>JAWLRI010000974.1:1519674-1551229 GCA_034781795.1 Crypturellus tataupa
CCTTCCTTCCCGTCCGTCCGTCCTTCCTTCCTTCCTTCCTTCCTTCCGTCCTTCCTTCCTTCCTTCCGTCCTTCCTTCCTCTCTCACTCTGCCTTTCCTCACCTTTCCCTTCTTCTTTCCCTATTGCACAAAGATAAGCAGAGTCTTGAAAGACAACCAAAAAGTCTGATAACAATTGTTTAGAGAACTCATCTAGGAGAGCAGAGATGCTTCTGTCATAAAAAAAACTTTCGTTCTATTTAGAGATACTACTATTGCACCAAACAGGAAAAAAAAAAAAAATCAAATGTTTGTGGCTCAGTAACACATGTCTGAAATGCTTATGTTGTGTAGTTTTAGCAGATATGCTCGACGCTTTATGTCTTGCTTTACTGGCTACATTCATGATGAATGAAGACAGACATCACGCAGCGCGAATTACAACATTCAAGGTGAAAAATAGTGTACCTCAGTGATGCTTTGTGTGCTATAAAGGCTGAGTCCCTTAGAGCAATAAATCTCAGTGAACCCGAAACCACCTGACCTAGAGCACGAATTTTTAAATTTTAATATCAGGTTAGGTTTTCTTTTTGTATGCTCCCTTACTCAAATGCCCATATTGTATAAAATCCATGAACTTGACTCTCTGCTTAGTCCTGGAAATATGAAATTACTCTCTAAAACTTTTCAGAATGATTCCTAATTCAGGCACCACAAAATTTGTCTCTGAATTAGCCCATGTTGCTCTGTAGGGCATCAAGCTAAGAACTAGCTACAGCAAGGTATTCTTGCTCTGGGCTGCATCGGATTTCTCCTACCTCCTGTTGTCGATGAGCTGCTTTGCAACAAGGCAAGCCATGAAGTTCGTACAGAGAGAAGAGAAGAAAGAGCATTACATGTCCTCTGACACTACAGGGGCACAAGCAGGACAGGACACCATGTGGCTGTTGTCCCAACTACCTCTCCAGCTTGCACTCGACGATGTCTAACATCAGGCAGCTGAAACATGAGGTTCCCCAGCCTTTCCCTCCCAGGCACGAGGCTGCAGCTGCCCTCCCAGGGCTCACAAACTTTGTTTTCTTGGCCGCCCAGAGTCTGTCATGGGGAGAACAGCCTGGTGACTTTGGGTTGTCCTTGAGGAGGTAAAAGCTGAGAGTTCAAACCTCTCTGGATTTGAGAAGGGATCATGGTAGAGCTTTCCAAATTTCATATGTGGACAGAGGCTGTTGGAGGATGAGAAATAAAAATTTCTAAGCAAAGGAAGTGGGTTTTGCCAAGACTTCATGCAGCACTCTTGCACTGGTGACTGAGAAATTTCAAGAGCACATTTCTAGCATTTTCTTTTGGGTGTCAATACGCTGGCTCTTTAGCCTCTGTTGTAAAAATCCTTAGTCTATAGGGCTTTGCACCAGAATATTGGCAATCAAATCTCCACTCTTGGAGCTTGTTACCGAAGCACCATGTGAACAAGGCCCCTGTTGAGTGACTGTGCGAAGGAAATGGCTGGACGTGACTCTTGCAGTCGTCCTTGTGGGCCTGCACCCTGACCGGGAACTAGTCTCTCTCCAATGGTAGGAGACACCGAATCAAGTACTGGGTGCTCAGGGACTATTTTGCACAGGTATGCACATCGCTTTCTGATTTTATAATCAAACAGTTAGAGACTGTAATCTCTTTCCTCATTCTGTTGTGCTTGTAGAAGTAATCTATCAAGAGCGGCATTTTTATTTCAGTTTTTCCATAAAGCTAAAAGTCTGTTCTCCTCTTTCAATTCTTTTAGGCATGAACTTTTCTGATACTTCTGATACAGCTTAAATAATACTTAGCTGGTACTCTTTTCAGGTTCAGGTACTATAGCAATAAAAATAAAAAATAAATAAAGTTTAAGAAATCTCATTTTTTTTTATTTAAACACAACATTTCTCAACATACCACAGTTTGAGATACTCTCTTAAGTTGGCACTAAATACATAGCTGACTGTATAGAATCTGGGAAATCAGTATTGTAAGAAAAATCATACCAGAACCGAATATTACACAGGGAAAGTAACATACAGTAGCTTCCAAGAACAGAGGGCAAAAGTACCACCGACAAAAGCTTCAAAGCATATAGTAATTAAAAAACATAAAGCATTAAGTTAACTTTTCAAATGTAAAAAACTAAGCTGACAATTTCTTATAGTACTGATCACTGATATTTTGATGATCCTAAGATGTAGTAATTTGGTAATTCTTGATGAACAGGAAGAATGAGTGATTAATAGCTGCAAGACAATTTGAAACTCATGCAGATCTGACTGCTGGAGAATCTCCTACGTGCCAAGGAGTCCTGGGGTGCAGGGTGTCCCTATCTGGGCATTGGCATCCTGCTGCCGAGGAGGGTAGGGAGAGAGGGACTGGTAACAGCGGTAAGAGCTTTCAGGGGCCTCCAGCAACAAGACATCTCATAAAACAATCTTCAGGTTGTTGTAATTCATATGGGAACTGGCTTGGCCTAACAAAAACACTATAAGGATGAGGCATTTTTCTTCTCTTTACCCCTAAATACAATGATAAATGCTCCTTAGCCAGTCCTCAGGCTTTTGGCCTGGTTGTCCTTAAGCTAGCAAGACCTATGAAGTAACCAAACACAGATACTGTATTTTCAAAGTACATAAAGGAATTTAAACTACAAGATTGATCTGAATATTACTCTACAAGATTATCTGAATAGTAAAGAAATAGTGCAAAAGCTTTTTCCATGATGCACTTCTTTTCTGTAGTTTTATTCTTAGTTCTGCTAACTTGAAACCACGTCTTCTGAAAGTAAAGTGAAAATGTACTAATGTGCAACATAAAAAAGGACAACAAAGAGCCAGTACATATCTTCTACAGAAGTACCTGGCAAAACCTTCTTTTAATTCATCAGGAGTGAGACCACAAATAAATAGTATCATAAATATTACTTATGTACCAATATACTAGTCTAATTAGACTTATCTGTGAAAAAGAGAAAAAAAACCACAATTTTATATGAAAAAATGAACACAGCAACTTACAAATAGTTATTTTCTCATCATATATTAATCCTCTCTTAAAATAATTAAGACGTGTTTCTACCACTTGCCATAATCACAAACTCTGGACAAAGCAATGAATTTAATAGTGACATACAAAGAACATTATCTGTTTGCAGTGAGCATGGTGCTCTGTGCACATAAACAAATCCAAATTCATCCAGTGGGTATGGTCAAAGCCATCCATCCAGACCACCAAATATTTTGTTTTGTCTCTTTTTCCTCTATTTTAACCCTTTTGGATGATTTTCAAACAATATTTGCCTCTGCACTGCAGAGTTTTTCATTTTAACTAAAAACATTATTTAAAGCTTTAAAAATAAATTAGCATTAATATCAGCTTTAGTTCAAAGATTTTCTGACTCTTCCTGAAAATCTAAACAAAACAAGAAAAAATAAACACTGGTGATACACCACCTTCCCACTACTCCCAAATGATTTACTCATGACTGGTTTACATAGAGGATACAATCTGTCAAGAACCTCACGCTTGCTCATTTCATTTTGTCATTAATTTATCATATTATGAGAATTAAGAAGATGGTCACAGAAGTCAGTTTATTTATAACTTTGCATTTCATTTTTGATAACTGCTATAAAAACATATGGCACAACAAATGACTTTTTTCTTTTCCTTACAAATACTTTCTCTCCTCACAAATTATTCACTGCATATGCAGGTTGATGTTAAAATAGCTTTTAAAAGTGCATGCTCCATGAATATTTTCTTGTTCACTAAGGTGCTTTATTATTCTGTCAGATGCTAAAAGATCAACTTAGTTTATGGAAATTTTGTGGTTTGAATTATGTAAGAGTTCAGGCATAGTGGTCTTTCTTACTATATTGACTGTGATTCTATGAATAAGTCAAAAAAAAAAAGCAGGATACACTGTGCTTCATCTTCCATTATTCTTTCCATTATTCTTGATCTTGAATACCCTTGAAATTATTGTACATCTGGACAGGTGATACCTAGGAACCAAGAGTCAGCTTGCGCCCACCTCTATGCCTTTAAGGTCAAAGCACTGTATATACCAAGGATTCCTTGTTTGCCTGGTATACATTCTTCTGGGAAGACACAGAACAATACAATATCAGAGCTATTAGCTAGTGAGTTATTTGTACTATATGTATACTAAAAATCCTATGCACTGTATTCTGGCATTGTAGGAATTATGGCTAGTGCATTGACTCTAAATAAGCACCATCAGAAATAAATGTAAACCACCTAATCTAAAACCAAAAGATTGTTCTAGAGTAGGAAAAAATGGATAATTTGTTTTACCTGTAAAAGACAGGTTGATGTTTACATCTACCATAATGGTGTCCCAATGGTGGCCCTAGCTAATACAGACAGCTTTGATACAGATTAACAACTGAATTTTACAAATTGTCACAGGTCTTCCCAATATGTTGAAAGAAGAATGTTGTAATTCTTGCTATGAAAAGCATATAACAGCAACTTAAAACATCTCTATTTAAACATATCTTTGAACTGCAAACTTCCTTTCTGACTACATTGCACTTGTGTTTCTAACATGAATAGAGCCTAGAAACCTTAAATTTCCTCCTATCTTGGAGACTGCAGTTGCTTCCTGAGGAAGGAGCACTATAATATTGATCGATGATTGAGTGTTAAATCTTCAGCACTTTTTCTGGTGTTTTAATTCATCACGAGAAAATGTCCAGCTTTGCCAGAGATGTATGGTGATATTTGAACCTCTACTCACATAAATCAATGTAGAAAGCATATCTATGCAGGGCAATATTAGACAATGCATATAACTTTAACAACTTAATTTGTTCAGTGAGGTCCTGGAAGGAGATTCACCTTAAATAGATGCTTAAGTAGAATTACAGTTCTCCCTCCAGATTACAAGATGTTTAATAGATAAAGTGCTATATAAGTGACCGTGATGCTCTCCTCCATATTGTGCATTTTTCTGACAGGTCTGTAAACTGTATGTTCAGGACAATCCCCAAACTGATGTTTTTCTTTTTTTTTTTTTGTGATCAACACCATTTCAAGCAACATTTGAATCCATAAAATAGAAAACCAATAGGTTCTTAAGCAAAATCCAAATGCTGGTAGTAAGAACAGATATTCAAAATAATAGAAACTAAACATCATTATTCCACTACCCTAAGAATAGGGCAAACTCACAGCGATAACAGCTATACACATTCACAGAAGTTTCTTCATAACATGAAGATATAAAAATTCAAAATAGCTGAACTAAATTAGAAACTTGCTCTGACTTGACGATACTTCGAAGGTCTAGCATTCTTCCCAATTAGACTCTCGGACCAGATCATCAGTCTCTGGCACTGTGAAATGTGGCATTAACAGTGATGTGAATCCCTATTTTCATGATGATAAACAGCTTCTTAGGTAACTCACCACATGTCAATGGAAAAGAAAAAAATCAAAACCTATCCAAATCAATTCTCTGATTGTTTCTTCTTTCTTTTAAAGACCGGTGTTATTTGTCGAAGAAATGATTGGTGCCCAACTTGGATAAGTATAGAGATCAAACAGAGGCACAATCCATGTCATAATTCCAAGCATAACTACAGCAACGCTGATGATGTTAATGCCCAAACCTGCTTTCACCTAAAAAAGGGAAAAAACAAAGCAGAGACGATGTCAAGACTGTGAAAAAAAAAAAGTTGCTAAAAATAGTAAAAATTAGACATTGATGTTCCCAAGTGATTGTCAGAGTGCTCGAGGGAGTTTTGCATAAAACTCACCATGTCCATAATAGATAAATGACCATATGAAAATACAATGGCATTGGATGGGTTTGATACTGGGAGCAGGAATGCAAAGGAGGTACACAGGGTGGCAGGTATCAAAATAAAAAGTGGGTTCACGTGAATGGCTTCAGCCTGCCAGAAAGTAAAATAAAACAGAAAGAACAGCTGTCAGGGGAGACATTTGCCAGATGAAATACATCAAATACAAACTTATTAAATTAGCACAAATGAACTGTGAACTGAACTATTTTTTGGAAACTGAACTAACTATTGTAAACAACTTTTTTTCGATAGTTCCTATTTAAAATTATATCAAAGGAGTAATTGTGTTTCTAACAAAAAATAGCTACTGAACATTAAATTCATAGCTAATTTCTGTCTAATCTTAGGCAAATTTGTAAAATAAAAGACAAATGGCAAGCATTAAAAATCAAACTATATGAGAAAGATTTTAGAGCTGAATTCGTATATAGTATATGGAGAGGGGGTTGGAGGTTATAGATAAGAAGATAACCATAGCAAATATCAAAGAAAAATAAAGAACTGAATGTTTTGGTAAAGAAGAGAGGACAGGGCTGGGCAAAGTAAAGACAAAATGAGCAGTACACATAAAGCCCTTTTATTAGTCCTCTCTTCTCTTTGGTGGTAGCTAGAATATTACGGTGGAACTTTTTTATCAGAAATATAGCCCCGATTAAACGCTGAGATACTTGTCCTTTTAAATGATTCCATGATTTTCAAATAGGGATACGAACTTTGATTCTTGGGCATGTAACTCTTAACTTTACAGAATTTTCAGTGTCTCCTGAATGAAAACCCCTAGACAACCATCTCAGCGGTGCACAACACAGCACTGTTACATAAACTACTTTATGAAGACTAAAAAAATCTGCTTCTTTGACCAGCTTTATGATAACTTGAATGGTAGAGCACATACTGGTTCTAAGGAGCCTCTATTATACTTACCAAAGGAGATAGTATAGGCAAAAATATTGTGATGGTAGCTGCATTGCTAGCCACCTCTGTTACTGAAGTGACAATAATGCATGATATCAAGATAATCAGCCACAAGGGTAATGATCCTAGAGGGGTTAATTTACTTCCTACCCAGGCAGACAGATTTGAAACCTGCATAAAGAATATAACAATATGAATATATTATGTAAATTACTAAAAATAAAATTTAATAAATGGTATAGAAACGGAATTTACAATGTTAATTGTGAAGAATTTATATTAAAGAAAAAAATGGACATGAAATATTTCCCCTGTTCCTTCTTCATACTTTAAGCACATTGTTCTAATCACACCCTTGTTTTTCAGGAAGCCATGCAAACATAATTGTTCCATAGAGAATTTTAAGGAGGCCACCTCAAAACATTTGAATCTGCATGCATCAAGATACACAAGCAGGGTGTGGGACAAATCCTGCTTGATTTACCTGAGTAGCCAACAGAGATCAACATTATTGGAAAGTTACCTCAGGGACACTGGACATTAATCACTATTATGCTTACATTATACCACTATATGCAATGTATTTGCATATACATTAACCACTGTTATGCTTAGATTAAAACAAATAAGAAAACAGGAATCATCACTGTACACAGTCTTTGAAGACAGAGAAACTCTTTTGCTTTCAATCTTGCTTTCTGAACGTCTTGAATATTCTTCATAGTTATCATGTTCAATACGGTTACAAAATTACATGTTAAAATAAAAGAATAACCTTGAATCAAATGCATGTCAGAATTGTTCCTCATGTGGGTCATGCTAATTGATCAATATCTTGTATAAATTGCATTACCTCACAGCCGTCTGCCAGTGCAAACCCGCCACCAACCAGGATAGCTATTTCCCAGGGCATGCATGACTGAAATTCCTTCCAGGTAATCAGTGGCGTGTAACCAAAAACAGCTATAGAAACAGAATAATAATAATAATAATAATAAAAATTAGGAAACAGATTTAAAAAATCTTGAAATAATCTCTCTCAGGAAATACTTTGGCAATTTCATCATTATAATACAAATAAAGCCTTTGACATGAACCTCCTGCATTTTCTGGGACAGATCTTTAGCTAGCAAAAGCTGTTAGAGCTTGAAGTCTGTAGAGCTATGACAGTTTCCACCAGAGGAGCATTGGTCTCTCTCCTCTCCTTCCTTATGTGGAAAATAGCTATAGAATATCAGTATGATTGATTTATTCAATAGATTTGTTCTATTTATACAAATTGTTGAGCAAATTCTTTTTCACATAGACTCAGTTAAATCCTGAGATTTAATGCTCTGGAACCTCTTCTTTCCACTGATTTCAATAGCAGAGCTGAATGGGTGAAGAGTTCAGTCCTGAGGCATATTTTGATCAAAGTAAATTCCATTTTAAGAGGAAAAATATTAATGAAAATAATAATAATAAAAAAAATAAAATAAAAATAAATTTACCATGTTGAATTGTGCCAGTTACCTTAAACACGCAATAATAGATAAGCAAACCCAACCCTATCCCAAGTAATCAATTCCAAAGACTGTTAAAATCAACAGAAGGGTTGTTTCCATTGATTTTAGTATATTGTAGATAGTATGTTATAGATATAGCACTGATTATATTGCAAAAACATTGCCATTTATTTCTAGGCCAAGCATGGCCTAGTGGCTTTACAGCCCACTAAGATGTGATCCTGTATGAATATAGTGAAACTAGACTATGGAGCAAAAAAAAAAAAAAAAAAAAAAACAAGTATATTGAGTGGGATTCATCTCAGTTGATTTAAAACATTACATATGAACTATCAACTAGGTTTCTTTTCATATTTGTAGAGAAAAATGGGAAACTTTGGAAAGTGATTATTTGGACTTACTTTAGATATTCCTCTTAAGGTGCAAAACATTTTCTTTGGATGTCATTGCACTGAAAATAAAGTTATTTGGGGATGTATTTTTTGGTGACATTGTAAACATCCAAGAAAAAGGTAAGATGGATCCTACTCTTCATATTGCTTCATTAGAGCACTTAAATCTTAAAGTATGAAGAAACTTCCACATCCCTTTGAAGACACATGCCTTTGAGGTCAGCTAGGTAAAGTCAAAGCAGTTCAAGTATAAGACATATACAAAAGTATAGTATCATGTAATGTAGAAAGTAACATTCAGTGTTGTTCAAATTCAATACAATGGAGAAAAATCTGGTTCCATGAATTGTAATAATCTTATTTCCTGAACTTTTCTTGAATTGTTCTATTTTTACTGTATGGTCTTTACTTATTCTGGATACTGAAATGAAACAAATAGTTTCTTTTTCTTTCTTTTTTCTTTTTACTCCATAGCTTATTTGAATTTCTTATTGCCAGAAACTTCTAAGTAAATTTGTGTTCAAATTCCTGGCAGTGTGGACAAAAGTTTAATTTAGACTCCGTAAAGTACTTCCATTACCCATGTTTACATTTGGCTTATAAACATGTTCATGTTTAAAATTAAACAATAGTATTCTAACAAATACATTGAATAATATTTATGGTTCATTCTTAAATAACTTATTGTAGCAAAATCTACATCAAAATATACTCAACTGTTTTCTCCATTTGAAGTCTTAGGCAAAGTGTTTGCTGGAATAATAAAGAAGAGAAGACCAATCACTAAGGCAGTTGTTGAATCCGTAGCAAAGCCTTTATACCTAGAGAGAAGTTAACAAGAATCACACAAGAAAAGAAAGTATAAAACATAATAGGAAAAGTATACTTTATCATACAGAAATTAGTTGGGGGATGGAATTGTTTATGAACTATTGATGATTAAACAACTAATTTGCAGGCAAAAGTTAGCCATATACTTCAGGTGAATTTAATAACTTTATATGCTCAATAGTATATCCAGACCAATAGGCTTTAACTTTGCCTTCCCACAGAGACTGATGCTCCTACATCAACGGGAAGACTGGAGTTTCATTATCAGCCTCTATGGCTGTCACTGTGCAGGTCACAGGCATGAGGGCTGTAGCTGCTGTGGACATTTCTGCTTGCACTAGCATGTTTCTTAAGATGATTCAATTCCCTACTAATCTGCACAGAATATCACCAAGATCTGGGAATGGGCAAAGTTGAGTTCTAAGGCCATTTTAATCTATCATCTCATATTTCTGAATACTCCTAGATGGTATTATAACCCCATCTGTCTTACATTAGTCAAGAGATCACTGAGAAGAATAAGAATTCTGATGAAGAAAGTTTTTTTTAAAAAAAGTGTTAAAGCTGTAGTTTGTTATAAATTTCTTGCTATATTTTCTATAAGTTCTTCTTTTCTCTACACTAATATATTGGACCTCTCAGCCTCATATGAATGTTTGTATCTCTATATGTAGCAACAGTATGTGCAATATAACTTCTCAGCAGGTATTTAGCTTAAGATTTTATGCTAATGCAAGGTTTTCCTATGAGAGGGAAAATAATCTCTCAGTTAAACACTCTGAATGTATAATCCGATAAAGTCCTTTGCTTTAATAGTGCTGTTAGGTGATTACACTCAAAACACCCTAATAGGCACAGCACATTAACATCACAAACAGCAGAATGTCAGCATGGTACTGTCAGGAATGAACCTTTAACAAAGTTAAAGGCCCTCTTGTATTGTCTGTTAGCACAAAAGTCACTTTTAAGAACAAATTATTATTTTGAAATGGCTTCCCTAGGCAGGGAGGGTCAGCTTTAGCCTAGGGTGGGTGCACCATAGCTAAAGAGTAGCAAAACCCTTTTTCTAGCTTCCTGTCTTGCACTCTGCTGTGACTTGAGGGGTGTTTTGCAATGAGCCAGGACTTGGATTATAAAGAAACAACTGATGGCACTGTTATCTGGTAGGCAGCTGCTTCTCCCTGTATAGTTTTGTTATTGCTTAAATATAATCAGCATTCCTGATGAGTGCAAAGCACTATTTTTGGAAAATCTATTTGGGAGACAGTACTATGTCTATACCTACAGTGATAACATATCACTATTGTTATCACTATTAATATAGATATATGTGCATATTTATATAGCACTCCACATATGTACACACAATGAGACTTAAAAGATAACAGTTCTTGAGCTGGAATAATAGTTTAAGAAAAACACACAACAGCCTACCATTTGTCATACTGTTGTGGAGACACACGTGGCGCAATTCCAGACATAAACTTTTCAAATATTATTGAATTTTGAGATGAGCATTTTTCAAATCCATTTACCCAAGCTATAATGCAATTACATATGCAAAATCTACCTGCTTGTAATACTAGAAATCTGATTATCCTTTAAAGAGGCAGAAAAAAAAGAGACTGTCATTTAAGGAAGACTCACAATGACTTGAAATACGAACACTGTAGAAAGTGGGACCATGGGCAAATTAACGTGACCAAATTCCGTTCATGTTCCTGCTTTGCATCCACCCTCAATATTGTAGTTGTACACATTCCAAAAATGCACAGTGGCCTTGTACGAGCCATACAGAAGGGACAAGACATACGGGAAAGTGGAAAAATGTGCTGAGACACACAATCAGGCTGCAATCTGATGAAAGTGAAGAAAGTCCACGTTGCTCTAATCAGCTCTAATCAGCTACAGTCCCAGCCCAAACTCTCCATTCCTTGGAAAGTTCATAAAGATTTGGCCAGAATCCAGCTTGAAACTCATCTTAACTGAAGCTGGTATCCTGCAGCAAGTACAGCCTGGAATCAAGCCTGGGCAGGGACGGGAAGTGCTGTGCTAGGAAGGATACGTGGTCTTGCAGTGTCAGTACATGAAAAGTAAGCAGGCATTTTGCACTTCTCCGAAGAGTTATGTGTGCTGATTATAGAGAGCATTCGGCATCTGCCTCTAGTGGCAGGTAGTCAGGACTCCGGGTAAGGCAGTAAAAGACTAATCTTCAATAAGGTCATAGAGTTTTCTTGGAAAAAGTTCTTGGTAAAAGTTCACAGAGTTTTCGTGGTAAAAATTAATACAAATATTTCCTCCGGGATCACAAAGAATTGTGTCTATATTTTAATTAGGTCTTCAGTAACTTGTGTGAATGCAGACTATCACTAAATATGTGCGCTGAGAGAGGTAAGAATTTCTTTCTTCAAGCAAAACTTCAAGCGTTCTGTTTACTTTGTCAAAAGTTAGAATGGGATATAATTATATCAGATAACTATACTCTTAAAGCACCTATTACAGAGAAGCTTTTAACCTAGCAGGGAAAGAAAAAACAGATGTCTGGAAGCCAGAAATAAACAAATTTGTCTGTTTTATTTTGGCAACAGAAACAATTATCCACTGGGGCAAACTATCAAAGAAAGTGGTAAATTCTTCCATTGCTTCCAAAATATGCAAAAGCTATATTTTGTTATCCTCAAGCAAGTCCAGGTGCTTTCTGAGAACTTATGTCATGAGAAAACAAATATATATATATATATAGCCAAACTTTTAGAGCAGTGTAGCCTCTTGTGATGGTCAGTATGCTAGGATAAAGGTGCTGACAGTCATGTCATGCAGTTTAAAAACCTAAAGGTAGTGTGAATCCTACTTAAAAGGATTCATTCCTTCTTGAAACCTACCCATTGGCCCAGGGTGTTCTTCAGGTTACTTATGACTCTGACATTGCAGTTTTGTTCCTCCAATTTAATGGAAGGTTTTATAGTGAGGGCAAAGCTCGTCTGTACAGGTGACAGGTTCCCTGAGGTTGACTGTGGAAAAAAATCCTGTGGGAAATAAGTACTATCATAAATCAAAGTGCAGAGGACATTTCCTGGCATTTGCTTTGTGTAATATGAACTTAAGTTTATACAGCAGGCATCTTGCACAGGCATATGTGTACATATTGATACTCTTCAAAAAAACCCCAAATAATATATTCCACTGAACAGTTTATCAACACAAGAGGGAGGCTACAGTAATGCAGTACTAGGAGCCTCTGCAATCTTAGGGTGATGAATCACAGACTCACAGAATGGTTAAGGCTGGAAAGGACCTCTAGACAGGAAAGGACATCTAATCCAGTGCTCACTGCCCAAGCAGGGACACCTAGAGCATGTGGCACAGGGTGGCATCCAGGCGGGTTTGGAAGATCTCCAGAGAAGGAGACTCCACAGCCTCCTTCAGGGCAGCCTGTTCCAGGGCTCTGTCACCCTCACAGGAAAGAAGTTCTTCCTCATATGGAGGTGGAACTTCTTGTGTTTCAGCTTGTACCTGTTACCCCTTGTCCTATAATTGGCCACCATTGAGAAGAGTTTGGTCGCATCCTTCCTACATCAAATCTCCTCTCAGTCTTCTCTTCTCCAGGCTAAACAGGCCCAGCTTACTTAGTCTTTCCTCATAAGACAAATACTTCAGTCCCTTAATCATCTTTGGTGCTCTCTGCTGGACCCTCTCTAGAAGCTCCACATCCCTCTTGTACTGAGGAGCCCAGAACTGCACCCAGTACTCCAGGTGCGGCCTCGCCAGAGCTGAGTAGAGGGAGAAGATCCCCTCCCTCGACCTGCTGGCAACGCTCCTCCTGGTTAACTTCTTGTCAACCAGGACTCCCAAATCTCTCTCCGCGGAGCTGTTTTCCAGCAGGTCAACCCCTAATGTGTACTGGTGTCTAGGGTTATTCTTCCCAAGGTGCAGGACTTGTTGAACACTTGTCTTTGTTGAACCTCATGAGATTCCTCTGTGCTCAACTCTCCAGCCTGTCTAGCTGCCTCTGAATACCAGCACAGTCCTTGGAAATGTCAGTCACAGCTTGGTATCATCTGCAAACTTGCTGAGGGTGCACTCGTCCAAGTCATTGATGAACAGGTTGAACAGTACCGGATCCAGTACTGATCCCGGGGGGGGCACTATTGGCTGCCAACCAGACTCGGCCCCATTTATCATAACACTCCGAGCTCTGCCATCTAGACAGTTCTCAGTTCACCTCACTGTCCACTCATCCAATCCATAGTTCTGGAGCTTTTTTATGAGGATATTATAGAAAACTGTGTTGAAAGCCTTGCTGAAGACAACATCTACAGCTTTTCCATTGTCCAGCCAGCCAGCCATCCCATCTTAGAAGGCTATCAGATTCATCAAACACGAGTTCCCCTTTGTGAATCCATACTGACTACTCCTGATCACCTTGTTTTCCTTGACATGCCTGGAGATGGTCTCTAGGATGAGCTGCTCCATCACTTTTCCAGGGACGGAGATGAGGCTGACTGGTCTATAGTTTCCCAGCTCCTCCCTCTTGCCCTTGTTGAAGACTGGAGCAATGTTGGTTTCTTCCAGTCCTCTGGCACCTCCCCTGGCTCTCCATGACCTCTCAGAGATGATGGAGAGCAGCTGAGCTGTGACCCCTGCCAGTTCCCTCGGCACTCTTGGGTGCATCCCATCTGGGCCCGTAGATGTATGGGTGTCCAGTTTGCCCAAATAATCCCTAACCCGATCCTCCTCAACCAGAGGAAAGTCTTCCTCTCTCCTGGTTCTCTCTCTTATATTCACTCTCTGTAGTTCATGGGGACTAGCCTTAACAGCAAAGACAGAAGCAAAGAAGGCATTTAGTAACTCTGCCTTCTTTGCATCCTCCACCGCTAAGACACTCTCCTCATTCAGCAGCGGACTAGCATTTTCCCTAGTCTTCTTCTTGCTGCTGATGTATTTGTAGAAGCCCTTCCTGTTGTCCCTGACAACCCTTGTTAACTCTAATTCCCAACAGAATTAGGATGGAAATTAATGTAATGCAAGAACTGAGAAAACATGGTTCTTTGTCTTTGAGGTATTTTTTCCTGGTTGTTTCTTTTGTTTTCTTTGAAGACAATATTCAATCCCTGCAGCACTGCAGTGATACTTAGAGGTGGATCTTTGGGTGCAAACCTCTGCTGTCAGAGTTTTCTGGGTTAGGTGCATTAGCCATGCGTGAGGCTGGAGGCAGGTGGGATAATGTTGGGCTAGAGAGGAGGACGAGACTGGCCATCACGGCAGCACTGTCCTCTGCTCTCCTGTCCACTTCTGCTGCCACCCTATTGCAGCAGTTGTTATCCAACAGCTGTGGTCTTGAATGAGCAAAATGAGCTTGCATTCTGTGCATCATCTCTTGCATGGGCCTGGCTTATTTTGGGAATGGTTTTGTTGAAGAACACAGGCTTTGCTTCTCTTCAGACTATCTCATATAAATTATAATAAGATTCAGCCCAGTGTGCCATGAGCTATGCTTGCATTCTCTTCCAAGTGAGTACTAGAGCATCCACAAAGGAACACCCACATGCAGAACCTGTGACTACCAGTTATTATGAGTATATTCTACTTTTTGCTCTCAGTGAACAAAATCCTCAGACAAGCAATAAATAAAAACTTGAAATAGGGAAATCCAAACAGTTGGACTGAAATCACCTCAAATTTGAAGGCTGTTTACAATGTTTGCTTTTTAGCGTCAGTTAAATGGTGTTTGATGAGCACTGAATATTGGTGTGAGGGAGAAAGGATGTGAAGTCAGTCTGATTGCTTGATTAGGTTAACACTCCAAAGATACTTCTTTAAGCATAGAATTTTTCATATGAGACAATCATCAGCCCTTCTGTTACAGTTACGATGGAAAAATATTCTTTTGCTATTTTTGGTCAATTTCTTAAAATATTAAAACATTTGAAGACAATCTTAGGGTTTTATGCTTCTTAATGCTATTTCCACATGAAAGAATTCAGCTGTGTGCTTCACATTTTCCAAGGTCTAAACTGTTCCTTATGCCACCCTCTAATGTATACAATGGGAGAGCACTTGACTCTGCGTGTGCATGTGTTTCTATGTGTATGTGACACCGCATGATGGTGGGGACCATATTTAAAGCGAGCAGGGATGACAAGTGCATGTGCACATGTCATCCAGTATGGAGACACAGAAACACAAAAATAGGAAGAACCACCTGAGTCCAACATATGACTCTCTGAGTTACATGTTAAGCAGAGCCTAAACAGCAGCTATTTCACAACACTCTAGAGCAAAATTCAGTCCTTTATCACAGAATAAAGGAATGAAAATTGCAGTGATTCAGCAGTGTATGAGAGATCACGGAATCACTGTATTATACATTCTTGCAGTAGTGAGGGATTTCTTAAGGAAAAAAAGTCCAGGTTACCCTGAAAAAGGGATTGTATAGCCAAGCTGAAGCAGAATGAAAAGAAAATGCAATAGTTCTGCAGATCTGTGTTTTTGTTAGTTAGTTTAAGTATGGACTTGAGATAGTTACCTATGGACTGATAGTAATTTATAGCAGTAATTAAAGCTGTTAAAGCAGAGGAAGTTTGGTGTGTATGAGTAGAAGCACAGATATCAGTAAGAACAGTAGATTAAAAAATGCTGACTAAAGATCTTATCCTTCAAATTTCAGATTTTACAGATAAATTGTAACATCAGACATTATGCAACCTCCCTTACTGGTATATAATTTATTTTAGATAGTACTCCGTCTTGCCTTGTAATGAGTTTAGTCCATTTTGAACGCTGTGCAAATATATTGATGAAATTGCTGGAGTTGTACCTTTTCTGCCTGAATACACTACACAGCTTTTCAACAGTTTCAGCCTGAAATCCTTCCAAAGTATGTAAAGTTGTGGGTTTTTTTTTTTTTTTTTTTCTAGCAGAAAAGCAGATGTTCAGTTAAGACATGGTATAGTTCTTGTTGGTATATCAAAAAGATTACTTACTTTGGAAAAAGTGAAGACCATCCAGGGATGAAGCCAGGATCTCTGGTAAACCACAACAGAGTCATCAGAATGAATAGGACAAGTGTAACAATTTCTGGGTAGCTGTGGTGGAAACGTAATGGATTACATTTTAATGAATTCACACTTAGATTTAAATCTAAATTTATAGATTTACACATTTAGATTTATAGATTTAGAGCAGCTTTACTCTCATTTACTGATTTGCAGTTTAACATACCTTATTGGTCCGAGTTTGCTGTATTCCTCCTGAATCACCCGTGCTGAGGCCTGTTCTCTAGCTGTTTTTTCCTTGCCACATTTGAACATACTTTTAAAACTGTAATGTAAATTAGCAATAATGGAAGATGAATGAACAGCATATACACAAGAAAAAAAATTAAAAATCCAACATTTCCAGTTAAAATAGCACTTCATTTTACAATGCAGTATCTCCCATTTAATTATCACACACTACACCGAACAGATTGGAATTAACTGACAAAGCTCAGTGGGAGAGCATGAGACAGAGGAGGCAACAAAATGCATCCTCGCATTGACTGGCTCATTTGTGAAGAAAGGATGAGGGCTTAATCGTAGGAGTTAATTGAAACAATCATATTCATAACCTGTCTTTTTAATGAAAATCTTTGATTACTTTGTTCTACTTTGTTTTATAATGAGGAAGTTTGCATTGCATTACTAGCCTGCATACTGATCAGCACGTCTCTATTTGTTTCAAAATGGATTATCATTCTTGGAGATTATTCTTACATAATGTTCAAAAGAACGCTATCAAAACTCTTAATAGAAATGACACGATAAACGTTCAAATATACATAATGAGCCTGGGATACTCCTAAATCTGCTTAAGAGTAGAAAGCCCGCTTCATTTCTTACACCTGACCTAGTCATCTGATTGTGGAACTATCCCTGCAAAGGTTTGTCAATGCATTAAGAGTAAAGATTTGGCGAATCAGTTTGAAAGAACTGTTGTTCTCTTCAAAAATCTTAAAAACAAATTGTGAGGAGAAAAACAAGTATATACATTTTGGAAAATTGGACATTTTTGTTTTATAAGTGTAGTCATCTAGTTTATAATGAAGATACTGATCAATTCCTTAAAACAAGCCCTGACACTAACGAAGAACATTCTCCTGATTATTTTTAATATTTTGAAGACTTGGACCATAAAGAATATAATTTAATATTCTTCCATCTGCATATATGCACTATTTAATGATGGTGTGTATATTCTACAGAAATGCATATAATCATTTTTGATGTGAGTTTTCTACATTAGCCTGAGTAGCCAAGGATCCTTATTTAATAGGACTCTTGACCTTTCAGAGACTCTATTGGTACAAGGATGCACTAACTTCTTATTTAACATATCAGATTTAAATACAACATTTACTGCCTGTACAGAGTATTTCTTATATTATCAATCTTCAGTACTATTGATTCCAACATTTACTTACTCCAATCCAAGGAAGAGCCACTGGAGCCAGATCCAGGAGAACAGCAGAATAGTAACTGTGATGGGGATGGAAAGGACAAACCAGGATCCGAAATTGATGCACTGGCAATCTGGGTAACGTCTGCATAAAGGGGAAAAAAAATAGTTGAGCTTTGGAAAGAAATAAAATCCTGTCAGAAGTGCCAAAAAGCCCTGCTTCCAACAGGGATGTTCAGAATGTTTTTTGTTGGCAGCTGCGTTCTTAAACACGAGGTTGCTTCTTGTGTCCTCTTCCTCACCCTCCCACCCTGTTCCTAATCGTCCTGACTAAAGCAATCATCTCTCAAGATATGTTATGATTCTTTAAATCTGAAGCAACCTGGCATCAGGTTATTTAACCTGAGCTGAGGAGGTGAGGAAGGGTCATACAGTCCCATTATGACTAAAAAGAAAGAGTTGATGAAAAGTAGTTCTTAGAAAGGAGACTTTAGCACAAGAAAACTTATTTGAATAAATAGGTTCCAAAAAAGCTTTGAAGTAGAAAATGATAGTAGAGAAAATGCTGTGTGGTATTCATTGTATAAGTTTTCTAAAGGATTAAAAGCTCATTAGAAACAAAATTATTACTAATTTCTACCAAAAAAAAAAAAAGACAAATTCATTTGTTGGGTGGATTGTCTTTCAAGTCACACTGTCTCTTTGAGGTTTACTTCATCTACCATCTACAGATGTGAGCCATTCACTCAGAGCTGTTCCTGACATATATATTTAAGGAAAGGAGAAAGATGCTTGGATTTTCTGAAATGCATTAATTTACTATTAAATGAGATAGGTATTAAATAACCAAAAAGGCTGGACAAATGAATACTGTCTTTAGTTTTACAATTGATTTTATGCATAGATCTTTTTCTTCTTTTGAGAAGCTCTTAATGCTAAATATCAGAACATTCTAGCCCTGTAGAACAGCCTTCTCCTTCAGTGAAAAAAAAAATCAGATGAAATGAAAATGACAGTACAGAGGCTATAATGATTATTTCCAATTTTATTTATTTATTTATTTACTTTGTAGTTCAGGCCTTGCTAAAAGAAAAGGAACTGTGATATTCACGTAGGTCTTTGAGGCAATAAATGTTGATTATAAATGTTATCTCAAATGCTGTTCAAATTTTAGGAATGGTCTATATTTATTACAGTGTTTATATATATTGCAATCAAAGTGCCATCTGGGACTGAACCAAAATGCTTATCCATATCTTGAGGTGGATTATCTAATTGCAACTGTGCATAATAATGAGACAGTGAAAGTAGAACAGGAAAAGACATTATGCTATTATATACAATTTACTGATTATGTGGCTATTTAGTTTTTATTACATGATTAACCGCATCATTTTTGAAAGTGCAAATTCCAAGTTAGAAAAAAAAAGATTTCAGCACAGAAATGATGCAGTTTATTAATTTAGTATTTTGTCAACTTTGTAAAGTATTTATTACCTTCTTTCCTGAAGTATGCAAAATAAATTTTTACTAAGTAACAAATCTCTCGAAGTTAATTCTATTATCAGAAGGGTGATCAGGTTTCACAACAAGGTAGTGTGGGGTTGAATATAAGTATTTCTCTTAATCTTTACTATTAATATTATCTAATCCTAATTCCATAGCATGTATTATGAAAAATCCTTTTAAATTATTAATAAATGATCCATTGCATAGTGCTGAAGATTATCTTCTATTGCTGGATTATCTACTATACATCTTTTCTGGGGTAAAGATGCACAGAAGGAAACATTGAACTAGTTTTTTTATAGATCTGCCTTGTGGTAGATATGTAAGTGTGACTAACTGTAACAAATCTCTGAATTAGTGAATCAGTGTCACTAACAAGAAACTTTCCAGGAACATAGTGTGAATGCCAGCAAAACTTTGTTCATAAACCAGATCCAGATAAAATTATTCCTTTCACTACAGTTAGAAAGTTTCCCAAGTGAAAAATGGCCCAGTTTGATTCTTCACATTAGAAGATCAGACTCAGTTAGCAGTTTAACACAACCTAAGAAGTTGTCCATGATCCCAACCGGAGAAACCAAGCTTCCCCTGCCCTTCCTCATATGTAGGAAAATGCAGTTTTTGTCCCCCCACTATTTCCTGCTGGCTGGTATCCTTCTACTCCCTGTAGCCCCCTTTGAGACATTTCCCCCACCCCATGGAGGGGCTGCCTTCACCCTCCAGGTACACAGCCCCACTCAAAAGGGGTCAGTGACATCGTCCTGGCTGGTCCTGCTGAAGAGTCTGTTTAGTCACAGGAAAGGGCTGTGAGAAAATCCATACAGCAGAGTTATGCAAGGTAAGAAAAGTAAACTTGCAGAGGTTAGATTGCTGATTGATAGGAGCCTCAGGGATCCAAGATGAAAATCAGTACAAAAGGTATAAAATCCTAAAAAAAAAAAAAATGGAGGGATTCAGAAGAACACTCCACTGATAATCTGGTCCAGGGAGCAAGGGAGCAGTGGGAACCAACCTTCCTTATCCTCAATGACACCTCCCTGACCAGTAAAAGCTTGTGGTTATCTTAAGGGAGATGGGAAGCAAACTGTTGGTTAGCCTTCTAGTGTCTTCTGGATGTGTTAGCATGTACTTTTCCCTCCGCCAGCTGCATACATAATGCTTGCAGTCTCTCTTTGCACACAGTAAAAGGTGCCTCTGCAGAGTGACCCTGAGAGGATCGCTGACAGTTCAGCTTTTACAAGGAGCCTGTATGGAAGTTTGGTGTCACTGGTGGGGCTTAGCTGGCCTAGCACTGCATCAAGATTTCCACTGTTTCTTTTAGCCCATTAAACATGGCTTAAACGTGTCCTAACTCAATAGCATGCTGAGGGCTCCCAGCCTCCAAGGTGAAAGAGGAAGGTGCTATCTTCCTCTTTACGTGACAAATTAAAGAAAGGGAGGAAGGAGATGATAGTAAACCAATTCCAGCTTGCTAAAACCAGTTTAAAATCTATTTTGTTAAAACCAGGAAGCTATAATGAGTCTGAAACCTTGCAGTGACATTTCAACTATCCTGCTGTGAGTGGTAAACCAAGAATATACTAGATATATACTGTTGTCTTGCCAAATTATCTCCCCATCCAATGTTTATCATGCGTGAAAATAGACCACAAATGTATTCAAGTCCTGCTAACAGGTCAATTATCACTCCAAACAGGACATAAACAGACTTAAGACTTCTATGGAGAAGGGAAGCAAAACACTTAAAAATATTTGCACAGCTAGGTTGTTGAGACTTCTCAAATTAAGTATTAGGTTCAGTGGTTCTGTCAAGATTAACCCTGGCTGGGTGCAAAATTTGATTATACACACAGTGCTAAAAGTATGTCCCATGCATTAGAAGGTGAACATCCAAGCAGAGAAAAACAATTTATGCATGCATTCTTGAAGAGATTGTTAACATCTAAGACAAACTGAAAAAAACAGCTGCAAGGCTGTTCTTCAAGTTTCCTACGACTTCAGGGAAATGAGCAAATGAGCTGTCATCGAGCAGTTCTGAATTCTTCTCGCCATTCGAGTATGAAGCCTAATGGAAGTTCTGTAGTTATACATTAAAAGCATAACATTCTCTGTACAGAATGCAGAAGAACTGAAGGGACTGCAACAGAATTTAAAAGGTCTTCCTAGGCCTTAGAAGGACAAATTATAATTTCAGTCTTTCCTGTGTAGTTCTTTGGTCCCAGTAGTGGGGAATCTCTGCTATAATTTCTCTATGCTCTGTTGGAATAGTAGTCTGGACCAGATCTTCTCTTACCACAGGCTGGTCTACAGAACCACTTCACTACTACTCTTCATCACCATGTTAAAGCCAAATTTGAACCACTCATTGAACATGAGTAGAGGAAAATCTGTCAGTAAAGGGTCTTCCAACCTGTTTTGCTGCCTGCATTACAAAATAATAGGTAAAGAATAAATGGATTGTATTTTTTTTTTGTTCTACTTAAAAATTTGAGTGTAAATGTTTTTAGCAATGAGCAAACTTGCAGAAGAAAAAAAAATGCCAGCAAGCTCTAAGTTTTTTTTTTTTCCAAAAGCTTTGGAAACAAATCTTCTAATTTTCATTTCAAAATAGTTTGATATAGGAAAAAAGAAGGAATATTAAGGAATGTTTTAGTAACCTCAGAACAAAGTGTTTCACTGAATACAGTGTTTCAAATAGTTTTTTTTTATATTTTTCTTTGATTAATGAACCCCAATTTTGCATTTTGACAATGCATTTCATATGCATTGAACAAACATGTGCTGAAAGTACATGTGCTAGTAAAGACACTCTTTGCTATGTGGACCTGTTTGCCTGCTACAGAAGTTTACAACAGACCAAAAATCATTTTCCTCTTCCCTTCAGAAAATCTCTCTCTCTCTTTTTTTTTATTTTCCATTAACATTTCTAAACTCTACAAAATGTTTGTTAGAAATGAAACAGGCATTTCAGGACTGTCAAGTAATGTAGATAAAATTCAAATATCCATTTATATACCTTAGAATTTGATAATATTATAACTGCTATAAATATTGTGGAAAAAAAGGGCATTGAAATTAGTTCTTGTTGATTTTAATAGATTGGCAGGTGTGGAAAAAAAAGATCTTGCAATCTGTCTTGCCACCTCTCTGATTCTGTGACTGATAGTAGCTCAGAGTAGCTTTAAATGTGAGTTAGCACAATTTAAAGCAACCAGAAAGCTCGTCTCAGTTACGCTGAGATTGAATTGCCCAGTTCTCTAATTAGGCCTCTTAGAATGAACCAGTTCAACTCACTCTTCTCCTGGAAACTGTATTTGGGAAAGTGGGTGGTGACCCCAAAGAAAGAATAATATTAAGTTTTATGAGGGAAAGATACTTTAGTTAGTTAGAACTATACCTGATGTCCTGACTGCTGTTTTAAAATCTAAATTTTGATGGATTTCTTCCTGTAAGGGCTCAACTTTCAGTGCTGCCAGTTTTTACAAAATGCAAGTGACAGTCAGACATAATATTCCTCACACTTACAAATCATACTAGCCCTTTAGAAATATTTGAACACAAATAAATCTGATCATCAATATTTCTTAAGGACTTGTCAGGTAGTATCTGGAAGATTAAGTGATGCTATTAAAGCCACACTGGAACTAAAGGGAAATTGGAACTTAGCTCCTGCTGTACTTAGAAATGAACAACACTCCTTTAAAACCAGATGGCGTTTTTCATATTCTTGGTAAGTAATGTCTTCCTCTTCAGGTAGGCTCATCTTTTACTATGTAGTTATTCAAAGAGTAAAGAACTACTACCTAACTAAAGTATGCAAGAAATAAGTAATCATTTTTCATATTTTGAAGAACCATGCCTTTCCCATTGTAAGTCAAATACAACCATACAATTTCATTGTATGTCTTCAACAACAGCAGCAACAACAAATAAAAAGAAAGTAATAGAATCAAATACCGACAAATCAGCGGGTGAAGTTCCTCATGCATTTCAGAGGAACCACGTGAGATCACAAGAAAGAACATTCAAAATTCTGGATAAAAGAGATACAAATAATTTAATATAGTCTCTTACGTATTGAATTGCTCAGCAAAAATCAAATTAGTCGATGTTCCTGTGAGTGTGGTCCACCCTCCAATGGTAGCAGAATAAGCAATACATAAGCACATCACTTTATAAATCCCATTGTATTTGTCCTCTTTGCTTTTTCTTCCTGCTTCAGCAGGTGGTAGGTTCTGCTCAGTAAGAATATACACTGGTTAACATGTAATAAGGGCTAATCATCAAACACAAAATTCAGGAGTGTCCCAAAATTTCACAGTCAAAAAATTTTCTAACAATATTACCATCTGCAGTATGTTTTGATTTGCTATTACAATTAATCATGTGAAGGGAAAGAAAAGGAGAGCCAAATCCTGGAGTCCTTTGCCTAAGTTTTCTCAGTCTTTACACAGGAACTCCCTTTCTCCCATTCCCTCCATACTCTGACATTACTGCTGGAGATTAACATTAAGAAAATCCTGAGAAGTTCAGTCTATAGGTATTTCAAATTCTGGGAAAACCTGATATGCACTGTTTGCCCTCAGGTAATGTAGGTTTAATTTGCATGAAATAGATTCGATTCACAAAAGCACTAATTAAATACTGAAATAAACAAACTACTTGTATACGAATATATAATAGACATAAATATCTTACAGTGAACTTGATCACTAGCAGCACTATAATAGGTGTTTCATGAGAGTCAGGTTAAAACTAAAATACATGTTAGATGCATTAAAAATGACAATTACCTTTTCATTTTCATTTTCTTTTTCCTTTTCATTTTCATTTTCTTTTTCCTTTTCATTTTCTATTGTGCACACAGTATTACCCATACCTTTGTCATATCTGGAAAAATAAAGATGTTTATTAAGAGGTATTTTGTTTAGATGAATTCTTCAAACAGATGTTAAGAAATGAATAATTGTTACCCATTGGCTTCTTTTGTCTTCTCTTTCCATTCACTAGTTTGACATTCCATAATGTTTTCTGGAACACATCAGTTAAAAGACAGGTAAGAATTTAAGGGTGCAAGACAGAAACTTTTCCATGAGTATGTCCATTCAATTGATTCCTATCATCTCACTAATAGATTTTTAATAGTCAGTCTTAAAACCAGCTACAGTGTGCCCTACTGTGCCTACTGAAAGGTTAAGCAAGCTAGATCTGTTTAGTCTGGAAAAGAGAAGGCTGAGAGGAGATTTGATCAACATGTTCAAGTACCTGAGGGGTGAATGCAGGGAGGATGGGGCTAGGCTCTTCTCCGTGGTGGCCAGTAACAGGACAAGGGGTAACAGGTGCAAGTTGAAACATAGGAAGATTAATCTCCATATGAGGAAGAACTACTTTACTATAAGGGTGACGGAACCCTGGAACAGGCTGCCCAGAGAAGCTGTAGAGTCTCCTTCTTTGGAGATCTTCAAAATCCACCTGGACGCCACGTGCTCTAGGTGTCCCTGCTTCTGCAGGGTGGGTTGGACTAGATGATCTCTAGAGGCCCCTTCCAACCTTAAGGATTCTATGATTCTCTGATACTCCTCTACTATTTCTGTTGCGCTAAAACCTCTATTTTCTGATTAGGAATCTTTTTCCTAATGTAAGAGTCCAATTGTGTAGAGTCCTTTTTAGATTCATTTGTTCTTCCAACATTATCCTAAAGCTTAAAGATCTCCCTCACTAATGTTTAACCTCTGGCGTATTTATAGCCTGCAGTCTTATTTCCTTTCAGCTTAATTTTATTGGGCTGAACAAGTCAGCCTCTTCCCTGCTCTGTAAAACTGCCATATCCTGAACCAGTTCCGTTTTCCAAGATTGTGCTCACCATGAAGTATGCGATGGTGGAGGCACTTCCGGCCAACCTTATTCTGTGTGGTCTTTACCTTGCTACCGAATGGGGTGGATGTATGAACTGCAACATATGCCTACCATCAAGCTCCAGCCCCGGGTTGGCGGAGCCATTGGAATAAGACATCTCCAGCTCTACTTCTGATTCAGCCGTGATGATCTGCCGAGCTACCGCCTCTACAATTGGCATCACCATAGCGGCAGCAGAGGTGTTGCTCAGCCACATAGACAGGAAGCCACAGCTAACCATGAAACCCAGAGTAAGCCTACAATGGGAAATAGAGAGACCATTATTGTTACAGTATCCCCTCACATTTATTCCAAATGGATTTTTTTTTCAACAGAAAGATATAATGTAGGAAACACTAATTGTTAGTGCTTGTAATTGACCTTAGAGGAAGTTTGTGAATTATAATGATTTTGATCAAAGACATAGAAATTATTATCTTTTAGAGTTTTAAGGGTCAAATACATTATTACAAATTGCAATAGAAGGAATAATTGTTATTTACAGTCTTCGAACTATCTTCAGCTGAAGAAATATCACCATGCATGTCAAAAGTTCAAAGAAAAGTTAGAATAGATATATTCCCTAATACTATTAATCTTGCTGTACTGTGCAAGATGGTAGGCCAAAACTCTTGACTTATTACTTGGGCTGTCAGTCTTTCGGAAATAGTGAAGGTGTTGTAGGAAGAAATATTAGCAATTCAATAGGTGGCACTTAACATAGCTCTTAACCAGTGCCCCAAGACAGAATTGGAGGTTATTTGTGCTTCAGTGAATTTCATATTTCCTGTTAAACAAGAAAGTGAAAGCCATTACAAAGACTCAGCGTGGTTTTGGCACAACTTATGCTAAGTTTACCACAAAATATTATATCAATATTATTCAAGAAAATATTGTTGAATTGCATCAACCTTACTGGAGTCACTCTAGTTGTATACTAAAAAGGCAAATTTTCTGTGTAACATCAGGTAAAAGTAGACAGGTTACATTTAGATTATAGAATGCATTGTCATTTGTAATATGTATATTGGAGTTACAAATGAGAAAACTTTTCAAATGAGTGTATTTTTATTGATGTCTTGTCACAAAGTGTTAATAATGTCATTAAACACCTGGCATGCATCACCTGGCATGCAGAGAGAGAACAGCAATTAGGGAAGAGACCACAGTGCATTTCATTTCTGAGAAGTCCTTTGTGCAATTTTCAAAGCTCTTTGGCTAACTTCTAGATGTAATGCTTGCACAAAATGTAAGGATGAGTCAGCATATGAAACAATATTTTTGTATAAAAGTGTTGTACTTGAGAAGTGCCAGCTGACTTTCACTATCACCTCGTGATGGCATTTCAAACTATTTTTTCACAATAGGCACACAGAAATTCAGCACCCCAATGGCCTGTCTCTTTTTTGTGCATTTCTAACTGCCTAATGATGAAATGAACTGCAAATCTGCAAATGGTGCACCTGATTAAGCACATGGTCATCAATAAAAGCATCAAAAAAATTAACTCAGATTTGGATGAGCTACTCAGCAGGGAATTGAGGATGAATTGGGTTTTTGGAAGAAATTTCAGTGTAGGAAAGACTGGTCAAGCTAAAAACAATGAATATAAATATCTACATTGTAGATAAATATTATTTTAGTATAATAAAACAAATAAAGCAAATGAAGACATTTGTTAACATCTATTTCAAAATTATTCATCATGTGTTTCCAGCATTTGATAGATTGATATTCAAGAGTTTATCATTCTGTTTATCCAGAATTATTTTCCTTGTAGTGTTATTAAAAAAAAATATTCTGCATGGAATCTTGCAGGATAACTTCATCTACAGTCAATTGTAAGACCACTCTTTGCTCTATCATGCACAATAAAACCTTTATTACTCATTCTAGGCTTTGTGGGTTGCATAGGCATATTCCTCTCCCGTTGCTATGAAGTCCCTGCAAACTTCAGATCAGACCATGTAGATCAAATGATTGGAGATTATTGTATCATCTCCACCACTGTGGATATTCCTCTATTTCAGAAATCTCCTTATGATACAATCTCTGCCTTGGGATGGAGGTGGTTCCAACATGCAAAGGCTGGCTGGGCATTTCTGCTATTAAGGACCTATGTACAAACACTTTGCATCAGTTTGCAACGGGCCTGCAGATAATGAACAGTAGATGCTGAGAGGTGGGAGGGTCCTCTCCTTTACAGATCATCTAATCACAGTCTTATCAGCCTCTTACCATAATCAAAAGCTGCGTCAAAGCTGAGATAGGAGGGATACTGCCTCCTCCGGGTTTCAGAACTATCTGTGGGATTGCTTTATACATCTTCAGCAGCTGGCTGCCGTTTTCTACATCTGTGTCTCCACTGCAGGCTGCACAGCAGTGCTCAGCTTAGCATCGTTCACTTATGTTCTCACTTACAAGAATTCAGCTAAATGATAGGCACTCAAGACTGATCAAGAAAGAAAAGATGAAATAACTAAACCTGCATGGCTCACACATACAGCTAAAATTAAGGAAGACAGCTGAATATAAGAATTTTTTGTCAATAATGAAGGATAGAAGCTATTGAAAGAGGTAGGGAAAATATATATATGATTTATTTAAAATTAGGCCTCATGAAGCACTGAGAAATTGAAATAATTCAGTACTTCCAAAAGGTGTCATTAGTTAGATCATCCAAGATGCTGCTTATTATTTAGACCTAGGGCTTATGCTTCAAAATTTTTTAGTTCCCATCACTTTTTGCTTCTGAAGAACTCATAAGAGTCTTGTATTCCGGGAAGCCAAACATACTCCAGATCTTGTCTGCAGTCTTACTGATGTGCTGGCAGATGAAGCTGTTCTCCTGTAAAATTTCTAAGGAAGCAAAATGTTTTTGCTACATAAGATATATACTGATATAGAGTCAGAAAAGGGTGTGTGACTTTATTTTTTCAACACTTCGTTCAGCTGCAGAAGTTCCTATTCATTTGATATTTTCTTTCTTCTCAGATGGAAAAAATAATCTTCCCTACCATATTTTGTGTTTTCTAACTGTTTTTTCTCCCACTTTATATTGTGAATTCTTGTTCTATACTTAGTACATGTCCAGCATTTTGCAAACAGGACTGAAATACAGATTAATAATAACCATGGTATGGATTTTCATCTGTAGGCATTGGTTATTTAATAGACTAACCATCGATAAGAAATAGAAACGTTACATTCACAGTTTTGTCACCTTCTCTCTTTAAAAGAACGTTTATTATGAATAGAATCCTTGCAGGCAGCTTTCAGTCTTATAATTAGGATTTTAGCAAAACAACAAAGTATCACCTACTGATCAGTCAGACCTTCTCACACATACACTTTTTTTTTCAATAGCAAAGAAAGGTTTGATTACTACAGAATAAACAGGGGGCAATTATTTCTTGTATACCTAGCTTTCCAGAGGTATTATTGTCCTTCAAGACATTGCTTAGCACGTACCATGCAGGGTTTACACCCACCAGCATCACCATTCTTAAAGCCACTCTTTTGTGTAACTTCCATTTTTCAATTGATGCTGCCAAACAAATCACTCCAATTAATAGCAAATGAAAGTCTTTAAAGTAAGCAGATGCAACCTGAAATAAAAGCAAAAGGTTGTTGTTAACTAAATAGTGACTTTATACTGGTATTTGCCATTACTAGTTTAATGAATATATATTGTAATGCATGTGTAGAGATATTTTTTGATTAAAATTATACTTAATTTAATTTAAATTATTAACTTACTTTAACCCGAATGATAAAAACTGCACTAAAGTTAACAGTTAAAATTAATAAAAAAAATAAGGCTCATGGTCTAAATAACCAAAGATCATCTGTCACACCTCATATATAAACTAAATCACCAATAACAGTCTTTTGCTTGTTTGTTTGTTTTCTGGTGGGAGGTGGAATTACATTAATTTAGTCATCTCTCCAATGAACGAAAGGAAAACTTTGATTGTAGAGATTTAAAATAGGATATTCTGTGATGTTGTCATCTCTCTAAGGTGGATACTTGGGATGGATACTCAGAATTTTGGAGATTCTGACACACTAAGTATCTCTTTAGTGTGCTTAATAACACTAGGGATACTTTGCATATGATTAGTGTTTCCCCACTCAGTGGCAGCAAAAAACTGAATGACAATACAGCAAAAAGAAAACTTAAGTCAGAACAAAATACGTGAGCAACCCTGAGACCAGCCTGCTGTGATCGATACTCAGCAAACCCTTGGATTAACCTATGAAATAATCAGAGCAATCTCTTTCTCTGGAGATTTTGTGATTTATCACTGAAAACTATGATACAATTGAGAAAAAGAAAAGGTTACCTGCTTGGATGACATTATTCCGAACAATGGGAACATAAAGGCAGGGATCAAAGCTGAAACGCCCAAGGGCAAAGCTTCTGTAAGCCAAAAGACAGCAACTACAAACAGCGTGTATGCACATTCTGCTTCCTAGAATATACAAGACATCAATACAGACATGACTGGATCATCCAGGAAAAAAAAAAAAAAATATATATATATATATATAAATATCGGCAAAAGGGCCACGCAGGTCAACAGAGAAGTTCTCTTCACCTGGTATAAATCTAGGAATCTAGATATACAATACTTAGTGTCTACTAGTCATAATACTCCTATAATTTGAAAGGTATTCTGTAAATATTTTAAAAGTTTTTTTTCTTTAAAATGGAAAGTTATTATTGCATATTATTATTTAAACTCTAATGTCTATGAAGGAAAAGGGCAGTTGCTTTTCCAAGCACAATCATTCTGGTCATTCTGGGGCTGTCTCTGACCATGAATTTACATGACTTGCAAGGATTCTGCACCTGCAAGCAAACCTTTAGAAGTCTTGGAAAAGTTGCAAGCAACAACAGGCTCTTCTATGGTCAATGAAATTACCCCAATAACATCAGTAAGACAAGTATTTCATCTAATAGAGTCAGCACAGTCCAAGACTGACAAAAAAATGCAGTTGTTCTAAAGTGTTTTCTAAATTTTGCGATTTTTATGAGTATCATCTATTCAGAACCCTGGAAAATAAAAATTTACTGCAAATCTGCCTGTAAAATGGAGACGCCATGATGCTGATAAGGAACACACCAGAAAAAGGATGAAGAAGGAACAACAGAAACAAGCTGCAGCCAAAATCAGACTCTGGTGAGATGTGGTCTGAAAGATTGACTTTACAGTGAGACTGAGTGAACCTAGTTTGCTGAAACTGGAAACTGGTAAGTGAAACTGGTTGTGAAACCAGTTTTGCATAGCTTCAATTTATATTTCTGCACTTGAACAAAGTGATTCAGATAACGTAATGTCACTCACCAGGGAACAAAAGTACTCAACAACAACAAATGGATTCTAGTAGAAGAGGAGCTTAATAAAATGGGACAGTGAATCTTTGATTGTAAAATGACAGTGTCCAACCCAAGTCAGTGAACCATATCTAATATTTATTATTTGAGAGGCTGGTGGTGTAGATGAAGAAATCTGATAGTGCCACTTCAAGTATAATTTAGAAAATGTCCAACTCACCTGAATCCCACCACATTAAAAATCTGACAGATTCTTAATATTCAGAGAGACATACTGGATCAGTAACAGGTGGTGTAAATGCAGTCTAACTGAGAAACAAAACCTTGACCTGGACTTTCATGTATTATCATACTCATCTGTGACAAAGAGAAATGCTAGGAAAATATATAACTGTTTATATCAACTTGGAATTGTCACAGGAATTATTGAATGTCAGCAGAATTTATCTTGAATAAAGAAAAATTAAGCTATTCTGCATTTGCTATATTTAGGAAGCAGAGGAAATTTCTTGGATCCTTGATTTCAGTCCCTTGCTAACAAACAAAATGATATCTGATTAACTTAACATAATCCATCTTGAAAATTGTTGGGCATTTTGACTCCATTCCTATGTCTAGAAAATGGCTCTGTAAGTTTCTACTTGTAAATTGCTTCTGTGTAATTGAAATTTAGAAACCTGACTTGAATTACACAGATCTTGTTGTATCATAGTAACTTTTAAAATCTTTATTTTACTAACAAGTAGCAGATTGAACTACCTTAAATATTAGTATTCTGTAAAGTTCTATAAAAGAGAATCATAGAATCACAGAATGGTTCAGGTTGGAAGGGACCTCTAGAGATCATCTAGTCCAACCCTCCTGCTCCAGCAGGGACACCCAGAGCACGTGGCACAG
>JAWLRI010000974.1:1551329-1563969 GCA_034781795.1 Crypturellus tataupa
ATCAAATCTCCTCTCAGCCTTCTCTTCTCCAGACTAAACAGGTCCAGCTTGCTTAGTCTTTCCTCATATGACAAATGCTCCAGCCCGTTAATCATCTTTGTGGCTCTTTGCTGGACCCTCTCTAGAAGCTCCATGTCCCTCTTGTCCTGGGGAACCAGAACTGCACCCAGTACTCCAGGTGCAGCCTCACCAGAGCTGAGGAGAGGGGGAGGATCCCCTCCCTCAACCTGCTAGCAACGCTCCTCCTGATGCAGGCCAGGATCCTATTGGCCTTCTTGGCCCCAAGGGCACATTGCTGATTCATGGTTAATTTCTTGTCAAACAGGACTCCCAAATTCCTCTCCGCAGACCCCAAATCTGTACTGGTGCCTGGAGTTATTCCTCCTCAGGTATAGGAGGAACACACTTGTCTTTGTTGAACCTCATGAGGTTCCTCTCTGCCCAACTCTCTATCCTGTCTAGGTCTCTCTGAATGGCAGCACAGCCCTCAGGAATGCTGGCCACTCCTCCCAGTTTGATGTCACCTGCAGACTTGCTGAGGCTACACTCTGTGCCCTCATCCAAGTCATTGATGAAGAAGTGGAAGAGCACCGGGCCCAGTACTGAGCCTTGCGCGACATCACTAGCCACAGGCCTCCAACCAGACTCGGTCCCGTTTATCACCACCCTCTGGGCTCTGCCATCCAGCCAGTCCTCAATCCACCTCACTGTCCGCTCATCCAGTCCACACTTCCTAAGCTTTCCTATGAGGATGTTATAGGAGACTGTGTCGAAAGCCTTGCTGAAGTCAAGGTAGACACATCCACAGCTCTCCCATCGTCCATCCAGCCAGTCACCTCATCATAGAAGGCTATCAGGTTCGTCAGACACAACCTCCCCTTGGTGAATCTATGCTGACTACTCCTGATCACCTTCTTTTCCTTGACATACCTAGAGATGGGCTCTAGGATGATCTGCTCCATCACCTTTCCAGGGATGGAGGTGAGACCTCCGGCACTGACTAGGTGAAACCTAGTGAAGCAGTAAGAACTGGCTTCCAGGGCATCCTGCACTGAGAGGCAAAGCACTGTCACAGAAAAAAATACATAGACAAATCTATATGTTTGGAAAATTAGATCCAAGATGTACAAAAAAACAAAGCTCACACTTCAAAATTTCTTAAACTCTCTGAACTGAAAAAAGAGGCAATCCAGACTTTAGAGTCCTTATTCACTTTCTACTTGAGTGCCAACTTACATATACCTGATTACTTGGTGAATAATTTAATTTAAACAAATTCTTGCTGACCTGTTCCTAACTTCAGACACAAAAGAATTAGTACAGAAAGGATTCCATTTCCCTTAAAAAAAAATTATGATGCATTACAGCAGTTCAAAAGTGTAGAGGAACTGGCAGATATTCCTGCTAAATATACTTCCTTTAACTGTTGATCCTTTGAACAGTCTTGGAGTCAACCACTTTGTAATGAACACAATAGCTAATGTTTTTCAGAGATATTTTACATAAAATCATATAAAGTCTGGGAGATATCACTATTTCACTTCAGATTAATATATCGTTTTAAAGGTTTTCTTTGCTGCTTTCGGGCAGCAAAGAGGATATTTTTGCAAAATGCTCTTCATTAATCACAAATAAAGGACTAATTCAAAAGAAGAGCAAATACAGAGCAGTTGAGAGGACTGTGGAACTATATGATCCATGGAATTCAGATAATGTGTGTAGTGCAGAAATGCTAAATTTGATGGTATTTTCAAGTTCTAAGAATTTAACAGCAATACTAAACTAGAAGTGAAAATCCCAGAACAATTCTCTTTAAAGGCTGCCTAAGGTCATGTCTAAAACTTCTTCCTAGCCATTACACATTTTTTTCTCTTGTATTTTTACTGGATTTTACTGTTCGGACAGTCGTTTTCCATAGTTTTCTATCATTCAGATTTTTTTTTTTGGTGGGAGCGGGGAGGGATGGAGAGGGAAGGCCACAATCAAAACAATCCAGTCTGTTCTGAGAGAGAAGTCAGTAAGAATACTGTTCTTGTCAGGTGAAAGTTTAAGGGTTTTGGTTTTGATTGTAGATACTCCGACAATTGCAAACTGCTTTGGAGAATCTGAAATTTTATAGGACATTTACAATATGATTGTACCTTTTGCTACTGTAAAAATCTTGCTATGCTAAATATAACTAAGTTATATACATTCTGAAAAAGCAATAAAGTCCTTTAAAGCTACGCTGTAATCAACTATGGAAATTTTATGTGTACTGGCTATGCTCCATGCCCAGTCCTACCAAAGTTTCATGAGCTTGTAGTTCACCCCCAGGGAAGTCCTTTCCTTCGGATTTTAGCCAAGAAGCGGATAGTTTGGGAATGCAATGAGAATATATTGGTCTGTACAGAAAAGACTCTGAATTGTAGAGAGACATTAGCAACAGTTGCATAGCATAGAATAGCATAGAATAACGCTGAAATCCTAAAAATGTATTTTATTTTTCTCAGAGCTGAGGAACAGGTCAGCAATGTACATCAATGAGAAGGATGAGACTTTGACTTCTAACATTAAAGACCGCAACTGAGGAAGTCAGTTGGGTCAGCTGTGGTGGAAAATAACACTATGTTTTCATATGCACCCATAACTACTTGAAAGAGACTTGTGATTGAGGTATGCAAAGACAATAACTGAAAACTTTTTGCTAGAAAATTTTAAGGATCACTGGGATCAACTAGATACCTTAAGACCTCCATTGCATCTAGCCCTCCTGGACACTGAGGGAGGAAGGCAGGTCACCCTTAGCCTTCAGGAGAACAAGGCTGCCGAGGTGGTGAGCGCTAGTGAGCACTGCTGCTGCACGCCTGATTTTCAGGAAATTATGAAAAATTAACTACAGCCTTGCAATTCATGCTGATAGAATCAAAAGCATATTCATAACTTAAGTAAAGGTTATTTTTGTCTTGTGTTGTATTCACACTTTGGGTCTGAAAACACTTTTTCCTTGAGCAAATGGTGCCTCTTCTATAGGACAAATGTAATATAAAAAGTAGTTTAGTTATGAGTACAGGATTAAACTTTTTTTTTTTTTTTTTTCTTACTCACACTGTCCCTTTGTAACTCATGGTAAAATATTTTCATGGGCATTAATAGTGACTTTTAATAAATATCTTGATTGAACAGGAACTGGAAGGCTGCTATTCACCAGTAATAGCATTAGCACTTTTTTCTCCATAAGGTAAAAATTTAGCTTCACCTCAGGGTGCAAAGTCTCGTTGTTGTTTTTATGCGAAACAGCAGTATTCAATATAAATCCTTGTTTCTACTGTGTACTTAAAGTTAGTTACAAATAATTATTTATAAATATATAAATACCCATGCATATTGCCTATGCATATAAATACGCCTGTCAGACAACTTTGAAAATATTTATTATAAATTTCTTATGAAAGTTTGAGTTAGACAAGGAGAAGTGTAAGAGGGCAAAAAAGTCATAAGAGTATGGGAAAAGATGAAAAATCTGCCACTTTTGATTTTAGAGTGCCTAGCTTTAAAACCAGAATCTATCCTTTATCGCTTGCTACAGGAGACAGGAAGAGGAGAGAAGAGAAATCACATTCCTTACAGTGTCCCAGGGTCACAGTGTAAACAGAGCTCTGTGAATCTGATGGGAGATGCATGCTCTGCTGTAGAACTTGTGCAATGTCTTAGAACTGTCTTTTAATTTGAGGAGAGAAATCATTGTACATTTTCCTTATTCTCTGTACAACCTTAATTCAAGGTAGAATTGCAACTCTTTTTCTTTGGTGTTTCCGTTTTCCAAATAGATCACCAGATGACACCATTTTCTTTTTCTATGAGAACGAAGAGAAACTCTCTTCCATTTCAAAATCTCCCTTCCTTAAAAATAATACATTTTCTTTATATACCATAAAATAACAAGGTAATTGAATCTTTCTTCCTATCTTTTTTTCTTCCATCTCCATTGTAAAACATACAGAGCTCCTTAAAAATGGTCAGAACATTATAGCAAGGATAGTATTTTCAGGGCAGTCTGGGTGATCTGTATGTTTAAATACCAATATTAAATGTGAGAAATGTTTTCTAAATAAGTAATAAAACATATTCAGGAATTGATGCAATCCGCACTAGAATTCACACTAAAACTCTGCTATACTTTTCTATGAAAAAAACTCTACGTTGACCGTCAAGAAAATCCCACAATGCAAAAATACTGAAGTCATTCTGAAGAAATCAGAAAACTTGCACTGGACATACAAGTGTAAAAGAATTACCTTTTGCTCCAGGTCACTTACTTTGGTTCTGATGATAAGTGGTAGTGGAAGTAAAAGCAGTGGGGTGAGGATAATGAGCAGGAACCTTCGGTAGACCAGGAGATATCTAAGAATCTTCATGACTGGTAACTAGTAGTTGAGCTTTCCTGCAGAAACTGACAAAAAATGGGTTTGACTTTAAATAGTTTACTCTGATTAATATTTTCCTAAACTACCACCTTTAGCCATTGCTAAAGCAGGCCAGTAAAGCAAGTTAAAAATAAATCTTGGTCTTTATTGTTTTAGTGACTTTATTAACAGTAGGGTGATAAGATAAGTGTTCATCATAAACCAAGGCTAGATGTCTGCCTCCTCATGACTTTCTCCCCCTGCCCTTCCTCATGATGAGTTTATGTAATCAGAGTAGGCTTTAGACAACTAGATAGCCAAACATCTCAGGTACCCTCTTGTTACTGTTGGCTTAAGTAGGAAATTAAAACATCTAATCTACATAGAATATATATATGCTGAGACCAATTAAATCTGTGTCTGAAAACATATGCAAGTTGATTTTACTGGGCAGAAGGAAAAAATTCACATGAGGATGGATAAGAAGGTGACACTGAACAACCTGATATATGTTTGAACTTTCCTCTGCTTTGAGCAAGAGTTTGGATGAGATGACACTCAATGGTCCCTTCCCACCTTGATCTATCTATGATTCTATCCTTCAAGAATATGAAATACATGTGAAAAATAAGCTTTCTCCCTCTTTCCTGACAGAAGTGTCCGTCATTCATCTTTTTTTCTCATTCAGAAATGAGGAAAGATGTTTCATATATGACACACGTAGCCTTGAAGACTGAGGTTTGGAGTGTTCTTTAGACAAAAGACAAAATATTTTTGCCTGAATTTTTCCATGTTCAATGAAACAGAACTCTGTACAATCTTTGTAATATTTCAGAACAGCATCAAATTAAGGAAAAGTGGGAAATAATTTTGTTGACTATCTCTGAGTGAAGATAAAAACAGGAAAGAACTCTGTTTCATGCTTAGGATCTTATACGAGGCAGTAAATCAGAAGAGGAGACAGATGAAGGATTCTTTGAGCTATCATTGCACGCAACCAAAGGTCAGACAATAAGGTATATTTTTACTCTCGATAAAACTTGTAGATATAACAATATGCCAAGATACATATAAACCAAGTTCTCATATTACCTATGCTGGGGGACAGACTTGATTTTGGAAGAATTTTGATTTTACTAGCAAAGCAGTGTCTCAAATCTAACTAGCAGGAAGGAATTGACTGAAACCTCAAAGATTGAAATTGATTTGAGGGTGAAAGTAATCATGAAAAAAGAACCTTTGCTACTGCACAGGAAGAAAGAAAACAGCTCTGAGACAACTCTGGAAACTGCAACCAAGATCTCCTGAGAAAATAATATGAGGGATAAAGAAGTGAATTGGAAGTTTTTGAAAAGGGCTATATTAAACATATAATGGTAAACTATCCTAGTCCAGAGGAAAGACAACTTAGAGAGAAACTATGGCATCTGCACCAAAGGTTTGAAAAAAAAATGTATAAAACCATCCCTGGATACATGCCATAAGATAGACGGCATGTATTTGAAGACAGAGATTACTGTAAAGGTATAATATGGGAGGAAAAAAAAATAAAGATAATATGATATGAAATATTCCCTGATTTCCTTTGGAGATACCAAGACTTAGATTTAGCATGCATGTTCAAGTCAACTGCCAGGTGAAATTCACTCATCATTAACAGATATGAATTCAATCTAAGAATAATCTTAGAATATACTTGAAAATAATCTTATATTTAAAAAAAAATTCTAGGAGTTCCTAAAATGATGATACATATATGGAAACAAATATTAGCTAATATATGCCATGTGTACCCAGACTAATTTTTTTCTTTTGGGGGGCAACTGGCTGAGTGACTAAAGATATAAAATAGAATTGTTTTATTTTGTTTCAATATACTTTTTTTAGATGAACTAAGAGAAATTCAGGTATAAGCATAGAAGCTCAAGTTGAAATTACTTTTGAATGCACAGCTAGTCAAAAATGGTTTACTTTTATCCTTGGCATATCAGATGGGTTCCTGAAGTAGTTTCTGCTGAGTAATTCAGTGTATCATGAATTTAAATAATAAATTTAAATCATAAATCCTCAGTGTTACGAATTAAACTGTTATTAAACATGACAGAGTTAGTACGCACAGGTAATACCTTTTAGCTGATATCAAATCAAGAAAGCTGTCCTTTCAGGATTCTCAGATCATCATGGCTATAGCAAAGTGCCCTGCAGAAATAGACATACACATTTCAAAAGCAACACAGGGAAAAAGATTTCCTTTACTAACTCATGTGAATTATTGTTGATGAGGCAATAGAAATTTCTGTTGAAACAGAATCTGAACTCAAGATCTTCTGCAGATCCCTGAAGTCATCTGCAGTCAGCCATATGAAATGGCCAGGGTGAAAGATGAGAAAAAAGGGAGCTGAAGATGAAAAAGAAGGAGAGGAGAAGGAGAGGAGAAGGAGAGGAGAAGGAGAGGAGAAGGAGAGGAGAAGGAGAGGAGAGGAGAGGAGAGGAGAGGAGAGGAGCGGAGAGGAGAGGAGCGGAGAGGAGCGGCGCGGAGAGGCGAGGAGAGGAGAGGAGAGGAGAGGAGGGGAGGGGAGGGGAAGGGAGGGGAGGGAAAGAAGGAGAAAGTGAGAGAGGGAGGAAGGAAGGAAATAGAAAAAGAGAAAGTGAGAAAGAAAGAAGTTTTCTTCTCAAGTTGGTGTTTCTGAAAGAGCTGAGCTTTAGAATGACCTAAGAACAGATCACCAGACACATCCTCCACTAGATCTGTGTGATGGGAAATTTGTAGATCAGATTGGTGGAGATAAAAGCATTCTGAGAGACTTCAAACTTGAAATGACACAAATGTGGATCTTTCCTTATTGCCTAGGAACAAGCAAGGATCTGACTGAAATGATTACAAGGATCTTAAACATTCAGTTCTGCAGGTGGAAAGAGATTCTATTTTGGTTTTAAAACATTATTGAATGAATAGGAAAAGATTTTGGATTCATTTTGAAAAATAAGAATGCATTTGCAACAATTTGAAAAAAAAATATGAAAGAGGTGAAGTTTACAAGGAGAAAGACTATTTCTTTTATACTATCCACTATTAGCTGATCTACTTTAGTATTGATCTTTTACCCCCTAGCTTTCTCGGTATGCTTTCTTTATCTTTGTTGTGTCTTCAGTTAACTGTGGACATTTCCCAGATATTTTCTCTGTAGCCAGCTTGAGTATTATGCCCAGGCTTCCAGAAATCCCGTGGAGATGATTGATTGATACTTTTATCCTTGAAGCTTTGTCACATTAGCTGTATCTGTTATTTAGCTGAGGACCAGTATTGTTGTTTCATGTTAGAAGAAGGGCTTGTTAGAAGAAATCCATCTTTTTTTTTTTCTTATCAGTGCCTTTAGAATTTACATTGCTATCCTCTATTTTACCTTGTTTTTATCTTTTGTCTGTTAATGGCATTACTACTGCACATAATTAAGAGGAATATTTCCTTTAAGTGCCAATACCAAGAAAAAATGGGCACAGTTCAGACAGCATTATAAGTGTCCAGGAAAATTCATCTTCCAACTCAAACAGCAGATGAGAGAATGTCAAGCTCAAAATGTATATTCAGAGGCAAAAGAGTCAACATAGCACATTTTTTTTTTCCTTATGGAAAACTTAGTCATACTAAGGGATGTTTGGTTATTGTGTAACAGGACTGAAGAGTGTCAGAGAGCTTGTCAATATCGGTTAAAACCAAAACAAAAATTAAAGCAGACAAGCTGCAGAAGGCTTGGGAAATGAATGACACCAAATCCACTTAATTAGGTCAAATGGAAACAATTTAAAAAGTTTCACATTGCCTAGTCTATTCCCTTTATATTTTCAAATATTTATCACATAATAGAGTCCTAAGACCATCATTTCTGAGCAGTGACTGATGCCATCCTTTAGACTCATTTGTCACTGTATTTTCCTAAAGGTGAACATGGAAAATTAGTTTATATTATGTGCAGGGCATCCTATATTCATGTACAAAAGAAGATTATTTACTATCTTTGCCAGATCCATTGTTTATCATTTCTCTACTTGCTCTGATTTTCATTTTTTATTACTGTTTTGTTTGTCAAAAATACTGAGCAAATGATTAAAGCAACAAGCAACAAGAACCCAGCAACAAGAGTATTACTAATGTGATTTCAAAAACATGTAAAGGTTTACTACAGTGTTCAGCTGGGCAGAATCTTTGGATAGTTAGGAAATGGAGGGGAGGGGCGGGGGGGTAGAATCAATATTTCCATATCAAAGGTGCACACAGGATTAACAGGCCATCTTTATAGAGTGAGATAAGGTGTGTTTTAGACCAATATGTCTAATCTAGCAGTAAGAGATTTGTTATACCAATGTATGACTAATTATTATAATGGAAAGGGCATGTGTCACTAAAAGAACAGTATGGTTGTATAAGGCTAAAGGGAAAATATCAGTGGAAGAACAAATGAAACAAATGAAACAAAATAAGGCTGTCACAGATTTATGGGGAGTTATATTTGTTAAAAAATTCATTAATGAGTCCCAAAATGTCATTCATTGATGACAAGCATTATTACCAGATTGAAATTCTTTAAATAGGAACTATGATAGCTTGAACGAGTCTCTTCTCCAAAATAACTACCAATAGGCCAAGAGGAGATGGCCTCAAGTTTTGCCACAGGAGGTTCAGGTTAGATATTAGGAAAAATTCTACACAGAAAGAGTGGTGAAGCATTGGAACGGGCTACCCAGGGAAATCATGTTCAAGAAATGTGTAGAGGAGGTACTTAGGGACCTGGTTTAGCAGGCATGGTGGTGATGGGTTTGCAGTTGGACTTGATCATCTTCAAGGTCTTTCCCAACCATAATGATGCTATGATTCTATGAATACTGAAGTTACAGGAATACATAATATGCAGAGAAGAAATCTCCAAGAGAGGTTTGAGTTAGCACTGTGGTGGGATTCACTTCTGATTTTATGCATCTATATATAAACAATTCAAGTATTCCTTTTTCATCGTCTGCCAAGAGAGATAAAGTACTTCTAAGGAGGACCCACCCTGCTTATCTGAGGTGCCCATCTTAAATGAGGTGAACTGTACTCTAAAGATGACTGTTTCTCCTCACTAACTATAAAAATCCCTAGGCACCTGGGTTGGACCAAGATACATAACTTTTAGGTGTCAACTTAGGACAGATGTGTCCTGGCCTCTGGATATTTAGAAAAAAAAGAAACAACAACAACAAAAAACTTAGAAAGTCTTCTAAAGTCAAGATGAAGAGGTTTGGAGCATTGAGCATAGAAAAAACTCCCTGTTTGCTTCAATCTGTGAGCTCAAGGAAGCAGGATCCTGTACATGTCCATCAGTACAGAAAGTTGTATCAGAATAATTAACCTTATAGTTACTGAATAATTAATTTTCAGTCCTTCCTCATCATTACAATAATTAGCATACACTTCCAATTTTATTTGTGTATTTATATATCAGTAGCTGGAATCAAAATATCTCTCTATTGCCAGAGGAAAGTTAAATGTCTTTAGTATGAACACGACACTGATAGCCACCTTTTGAAAGATATCATTAAGGATAAATGGAAATTCATGGCAAATACTAATTCCTCAAGAGCTCACATATTCTGTAAGACTTCAGTGCAGCTCAGAAATATTGCCTGGCTTCTTCCCATTTTTAACATTCATTATTTTCCTCAAAAGTATAACAGCTTTTGGGACTGAAAATTCAATTTACAACCTCAGGAAAAAAATACTTCTCCTCATTACAGACATGCAAGCAGGGAAGTAAAAACACTCACTTCAGCACTATGAGGAGTATTAGTGTAGTATTTAGTGCAGTGTAATGATGTTAGTGGCAGAACAGGCTGTGCAGCCACAGGTGTTTCCCACAAGAGACATAGTCTGTTGTGAGACTATGTGTGAGATCATCACATCAGTGGTGAAGTTAAATGGAGATATGAATGTGCTGAGCCTTGATCAAGATTCATTTCTCTAAAAAAAAAATGACAAGGGAATCAGAGCAACAGATGTTTAGAAAATGTGCTAAGATTTAGCACTTAGGGTTGGTGATAGGATGAAATCACATCCTAAATTGCTTATATTGCTCGTGTTTTTAAATACATATCCATATCCAGACTTCCAATACATGTACAGATGCCAGATAACTGTTCCAATAACTCTTGGAGCATAGTTAGTATATCTTTATGGAAATGCAATCTGACACATTTTAAGTTGCATTTTTTTTTTTCATTTTCTCATTTGTCTTCTTCTTTTAAACATTTTCCCAAGAAAGAGCCACTTCTAAATGAAGGATGCTATCAGGGGAATGAGATTCATTTGGAAAAGAGGGAAAACCAAGATGCAGAGCAATAATGAAAATGTATCCCTCTGAAACATTAATGAAATGAGACTTAAAAATCTGGACAATATAAGTGCGCTTTATCTCCATCTGGGAGATATGATCTTGGTCTGTATTGTCAAAGTGTGGTAATCAAAAAAACAAAAAACAAACAAACCTGAAATATCCCTAGATTTTCTGTTTCTGAACTGCAAAGCTGCTGATAAAGTGGCAACTCTTTGGTAAATTTTATTGATACGTTTTGGAGAAGCTATTCACAGAAACTGATGAAATAGATTAAATAGAATAGATTAAAACAATTTTAATGATGTGATGAAAGCAGAAGAAACACATTTCATACCTACATTCAACCTGTATTTATGAACATATGGAATCTGATATTTGTTGAATATATTTCCAGAGTCCTTATGGCATTAAAAAACAGCAAACAAACAAACAAAAAAACCTTGAGACAACCTCCCATTTAAAAATTTTAAGAGGAAATATAAAATTCAGTTCTGTCAGCCTATTCGTTGCAAGCACACTGCAATGTAGCTTCTTCCAGTTTTGCATAGGAACTCACTGTGCCTGAAGGACATCCGTGCCATGATTTTTAAGATTATCTGCACCTACAGTCCTTTTTTTTTTTTTTTTTGAATAAATTCATGGGCTTTCCCATTCAGCAATTACCATACATTCTTCTTCTTTCTGAAGCTGAATACTCCTCTTATCTAATGACATGGGATAATATACAGATCTTCCATTATATTCATTATCCATCCTGGACAGACTCCCTTCCTGTGAGTCTACCCATTGAAGTCATACACCAGTGGTAAATAAAATATCATAAAGTAGTATTTCCAAAATAAATTTTTTATGTAAACTACATAAATTGCTCATAAAAAGTAAGATATGAATAAATAATGGGATTTTAAAACAATAAACAATCCCTAAATCGGTCTCTCTTACCTGAAGTGTACAACGAAGGATTAGAAAGGCTGAATTACTTCAAACTCTTCAAACTAAGTCCCTCTCTATGTCCATCTGCTTCTCACAAATAACTCCTTGATAACATTTATATTCAACTCTGAACTATCTGTAAACAAGTTAGCTCCAAAACTGGTAACAATTTAGCTTCACCAATACCATACTCTGCCCAAACTAAATTAATTCTCCTCAGAACGTCATCTTGATGGAGCATGACACTAACCAAGTGAAACAGATTGCATGGCCCGCATGAGTATCTTTGCACGGCACTGCACAACATCCCGTCAGCCAGATCATCCCAGTCAGAATATGCCAGATGGCATGATTATGATTACGTGGGTTAAAACACCCTTCATTTCTTTTTTGTCTCTTGATTCCATCCTGGCCACAAGATATCCGACTACAGAAAAAAAAAAATTAATTGCCTACAGAAACATCCTCATTAATAGAGCCAGATCAGTATACCTCATTACTATGTTTTAGTTCCACTTCTTTCATAATTATAGTAATTAGAGATCATGAAAACATATGTATTGCATGGGCTATTATCCTTTCACAATAGGGTGCAATTAAGACATTGATAAACCTGTATTTACATTACCTCAAAGTTTTAGATCATATTCTTAGTATTTCCCTCTTGTGTCGTTATTGAAAGATAGTATATAGTAACCTTTTGCTCTGAATTAACTGTCACATCTCTCTGATTTTAGTTCCCACTTAACAGAATGTATAAGTGTATATATATATATATACACACACACACAAACACATACACATATATATATTATCTTTCTCCAAACTTCATTTTACTTAATGAATTAATTTTTGGAATGTTTCACGCTGTTACGAGCATATCATAGAATCATAGAATAATAGAATGCCTAAGGTTGGAAGGGACCTCTAGAGGTCATCTAGTCCAACCCCCCT
>JAWLRI010000974.1:1564069-1578393 GCA_034781795.1 Crypturellus tataupa
TCTATCCAGTTGGTTATCCCATCATAGAAGGCTATCAGGTTAGTCAAGCATGATTTCCCTTTTGTGAATCCATGCTGTGGATCCAATCCACAACCATCCAATGTGCACATGGATGTCTGTTCTTTCACTCCTTAAATGCAGACTGCTTTTGTTTTAAAAAATGTTGTTTGTTTTGCTCTCATTTTGCAGAGTTGTGACCTTGTTTGGCACCAGCACGCCTGGCCTGGCACCTGGAACCTGACACCTGACACCTTGACCCCTATTTTCCAACCAACTTGCATGCTTTCTGTACTTCTAGTTAATATTCTCCATCCTGGAAACGTGCCTGGAGAAGCTTCCATTCAGCTTTCACAACATAAGCTGTTTGCTTGGCCAGGACTTCTCTAGGAACTCTTCATGAAGGAACCACCTTAGGCAATATTTTCTTTCATGCTCATTCCTGAGACTTCGTTTAATCTTTCAGCCTTGTATACACAGTTAGTTGCCCAATGTGCTCTTTTTAGAAGAAATGCCATTCTGACCACTCATAGTTGTGATCCTAAATCCTGGTGCTCTTCCCTTCCAGTCAGAGTCTGATTTAAGAAGACACCCTTTCATCTTCCTGCGCATCTTTCTTGCTGAAATAGGCAGCCTCTGGGCTGCCATCACACAATTCAGCCACAAACCAAAACACAAACTTGAATCATGCATAGTCCTAGTTTAAAAACATTTCACTTTTTTTTTTTATTCCTCCCTGAAACAAGTTCTTCCTTGCTGGATGGTGGCCATATAGTTAGTGTTATTTGAATCCAAGACTGCAGTGTGTGCCAAAACATTTGAAGTGCAGTGAATCTGCACAGATGAGTCTTTGACCACCCCGAAGTCTGAGATGTGGGTGTCACAGAATGGCTGAGGTTGGAAGGGACCTCTGGAGATCACCTAGGCTGAGGGTGCACTCTAGAGTGCTTATACTGGCATATCTATTTGCCATTCACAGCCTAGCCCAGTTTATTTATTTATTTATTTATTTATTTTTAGCACAGGATTCAGATTTCTACCCCCTGGCAGCTGTACATTCCCCATAGTAACAACAAGAGGTAGAGACTGCGCTAGGGCAAACATAAATTTGTAAGCCTCTTCACCTGATCATCTTCTAGCCTATGAAACAAAAGCTTAACAGAGTATTTCAAAATGTATTTGTAAAAATACTGTGTTATTTTTCAGCAAATAACCTTAGCTTCAAATATTCAGATGGTGCCTGATCAAGCAGTATATGATGCTTTTGACTTTTGTCATTTTGGAGGAGGACTTAAATGCATGATATGACTCTTAGATCAGGGTTTTCTTTCCCTAGAAGACTACGCATTCCGTCTCATACAGTATGCATGCCCTTCAGATTTGTTTGCAGTCTATGGTAGAGCTGTGGGGAAAAAGAAGTCTGCTTAGCATGGTGCTATTGGCTCTAAAATAAGGTTTTATTTGCTTTCATAAAAGCAATATTTATTTTACATGGTAATCCATGAATTAAAAAGTGGGCTTGCAACATAATAATAATGCCTGTTGTGAAGCATTAAGAGAAGGGAAAATATTTAAAGCATTTCATCAGTTGTTTGCTAGCTTAAGAGCTCTTTGCTGTTTAACTGTTTCAAATGATGAAATGTTAGTTGGAAGTGGTATCACTATACTTTCTGCAATTGATGACATTAGTATGTCATCAGCCATGCTCACTTTTGTCAGAGGTGTATGAACAGTTTAGGCTATTGCAGAGGAAAGATATTAATCAGATCAAAACATTACTGGTATCTTTGACTTCTTATACTAAGATCATTGTTTAAATTCTGCTTCCTTGGAAGCCATTGAGGATAAATGATTGCAAAGAAGAGTACTAAAGTTATTCTGCTGAAACACAAATTGAATAGTTTGTCAAAAATATGTCAGAAGTTTTAAACAATAATGTCACCAGGAGATTTCTTGTTGGGTTAATTATCCTAAATATATACATATATATTTAATTTTATAGTCATCAATCACATTAACAGCTTGTTGCTCTTCTCTAAAATATTTCATACCATTTAACAAGGTGCTTTAAAAGCCCTTATTTAACATTCCTCCATAATGATTAATCTTGTGTTAACAGAAAAACAAACAAACAAACAAAAATACTTTTTTTTTTGACAGAGACATTTAGTCAGTCAGTTTTCGATCCTATTAACTATTTGCCCTATATATTCAAATCATGGGATTATCTTTATATTTAGTCTTCTTGGTACAGACTTTCTGAAAACCTTTATTAGATCTTCTCCTGCCCTGGTCAAAGACTTCATGTTAACATTTTACTTTCCAAAAGGGTGTCTGTTTCTCATAAATGTCCACATCTAAAAACATATAAAGCAATACATCACATATAAAACAATACATCAAAGCAATCATCAGTACATCACTCTTCCTTGAATTTTTAATCACCTTTTGTCTCTACTTCAGTGACCAGGTCATCATCAATAACAAAATTACTGCAATCATTTAAATCTAAACAGTCCTGAGATTTATTTTTTGTTTGTTTTTTGTTTTTTCCCTCAAAGCCAGATCAAAGTCAGATTTTATCTCAGGCAAGATTTTGCTTCCTGATCTTCAGCTAATTTTCAAACAACAAATGCACAAGTATATTTACTCAAGGATGTCAAATTCTATAACTGTAACATAGGCTCTCAGAAAATAAACTTCTATAAAATCTACTACCAAAACAAACAAACCGCTTGAGTCCTCCCATCTCTTCTTCTGCAGCAGACAAGCTAGGCTTCCCATGAAACGTGCCTGTGAAGTCTGAGGTGGCTTAACGTGTTCCCCTTTACTCATCCAGTGGAAACAGCCAAGACCATGCAAAGCCTGTAGAAGCTGCCGTGGCAAAATGATTCCTGTGCTGCCCTGATGGTGAGACCTCGGCCAGTTCTCTGCAGTGCCCCAAGTCAGGGAGTCCCAGCAAAAGGGACCAGGGTAATGAATCAAGCTGCGGCTTGACGGAGGGATGAAGAGACTAGCACACATGCCACATTGCCAGCCCCATTCAGTGTGGCCAAGGAATTGTGCTGTTAGCAAAGTTTAAAGTTCAGGCTGGAGCTGCAAAGGTGATAAGAGGCTCTGCAGAACCGCTGCTGGAGACAGGAGAAGTGGGTGCCTGGAAATCACAGCTCCTGTGTTTATCACCATGTCCACATGTTCATACTTTATCAGCAAAACTGATCATAGAAAAATAGGATCACAGTATTGCGTCCTAAGAATAGTCCAATACGTGTACTAGGAATAGCCCAAATTCCAGAGGCAGCGCTGTGATGGCTGCTATCCATATTGAGTCTTCCCAGGGTTTACATTGCCTGTGTCAGGACCGCTCTGCCTGCAGACACAGCAAGACCTGCCACCGTCACACTAGTTAAAGAAGAAGCTCAACATTGAAAAGCAAACTTTGCTTGTCAAAATGCATATTTGCATAGGTTATGCTTTCAGCATTCGCACAGGGATTATCTGAAGGAGTGACAGAGTGATAGGGAAAAATCTTTTGAGAACTACTTTTTAAATGACTAATCCTTCTGCGATGAAAACTGACCAAATATAAAGTCTTTTGTATCCTCAGAAATAAGCCACATCAATTAACAAGTCTTAACTTAGATAAACAAAGAGTTTGCAATTTATATCCTACAAGAAGTTTCCCTGAATCTGAGTCACTTACTTAATGCATCAAGAGATAGGCAACGTGAGACTTCACATGGCATGCTGAAAATGTTCTTTCCTTCAAGAAAAGTATTACGAGATACAAGTCATGTAACAAAAGAGTAAATCTGTATAAATATGACTTAATCAACAACCAAGGAAAACAGTGTATTTCAAAGGCTAATGTTACAGACATATCCGGATGTAATATGACACAAAGAATCTCCCTTTGAACCTTGTAACATATTTATTAAAGTAATGCATCAAAGGTTCAGAAGGGAAAATTATTAATCAGTATTTAAGTCATTAATATTTATCTTTTAAAATGGACCAAAGTGAGAAATCAGGACTAGAGTTGCATTAAAACAGATTTTAAGACTCTCACAAGATGCTATTCATATTGTTTGAATTTGGATCAGTTTGGGATTCCAGTATCTTGAAAGATCAGGAACTGCTAAACATCCCCTTCTCCTTTACTTTGAAATAATTACTTATTTCAGGTTCAAAGAAAGTTTTAAATTAATATTATAGGGCTATTCATTTTTTTTTTTTTTGCAGAAAGTTTCAGAATTCTTCTTAATTATAGCTAAGAGAATATGTAAAAATCACAGGAAGATGCTATTACTATGCTATTAGAAGTACCTCTGAGCCTGTACTTAGGCTCTTAAGCTATTTTAAGAGGATGTTTTTCCCTGCTTGTACATTTCTCATCTTCAGCAATTGTTCATTTAGAGTCTTTTCCTGTATTCTTTGAAGTCAACAGATGAAGACACCTTATAAATAACGAACCTGTTTAGTTATATTGCAGTTATACTGAAGTTGAGGTGCAGAATATTCACATTCCCCCAGGAATTCACCATAATGAAGGGGAGGATAGGAGGTACTGTGATACCCTGTGGAGATGACTAAGTGTAAGAAATATTACAGGAGCAGGACTGGGGCCTTTGAAATGTGATATTTCATTGCAAAGACTCCAATTGCAAAGACACGATGCCCTTGAAGGAGGTCGGAGAAGGCTCTCAAACCTGGTGATGAACTTCCACTGAGTCTTCAGCAGAACTCTGCAGAAACTGGTGTCCCAGAGGAGCCCTGGAACGTCCTGGCTCACGGGCCAGCCCTGTCATATAATCATGTCAAACTTCTGAGCCTCACAAATTGACACTATTTGGGGGTACGGCTTCTCCAACAAGTAGTTTTAGGGAAACTCTGATGATGGATTTACAGCATAACAGTTATGTTGTACAGAAGGCACAGAAGATACAAAGTGGGAAGAATTACTATTCTTTACATAAGGAAGTTGTATGCTTTAGAACAAACATTGCAGCATCAGGAACAGTGACTCCTGGTAACCCGTTCAAGTAGCACAGCTAAATTTCCATCTTCACCTGGACAATACTAGCTGAACAATGTAATTTTAGAAAAAAAATGATGTTTTAAAAAATGTGGTTCCCTCTCCACTTTAATTTCTAATGATACAAGAGTGGAAGGAGTAGTCGATATCCCAAGGGGCTACCCTGCCATTCAGAGGAACAAGCTGGAGAGCTGGGTGGGGAAGAACCTCATGAAGTTCAACAAAGGCAAGTGCATGGTCCTGCACCTGGGGAGGAATAACCCCATGCACCAGTACAGGCTGGGGACCGACCTTCTGAAGAGCAGCTCTGCAGAGAAGGACCTGGGCGTCATGGTGGACGACAGGTTGACCATGAGGCAGCAGTGTGCCCTTGTGGCCAAGAAGGCCAATGGCATCCTTGGGTGTATTAGGAAGAGCATTGCCAGCAGGTAAAGGAAGGTGATCCTCACCCTGTATTCCTCCCTGGTGAGGCCACATCTGGAATATTGTGTGAAGTACTAGGCTCCCCAGTATGAGGGACAGGGAGCTACTGGAGAGAGTGCATTGTAGAGCTACAAAGATGATCAAAGGACTGGAACATCTGTCCTATGAGGAGAGGCTGAGAGCCGGGCTTGTTCTGCCTAGAGAAGGCTGAGAATGGGTCTTATCAATGTGCATCACCTTAAGGGAGGGTGCCAAGAGGAGGAGGTCAGACTCTTTTCAGTGAAGCCCAGGGATAGGAGAAGAGGCAAAGGCCACAAACAGAAGCGTGGGAAGTTCTGCCTGAATTTGAAACTTCTGCCTGAATTTGAAACTTCTTGCCTGTGAGGGTGACAGATCACTGGAGAACAGGTTGCCCAGAGAAATGGTGAAGTTTCCTTCTCTGGAGATATTCAAGACTCACCTGGATTCACATCCAGGTGTGCAACATGCTCTAGATGACCCTGCTTGTGCAGGGGGATTGGACTAGATTATCTCCAGCCTTAATCATTCAGTGATTCTGTGAAGATGTTTCTTTTTGATCTAGTGTCACTCTGATTCAGAAGGAAGGATATCACTGTCTCCTGAGTCGTGGAAACACTATGCCTGTGGGAGGGAAATCATATCACTATCATATGACGTATCACCCCTACGACATCTTGTAGGGGTAAGTTTGGGAAGAAGTGACGTAAAACATACTTTACAGATTAGAACAAAAAATGTCTTTTATATCTTAAAAATTAAATAGCATTTCTATATTTTTATATGAAAGATTTTATTTGCCATATATTTCAAATTCCCCACAAAATATGAAGGAAAAAGAGGAGATATACAGCTCTAAAAATACTGGAAATATGACAGTCTGGAGTACCTTACTGGAAGCAGTTATGGAAAGTCACTACTCACTGTACTCTCTAACTTGGCTTCATGTCACTACCTTTACTCTTAATCTTTGCAAACATTAACACTCGGGCAACTCACCTATACAGCTCTGTAAAAGTTTTACAGATTCAGATAGAAGGAACAAGCTCCAGATATCTCTGAAAGTCTCTTGTCTCTCTGATTCTTCCAAAATAAATCCTGTAGCATGTTCTCTAGCTTTTTACAAAATTTTCCTCCAGTCATAGTGGAATAAACAATGCTTAATAAGATTATAAGTAAGACTCTTTTTAGCACTGGATGATTTTCTCTAAAATCCATCCAGGATGATTATTAGCATATTTATGAAGAAGGTAGAGGCAAATAGTTTACATTTTTGTGTGCTGCTATGTAGCAAGACATTGCAGTTCTGGGCTCTCGAGCTGAAAAGCTAAATAAATAGCACTGGTTTAAATAAATAGCACTGGTTTAAATGAAGCTGGTGACCAACTGTCACCAGTTCCAGTGCTTCACCTGAGTCAACACTTTTAAATCTTACTGTAACAAAATCACTTCTTAAATACAAAAAATACTTCTAGTAAACAAGAATTACATCCCTGGCTCTGATATTTACTGCCAGCTGGGGTTCACTAAGATTTTACACCCAAAATGGGGAATACATCTGCCTTTTCTTGTCTCCTCTCTTCAAACAGGCAAAGCCCAACAGGTATCCCACATGCCCAACAGGTATCCCACATGCCCAACAGGTATCCCACACTTTGGCTCCTTCCTGCAGGACACATCCACCTGCCAGGAATGTGCAGAGTCACCACAGCACTTCAGCCTGGCAAGGAGCAGGGATGGCACCCTGAGCTGTGGCTTCAGAGCCAGATTCATCTCTCTTGGCTGTCAAGACCAGACCGGTGCATAATAAAGCATCTTCTGCCGCATGTGTGTCAAAACTGCCTACCAAACAGGCCCCTGTTTAGCTTAGGGTCTTTAAGCTCTAGCAACACATGAACGATGCTAGAATAGATGACGCTCTTCTGCTCTGTCCCTTGTGAGCAAACCCCACCACGGCTGGTGCTTTATCCCAAATAAAATGCTGAATCAGAACAGCCTTTCCAAACTGTGAGAAAGTTTGTGAGACCTTTACAGTGAGTAATGGCAACTGTGGATGTGAACATTGCAAACTAGGCCCATCCCTAAAAAAATATGGGGAAAACAAAACCACAACAGCTTAAGCTGCAAAACAGCATTCTTTTTGATTATGTGCCCTCTGTTACAGATACTGCAGGCACAATGGAAGAAATGAAACTCTAATTGGTGGGTACAGGAAGTAAGAGCCTTGCACAACATGAATTAACATTGTTAATCTCTGGCTGAATTTGGTTTACAGCTAGCAATCACTGTGTTGCAACACTGGATAGTTTAGATTCAGAGTGTGTCATGCATTATAGCTGAGCATAAGTGAAAACACAGAATATACTCTTTTTAGCAATTTTTTGAAATTAAGTACATAGAATTCCCAAATGCAAATGCTAAGTAACTTTTTTTTAACTTATTTTGAATCTATCTTTATTTTTGCTGAAGTTGCTTCTTGCAGAGATTGTCTATTGTGGTTACATCAGGGTTTGATGACATTTCTTAATAAACACGTCCTAATAATAAAGTCCATACACACATTCAAACTCTCTTCATTAACCAGTAGTCACCCTATGTCTCCCTGTATTCGCTGACAGACTATTCACTAGACTGGTCTTCAAGAACCTTCAGAAAAGCTGGCTCAAACACAAGCTAGGTAAATCATTCATTTTACTCATTCAACTTTAGTTGTTTCATATATTCAAATTTTGTTCCTTTATTCAGTGAAACTAATTCCTTCCTATCAACAGCATTTATTTACAGTATCTGAAGTAGCTTTGCCAGAGGAAGAATGAATTTTCCTTTTTTTTTTTTTTTTTTTTTTTTTTTGTTTGACTGTCACTCCTCTTTCAATCTGAATTTTGGTTTATCCTCTCTTTTCTTTCTCTTTGTTTATTTTTCCTTTCTACCTCTTCTGTGTTAACAGGCAGACCTGCAGTAAAATCATATTTTTTTCAAAAAAAGTTTCCTTCCTCTGATTAATGAGAATTCCTTTCAGCTGGGTTCCTTTCACTGCAGTGTAGGTTTGTGCCATAGTCAGACAAAAAATGTTACTTCAGAATGTTAATTCCGAAAGAGTGAAGGAATTTTCAAGCTGTATTTTCTATCTTTTCAAAATATTCTATTTCATTGGCTTATTGATATTCTCTATGATTTGTAAGAAAATGATCACTCTGTGTCATTTGTTTCTAATGTACACATAATAACACCCTATAAATTTTCATCCATTTCTTAGATAATGAATAACTAATATCACAGTCCTGAGGCTGGAATTACTTTAGTAGGATACATTTTTTTTCACTGAGTTTTTAAGGGTTGTTTCTACTCAAAGCATAGATGACAGAAAAGGACAGAATTCTCCTACAGGAATACCAAGAGATTAAATGTGCATCACTTTTGTTCCACCTGGAATTTTTAAAAATCTTTTCAATAAAGGACTGTCTACATAAAAGACTGTTTGTAGATATGCTTATTATTTTTTTTCCAGTTCATACATGAAAATAATTAGTTGAAATCTCCCTCTCCCCTCAGCAAATTATAAGGAACTAACGGGCTTGAAATATTTGAGGGTCTGGTTATTGGTAATTACTGAATTAGGAGTTAGTTAAACCAAGGTGAAGGAGTTGAAGAAATGAAAACACCCTAATACCAGACTGGATGAAAAATGCTCGTACTTTCATAATTAAGTAGATATTAGAGTAGACGATCAACAAAGTTCAGAGGGGTGCAAGGTGCAGAGGAAGCAGTTACCTAAGGTCTGGGGACAGTCTAAACGATGATGCACATTCTTTATAAGTGATGGTGACACAAGGAACAGTTATGGTTCAGTATGTCATTGAACACAGCAATGACGAGGACAGTATCTCTAGTTCTCTCCAGTAACATCAGGGTACCTGGTGTTGTTCAGCCAATAGCTTCTAAAGTAGCGCCTGAGTTCTCAGAATTTCTGTAAAATAGGCTATATGTTTAACTGAACGAATATGGCTTGATGTTCTAATTTTCACATCCCTTTATTTTAAGTCCAGACACCATAATTTCATGTAATTTACTTACAGTCATGAGAAGACAGACTCCTTAACAAGACCAAGCTTAGTACCTTATTTTTTCTACTGTAGAAATCACATTCCTTTTTAGCTCTCAGAATTAATTTTACTCAGAAAAATGCCATGGAACTGGAAGTAGCAACAGACAACAATATGAATTCGGCACTCACGCTTCACATGCTCCTCATTATGATATGATCATTATGCAAAAGCAAGAAAACAATAAAAGGAAAAATGCCAGTAATTTGTCAACCATCTCAATAACAGGACACTTATCTTTCCCAAGCATTTTTGAGGAGGAGCTGGATAAAAACAAAAACAAACAGGAGCACAGTCTTAGGAAGAACTCACAGACTTGTTTTGCTTCTCAAAAGCAGAGAAAAAAGCTCTGTGTGGGGGATGAGGGAACGAAGAATAAAAACGGTATTCAGTGCTTCTAAGTGCTTTCACATTGCTTCTTATGAAAACACAAGCAAGGACGTAACTTTCTACAAATTCCTTTGAATTCTGGAAATTACTTTTTCCAGTTATTTAATTGTCACCAGTGAAGAAAGATGGAAAATCTCTTTCCCACACAGAAATGCTCAATATTAATAACACTACAGAACAAGATATAAGTAACAAATTCCAGCTTCTACCTATGTAATAGTCATCACTCGTAAGCAGTCCCCTTATTTCTACCAGTGACAAATTGTGTGCTAACTATTAGACCACAAAAACCTCTATTTTACTTTCACACAACACTTTTTTAACCTGAATCAGTTGAAATATTAGAAAATCATTCACTGAAAACTAATAACTAATTATACTAATAAAAATAGGGATATTATACATATTAATAAAATATATATAAGATTTCCCTATTCTGACACGGTGAATACCATACGGAAAAGGAAACACAACTTCCTTTTCTGGATGCTGGTGCATTTGCATACACATCCCAGCTTACACATTGTGTTTGCCACATAGCACAGATCTCAACTTAGGCCTGCAACCTAAAGGTCAAGTCTCATAGCTCTCATAGCTGATGAAGTGACCTGTTGAATCAAATAGAGAGGATCCAGTGTGCTCTTTAATGACATCTGATCAATGTTTAGTTTTTTTTTCCTTTGTTTGTTTGCTTGTTTGTTTGTTTTTTCATGATTCTTAACATCTTGCTTACCATCATCCTTCTGTATTTCAATCTGGCTCACAAGGCTGAAACTGAAACCTACTGAGGATTTAGTGCCTAGTTTGACTCTAACTTGAGACTTGCTTTTAGCTTGAAAAGAAAAAAAACCAAAACCCACAAGAAAACAACCAAACAACACTAAAAGTTTCTTTTCATTGACTTCAGTGGAGCAAACACACTTTATCATTACAATAAAGGGAAAATTAGGACATCTCTCAAGATTCTAACTACTATTTGATCTAAAGGACAAACTCCCTTTCCGGCGTATTTTAAAAAGTTTCACTGGTACAAAATAAATAATGGTTCAGGTACTTGATCTGAAAAAATGGATGTTCAGCTATCAAAAGGAGCATAAAATTCTTTGCTGTAGTACAACATCCTTTACCGAAGCATCTCAAGCCACATCTTAATGATTCTCAGTTTTACCAAAACGGAAACCAAGACATACAGAGACGAAAGCCCGCATTTTCAAAACCCGTCTGTAATTGGGAGTACTTCCATTTTAGGGTGTTAACATTCAACAAAGTCATTTTCCTGTCTCTGAAATTGCAGGTTGAACTGTCATAATGTTCAACAACCTTGGGCAACCTCAGCCTTTATCAACCTGGCTGGGGTCTGAGGGTCTTCACCTCAGCTCCTTAGCTAAACTCCAACTTCAGCTGCTACAAAACAGTGTCTAAAACCTCAGAGTGACTGAAAGTTTAGCACTCAGTGACATGTTGTAGATTATTGGTAGACTACCAATATGTATCAAGTCAAATTGGAAAAGAGAATAATAACATAAAATAATGGTATAAAACTACCCTGACATAAGAATATCAGTAAATGACACATATCTCTTTGCTGGACTCATCAACAGTACAGATTTCTGCAGTTTCTAGCAATAGCAATCAAAGTTGTACTATAGCCTCATTGTGTCTACTATGGCATAAAATGAAACTGCTCAAGACAAAGAAGAAAATTACTTTTAAAAAAAGGAAATCTTTATTCCGAAAGTTGCCCTAAAAATGGATTATAGCTGGCTCATGGGCTAAATATCAGGTCATGCAAGGACAGGACAGAAGAATATACAGAAGCATAAGTCATACAGCTGAAATGTCTTCAATAGGAAGATCAACTCTTCCTATTGGTGCGCAGCCACTGAATGAGAGAAAAAATGAATACAACTCGGCTAAAATTGTTGATGAAGGGTATTTAACTCATTTTGGCTTGCAGATTCAAAATCAAAAGTCTCACTGAAATCTGACAGTCCCCATTACATTTGCTGAGAAACTGCCAGGTCACTCTGACTGCATGGTTTGTTCAGGGTGAAGGTTATGCTGGCAAAAATACAACAGGAATCACAGAGTCACAGAATGGTTGAGGTTGGCAGGGACCTCTAGAGATCATCTAGTCCAACCCCCTGCTCCAGCAGGGACACCCAGAGCACGGGGCACAGGGTGGCATCCAGGTGGGTTTGGAAGATCTCCAGAGAAGGAGACTCCACAGCCTCTCTGGGCAGCCTGTTCCAGGGCTTTGTCATAGAGAAATTAGTTTATTTAAGTGGTACCTTCCTATTAATAAACTTAAATATAGTTAAAGTTTTAAAAGCTCAAGCTTCACTCATAAAGATACATAACCAGTTGCTTGCATCATAATTAACTCTTTCACTGCCATCTCACGTTAAAAATAAATCCAACTTATTTTCTTTTGTGCCTTTTCTTCCTTTTTTATTTTGCACATCATATTGCAGCAGCAATTTCTGGTTAATTTACTGGAGAAGTGTGAGAAAAAGATTTATTAATATAACAAAAAACATTTGTTTCTATATCAGTATTGTCATTTAACACCTCTCCTCTTTCTTGCTGTATGTGAAAGCCCAAGAAGAAGTCATTTGATATGTAGGTACTATAGCCCTCTTTTGCTCTACCTGCATGAATAAGTCAAAGAAAGGAAACAAGTGATACCTACAGCCAAAGAGCTTGAGTTGTAAATTAGTCTCTCCCTCTTCCTGAAAGGAATAAAATCCTAGTGAACAGATGTTCAAGAGTTTGCCCTTAAATACAGAGGGTTCAAGAGCAGAGTGCTATGTCATGTTTCTGAGATACAGCCTGATTTGAAAGCCATGGAAGGAGATGAAAAAATCCTGTTAATTCAAATACCTTTGAACTAGACCTTCATATCTATGCTTCTCCTTAAATATAGTTATAATTGTGGGGCATCTGCCGGAAATTATGGATCATCTTTGGACAGTGCAATGGGAGGGACACTGCACTGAGCGTGCACACTCTGTCCTTATGGAAACCGGGAATGCTTGAAAACAAAATTAAATCAATGCCAGCTTGTACATAACTGCTCACCAGCACAACATTTACTTAATTAATATAATTATCAGTTAACACAGGTAAAGTACAAAAATTAAATAAGGCTTCATAGTGTTGCTATGCTAAATTTTCATTTTTAAGTAATTATATGATCTGGTGAAGTCCTGCTTTGTTCTCTTAGAGTCTGTTGCCATGGAAGTGACTGAAATATCACAAGTTAAGCATTATAACCTCTATTTCCTAAACAAATAAGCAGCTTTTCCCTCAGCTAAAGGACTGCAAATGGCACTTATGCTGCTTTCAGATATGCACTGTGCTTGCCAAATGCTTTTAAGTGCTGTGTTGCCCTCCAAGCAATTGGGTCACCCAACAGGAAGGACCAGCTGGAAGTTGCAGCTTTGTCTGTGGAAAGCAGTGGGGGGTTGTTTTGGAGTTGGAGACTTCCCAGTGTTTCCAAACCCAATTCAGTCACCCCTTGCTTACACTTTGACTGACAAAACAGACCCATGAGCAAGAGTGGAAGGACAAAATCCTTGGCCACTTCTGCCTGCAAGGGAGCACGATGGTACCTTCTTCTGGGCAGGAGGGCTTACACCACCTGCTGTGCTGTTTCTAAGAAGACTCCCTGTTTGAGGAGCGCACGGGCACCGAGGCTGCGCGCAGGGCTGCAAGGGAGAGACGGACGCTGCTTCTCTGCTCGCAAGGAGCAAGACGGTGCCGGCAGAGCAGGACGGCCAGCCGCGCTGCCAGGGGCTGTGACAACACGGCACAACACTGGGTTTGTTTTCACTGCTTAACTAGTCCCGAGCAAGCCAACAGGAGAGCTGGAAGAGGTCTAACACTGCAGATACCCCCCTGGAGTCTGTTTGCAAAGAACAAATATAGCAGCGCTGATTTTTTTTCTGTACAAGCAGATCTTTTCTCAGAATAAAAGCTTAACTTGGGGAAAAAAAAAGCTGTTTGCACATTGTTTTTCACAATGGATACATTCCTACAGAACTAAGTTTGTACTGATAGAAACATTCCTGGCATTTTAAAGCAGCTGCTCCGTTTTTCCAATTATTTATTTATGTATTAACCCTCACAGAAAAGGAACTAGGAAGAAGTCAGGAATTTCATTTTTTCACTTGAGGGGAATCTTATTTAAATGTTTTTAGGATTTCATGTGTTTCTGCAGAAGCCATCTATCCTCATTCATCCCATATTCATCCCACTGTGTCCAGTTCTGGGCCCCAAAGTACAAGAAGGATGTGGAGCTGCTGGAGAGAGTCCAGCGCAGGGCCACGAGGATGATCAGGGGCCTGGAACATCTG
>JAWLRI010000974.1:1578493-1597667 GCA_034781795.1 Crypturellus tataupa
GACAGTGAGGGTGACAGAGCACTGGAACGGGCTGCCCAGAGAGGTTGTGGAGTCTCCTTCTCTGGAGATCTTCAAGAGCCATTTGGATGCAGCCCTGTGCCATGTGCCCTAGGTGGCCCTGCATGTGCAGGGGGTTGGACTAGATGATCTCTAGAGGTCCCTTCCAACCTTAGGCATTCTGTGATTCTATGATTCTATATCCTGTGCAGGTCTTCCAATCTTATTTTAAAGCTCTTGCATATAAGGATATACAGATATGCATGTACATGGATATGCATGTGTGTTTATACACACACACATATACATATATATATCTTTATTTTTAAACAGGTTGCAATTTATCTATATGTGAATAAACACAAGTTTTATTTTTCACCAAAAAAACTATGAATTGGCTCATGTCTATTGATTCTTTCAGCTTTTTGACAGTTCTTGTCAAACAGGTAGAAATTCCGGATTCCCTGTGTTTGTGTAAGTTTACAGAAATTGAACTTTAGAAAAATTAGGCAATGACATATGATCTCCAGCCGTAACCACCTTGGCCGGGATTGAACAAGTTAAGCAGGGTCAGACTCAGTCAGCGGGGTCGAGAGAGCCAACAGCTGCTGCTGGGAGCTGTGCTGGTGAGCAGCACCGGAGCAAAAGAGTTTCAGAAAGGTGGTGAAACAACCACGATGCACAGAGAGTTAACATAGAACTAAATAATCTTAAAATTACCCCATCAGGATTTGGAGAAAAGTGTTAATTTTAGTGTCTTGGACAAACTGCACGGATTATACAGCCAGTATCATCTCATGATGTAAGAAGTTGTGTTCTTCAGTTTATATATAATTTCATACAGTGAAGAAGCATGAAATGAAGTACAACTGTAAATAAAGGCTATATTCCATCAAAAAAACTGCTGTCTTTTGATGTAGATGAAGCAATTTCCATGAATACATGGAGCACCTTTCTGTATGAGGGATATGACACATATCAGTACCAGGTATCAAATGTATAACACCATACCACAACCAGGAGATCAAAATCACAAAGTCCTTTAGCAGCATTAGAAGTAAAGATCTTTCTTCCAAACATAGTAATAATAAATGACAGCAATGAAATGATTTTAATTGGAACACAAATACGCAGATAGACCTTCCTCTGTTGCAAGTGCCCTTTTTATCTTCCTATCACACAAAGTTTATAAAGGACAGGATTATATTGCAGTTGAAGCTTTGTGCTAATACTTTTAGACATGATGCCCAAAATATTACACTACCAAAGAAGAGGAACACACGAGTTGTAGATTTGCTCACTATGTAGTTTCCAGCTAGGGCAATGCTCTCACTGTAAGTGGCATTTGGAGCGGGAGTCCCATTGCACAACGGTGGAATCCAGCCCTGGATTTGCAGCCGACACACACACTGCTGATTAGACAAGATGTAGATTTTACTTAATGAGTAACAAGCAATCGTACTGAATCTTTGCAGTGAAACCTTTGCCTGTTCCACCTGAAGACATCGACCCAGCTGAAGCAGTCCTTCACCTTTTGATAAGGTAAGGTGGTAGAAGTAACTGGCTCACGTGTTAACCAAAGGTTTCATAACAAACAGCAGATGGTATTTCAGTGGTCATTCATTAGGCAAAATCCTATGTCCCTTTAGTCTCATACATCAATTTAATCCAGGAGGAAGTTTCAGATATTATAGTTTAAAAAACTGACTGCTATTCTTTAGCTCACTTATCTGTTGCCAGAAGTGTGCTCTGCCTAACAGTCTATGCCCACTAATCCTTTTTTGCCCTTTCAAAGAGTGCTGTGAAGAAGATTACAGGCCAACTGGGTTTGAATTATATCAGAACACGAATAAGCTTTCATTCCCTGATATATCTAGTAAAGACATTCTATGCTATTTAAAACAAAAGAAAACCAAAAAAAAAAACCAAAAAACACATACATAGTCTTACTACATTTAGATGTTGAGGCAGGATGTGCTATTAGGACACCGAAGTTGGTGGCAGTAAAATCACTAAGGTGCAAATTCTGCCCTCAGAAACACTGAGTATGTCCCGCCAGAACCTTTGGGAAAATGTAGCTCAGTGAAATCTGGTGTGATTGCCCCAGTCATGCTGTATAAGCACACAGCCACAGAAGCCACGTAAGGAAAAGCAGGACATAGAATCACAGAATCACAGAATGCCTACGGTTGGAATGGACCTCTAGAGGTCATCTAGTCCAACCCCACTGCACACACAGGGCCACCTAGAGCACATGGCACAGGGCTGCATCCAAGTGGGTCTTGAAGATCTCCAGAGAAGGAGACTCCACAACCTCTCTGGGCAGCCTGTGCCAGTGCTCTGTCACCCTCACTGTCAGGAAATTTTTCCTTAAGTTCCTGTGGAACTTTTGGTGCTTCAGTTTCCGGCTGTTTCCTCTAGTTCTGTTCGTGGCCACCAGTGAAAAGAAGCCAGCACCATCCTCCTCATTGCCTCCCTTGTGGTACTTATACACACTGATTAGATCCCCTCTCAGCCTTCTCTTCTCCAGGCAGAACATCTATTTTGTAATTGTATTACTGGTTCATTATAAAAAAAATAGAGATGACATATCACTTTTTTTTTTCCGTTCAGACTTGAATTGCCAGTCTCAAACACTTTGAGGTCCAACTGTGTTGCTTCATGCACGGGGTCGGACGAATGCCCTGTGGTCCATGAAGAGTTCCCTCTTCCTGCTACCTCAGTGTAGGGGGTGCAGACGAGGGGGCCTCTGCCCTGCTTGCAGATAGCACCACACAGAGCCTCTGTGAGCACTGCACATTTCACAGTGACAAAGGTGAAGACTTGGGGGACCTTCCAAAGTCAGACAGATGTGCACCCCCAAAGCTGGGTGATGGAGCTCTTTGATGCCACCTTAGCTTCTCTACTGGGGTATAGGAGTCTGTCCGTCACTTAGAAATAACGGCAAGGACTCCCAGTCCACCTCTTGAAGAAGACAGGATTACTGATCTCCTCCTCTTCCACATCCCCTTTTCCAATTTTTCTCTAAACTGCTGGAGGACTGGAATATCTCGGTTCAATTGCAATCTGAAGACACCAGGTGGGAGAAGGTTGCAACATCATAGTGTCTAGGTGTCTTCTGCTATGGACAGTCTTTAGGGGTTTCCATAGCAGGACTTAACCTGGAACACTCCTGAGTTTGCCCCAATATATACGTTGTTAGCTGAACTGTGCTCAGGTATTCAGGGACAGAAAATGCACTACTCAAAGTGGAGCCAGGTCCTGCCTCTCTGGTGGCCAGCAATGTGGTCTCTGACCCTGGAAAGTCACAGGCACATTTACATGATTCCCTCTCCCCACCTGAAGAAAAATTCCTTCACCAATGTCTCTGTAACGCAGACACCTGTGTCTGCAGCTGTCTGTTCCAACCCTCTGCCAGAGCTTTTCTGCTCAGCAGCAGGAAGGACAGAACCAGATCAGCATCTCGGCTACTTCAGTGCAGAATGTGATGTAGGGCACTCACGGCAGAGGAGGCGCAGGGCAGTGCACACCAAATGCACAGCAGAAGCCCAGGCACACACGAATGAAAGGCAGGGTAGAAGGGATAGTAAGACCTCAGATTGGCCCAGCACACTTCAGCCAAAGGTATCTGTTAAACATCTTATCTGATCACTCTGCTATCCATTAATGAAAAAGCAACATACATAGGATACATAGAATAAATAAGGCACAGAAAATTACAATTCTAATACTATATCCAAAAATGTTTAAGTTATCCTGCATCCAAAAGTACTTTTGTAAAAGTGTTTTATTTTATGCTACAAAAAAAATTCTTGCATATCAAGGTTACTGTATATCATTCATTCTATGCTGCTTCTAGACAACCAGTTAAAGGAAGATGAAGACAGATTTCACAGTCTTGCACTGGACACCCACATTGACATTTGCAAAGCAGAAAAGATATGTTGATTCTGTTTTCTGACATGGCAGTAATGAATGATACACAGGAGAGTCTAAAACCAAGTTCATTTATAGTATAGCAAGAACATACCCAGTCCGGGGGTTATAGAGAAATCCAGCCAATCTAGAGCAGCGAACCTGTTTTCAAACAGGACTCATACAAAAAGTTGTGGTGAAGAATAGGAAGCCACTTCATTTGTGGGACATCAATATGCAAAATAGCAGCTGATCTGCTTTTGGGCTTGGGCTCAGGCACTGTCGTAAGTCTCCCTTCCACCCACACAGGCAGGAAGACTGAGACAGACACTGGCCCACACAGTGGAAGTGAGAGACTACTTACTTATCAAAGAAGCAGGGAACCACCCCTTGGCAAGAGCCTGTTTCTTTTTTCTTTCTTTTTTTTTTTTCCTGTACTTCAATGTTTTTAAGCCTTTAGAAACCTCAGTTCTGAAGAAAAAAAATCTTTCCTCCTTGATTTTGCTTTAATTTTGATAGGGAATATACTGGCTAGAGAAAAGAACTTCTACTAGCAAACAGAAGAAGACCAAGTTCCTTTCTTGGAAGATTATTAGTCATCAGAGTATTTTTCCGCATTGAAAAGAATTTTAAAGTTTGAACACTCTCCTTCCTTCTTCTTTTCCTCTGTACAGATTTCTCAAAATGCTGCTCCTACCTTTTTTTTCCACTCAGCCGCAGTCTTCAGCTATTTTAAGGAGCGTTTCAGGAAAAAAACAATCACCTGTTGCACGTTGTAGCCCAACACACTCGGGATGTTGCAGTGACAGTCAGTCCCTCCTTGCTCGCATCCCCTTCATCAGAGCTTCAGAGACAGATCGCTCAGGGTCACAAGGCTCTGGGGGCAGCAGCCCTCCCCGTCTGAGAGAGCTGCAGGAGAGGGACGGCGCTTTTCTGCCTGAAATCAAAGAGCAGGAAACAAGTAGGTTTTAATGACACTCCAGAATGGAGCAAGAGCAAGAAGAAAAATCTTCACATAATGCTATAAACCTCCTGGCCACCGTGTGTTGCAGCTGCACATCTTCATCTGTGCCTTTCCTATTGGAGATCCCACAAAGTCACTAGACATCCATGTCACCTTATTCTTGATCTTAATGGCTCTTGAAAGACTCCTAAGAATGAAATTTGAAAGGAGAAATAGTCCTGAATCCTGTTTCTGGTTCTTTCTTTCTACCACATATTCAGGCAGTATCATACTCCCTGACAGCCTTTGGAAAGCAACAGAGGGATGTTCCTTCAAAATCTCCCTTTCCTGACTTTTCCTTTAAAGTTTCCAATGCTTTCATCATCAGCCCTACAGTCAGTTTCAGTGCCCTTCTCAGGAGCACGTTTCATTCTTTTTTACTGTGGGGGTCCAAGAGGAAAAACAGGCAGCAGGAAAAGGACTCCCTGTCCCTCCTCTCATTCTTATGTGGCTGTGGATCATGTGTCACCCCATTTGATGAAAGAAAATTACCACTACATTTGCTGCCCCATAATCATGCTCTGCTCAGACCCCTGCTAGTCTTTTTGCTGGCAGTGAACAGCATCCAAATTCTAGGCTTCTTGTCTCTTTCTCTATATTGAAAGTTACCTTTTTATTGTCAGACATTCTTTTCAGCAGCTCTGTCTACCTATAAGGGCAGGACACTGCCTAATCTAGTTGATTGATTCAGATTTGCATATTAACTATCTACCAGGCCATGCTGAAGCAGAGAAGGAACAAAGTACTTGAGTCCCTTGGCAGGTGGCAGGACATCGTCCTTTGCTATCTACAGAACATCTCCCTTTACGATCGACATGCCACTCTGTTACGTAATGTAAGTCATTGCTGGGTTTCCTTGTGGTTTGTGAAGGAGGTCATTTCACAAGAGGAAAAACAAGCACATCCACAGCAGTATGGGCAGTGGCAAGAAGGGGCAGGTGTTTCAGGTTCTAGCTCCTCTGCTGCACTCCAACAAAGTGATCATTACTGGGTGGTGAGGAAATATCTTGAATTACCAAACATTATGGGTTCAGAACTCTTTTGGTTTCGACTGGGTTTTTGCTTGTTTTAATCTTAATGATTTTTCACATTTAATTAGATTTTTTCAGGTTGTGTTGTAAATTTGATAGTAGTTGATTTTTTTTCTAATTGAACTTTTTTTTTTCAAATAAATAAATAAAGACTGCTTCTTTAACTATTGCTTTCTCCCCAGCCTAGTATTTATTATTTTGTGTTTTGCAGGTCTGTCAGCTACCACTTACTGAAGTAAGCAGCAACACTTCTGTCGACTTCAGCAAGCTCCCGAGAAAGTCCTAAAGTCTCAGATCTCCCAGGCAGAGTTAATATTCCTGTTGGAACACCTCCCAAACGGGCACGTTTTAACAAGTATACCTGTGATTAGGCTGAATTATGAAAACAGATGTACACAAACCTAGGAGGCCTCTGACAGGCTTCTGATTTTTTCTGGTAAACAAAAATAAGCAGATGAACCATCCTGCTAGAATTTCTTGAGGTCCTTTTTAAAACGGAGAACGGAACCCTACTGCGATCAGCACCAAGTGCCCTGTCTTGGGCTGGAGGGCAATGCCGTGCCCAGGGCAGGGGCTGGCAAAGGCATCTGGTTCAGGCAGCGCTTGAAGCCCTGACCTGGAGAACCAGCTGGGTCACCCACGTGTGACAGGGACGTGCCCAGGTCCTGAGTGCTGGCTGAAGGAAACCTTCCTTTTCCCCTTAGAAAGCACAGTATCAAACACAGCAGATTCAGTCCAGCCCTTTTCTATAGGCTTCAGTTTTACTGCGCCAACAGAAAGCCTGTCCAACAGACTCTCTTCATCTGAACTTGCTATCTTCTGAAAAAAAAAAATAAGCCAATCTCTTTCCTATGCTGCAGCCTCCTAAAGCCCTGGTTCCTTCCCCAGAGCTGGTTCCATGCAGGGAAGGGAGGGCACACGCATGCCCAGCGCCATGGCAAGGTGTGACAAATTCACGGAACATAGATCCACCTGGAGTTATTAAGCTGTCTAAGGAAAACCGTGAGCTTCAGGGGTGTCGGCTGGGAGGTCTGCAGAAGTACTGCTGGGCACTGGCTGCACTCACCCTGCTGCTGCAGACAGCAGTTCCGGAGTTCATACTGAGCTCGGCGGCATTTTCATGGTACAGCAATTCTTCAGTTCTTGCATGTCATCACTGCTGAACAAAATCTGTTCCATATTTTGCCGGTTCTAGCTAAAACTCATAAGAAAGTTGTTTTCTACAAGCCAAGACCTTGTTTTATCTCCCCGCTCCCTTCTGAATATCAGTTACACTACCATTACATCAATTTTCAATTGTCACATTCACATAACTTGCTTTGGAAAGGGAATTAATAAACTAAGTTCAGTTATATCCCTTGGCAACTATTTTTCACAAAGAAAGGTGCCTTCCTAACAAAACATTCTTGCATAGCCCAAACTACAGCATTCCTCAAAGTTTTGAATAACACCCAGGAAAATATTAAAACATTGTAGTTACCTATCCTATCTTCCTGCCCGTATGCCTTTTGTTTTCCAGGTCAGGATTGAGCAGTTCAGGAGGAACTGCTTCAGACAGCATTAATTTACTTCTTTGACTGCATTAAAAAAAATACGATATCCATCAATAATGGGTAGGGATAATTTTTGCTTTCGTTAGGTAGTTGGCTCTGAACATCACTCCTCTGTATTACTGTCCTATGGCATGGGTCACTTTTTTTTTTCATGTCACCAACTGGTATCTTTTTGTTCTGTTAACTACTAATAGAACTAGTTACTAACTGACAGAACAAGTCATATCAAAATATTGCAGAAAAAAGACTAGAATTTATATTTTATTATTTCACATATCCTCTTATATCTTTCAAAATAATAAAGTAATTGAAAATAATTTTCCCTTTCTTCCAAATCAAAAATTAACATGACAAGAATCAAAAAAGTCATTTTATCTCAAAATATGACTTGAATGATAACATGTTTGACAGACATTGAACACTTAATTCTCTGTGACAGCAAATAGATTTTCAAAATATTTAGTAATTCACTCTGTAGTCAGATTGCCAAGTGAGAAGACGTGATGTCCTTATTAATTGTCAAAGAATTGAGCACGCTCTGAATGTGTTTCTGAAATCACTGGTATCATAAATATGTTCAGCTGTTATCAGCAGATTAGCACAGCATTTCTTCTAATCACACACATACACATGTTTGTGCCTTGTTTATTTTTTGGTACTAACCTGAAAGCTATCCCAATGATACCTGGAAAAGGAAGAATGTTAAGAAAATTACCTTATCTTTTTTAAGGTCTGCACTGTAACTGATTATGACCTTAAGGAGTCATATAAATTATCATGATGGTAAATACATCTTTGTGATTGGTTTGGACAGGGACCTATCTTGACTAGTAACTCCATGAACTTCCCGTGGCCAAAACAAACCTTTGAGTCAGTCTTACTCAGCATAACTATCAGAGGCATAAGATGATTTAGAGGGAAGATGAACCTTGGTCTACCCTTCTGTTCTGTGATACCACATCTGAATAACATGATATATTTTGAAAAAAAAAAACTTTTCAAGATAATTTGGTTTAGTGACTTGTACTTTATTAGTTCGCTGCATTTCTGGATGATTTTTGCAAGAGAAAAACTGAGAAGACACAGTTCAGGCTTCTTAAGTTGTAGTGTTAACATGCTATGCTTATTAAAGAATATTTAAAGAGACTTTAGTGGTAGAGCTTTAACAAAGATAACTATTAACAAATTGATGTTCCTTAATACAAAACTAAAACACAGAACTAATACTGTTGCCAAGCAAAAGGATCCTTTTTATATGTCTTAACTATCCCTTCCTACTCCTATTGCAACAGTATCTCCTTAGATTACATTTATAATAAGTAAAGATTATAAAACTGTAAGTATCAGACCAGGAAAAGCTGAAGATGCATTATTTCAGTCCACTCCTATTCTGTCTGAGGAACTGAAAGGGCTGGACCTTTGGGATCGTCGAATCTACTGTTTGTTGTGAGCTGCATGATCATGTGGATGCCATAAGCCAGGATCCACAGAAGAATCACGGAGGTCACCAAGCCCATCCAGATGGCAGGAGTGAAGAAACTTGTACAGTCGCTTGCATAGGAAAACTGGCTGTTTTCAATGTTGAAGCCTTGAAGCTGAGAATGAAAAAAGTATAAGTGCAGATAAAGGTACAGCACAGACTCTACTTTCAGGATGTATTTGGCCATTACAAAATCCATACCTGTTAATTACTCACACCCAGACCATTAAAAAAATCTCAGAAACAAGTCTTTTCAATAGTGATTTTCCCTTTTTTCCTAGAAAGTTGAACATGCATGAGTTACTTGTGCAGAGCACAGGAGAAAAGTTGTGTTTCACATCTCAGAAATTTAGACTGCTTTTAAAAAAGCAATGTTCCAAATGGGATGTGAAATCAGATTAGCTCAATGAACAATCAGGAAACTTAAACCACTCAAAAACACATCAGTTAAAGTTTTCCAAAGCATGACATTTTTTAAAATATTCTGAAATTTTTAAGGAGAAGCAGATTTTTAACAGCAAAACTCTTGAAGTCTACTTTAAAATGCATTTAATGATTGATGGCTGAGTTTGTGTGAGTTAATCTGATTCTGGATATTGTTTTCTATAAAATTATTTCATTTAAATCACTCTCCTCACCAACCAATAAGTGATGAACCAGAAGATCATGTATTTCTACACACTGATTATTCCTTGCTTTACAGTGAATAAAGTGAGTAAGACAGAATTTGTATTTCCATGAAAAAGTGTTGGTGCAAACAGTGAAGACATTTAGTCTTTGGCTTGCATACAATGCTATCTCATTAAGCCCCTCAGTTTTGCATTCACTTGTGGCTTTGGCACCTTAAAGTCAATGTGTATGCAACGCATATGTTAATAATGACAAACCTAACAAACTTTTATCATATGCAGAACCAGTCTCTGAGGCTATGCAGGCACTGCGGTGCAGATATAAGGTGCAGATATAAGGTGCAGATATAAGGACACAGGCAGATAATTTTTGGCAATACAAGCTTTCCAGAACCTCTTGCAAGAATCTCTCCAAGTCTTATCATGGAAGTTGACTTGCAAATATGGTCTGTTTTCCACTATAAGGCACTGTTTTCCACTATAAGAAATAAACTTTTGGGATGGGTAATTATTTGCACACAATTTTATAGAGCACAGGTCATTACTAGGGCCTTTGCTAGTAAAACCACTATTTAGACAGCAGGTGAGAACATGAATAGGAGTCATGAAATGCCATTTATGAAAGAAAAAACAAAAGCTGGTGATGATTTATGCTATTCTAGTTCACAGAAAAGAGTGAATGTCTGAAAAACAATACACTCTTGTTACTATATTTATGGCAACTCTCCGAGGCACTTAACGGGTATATTTGGTTTAGCAAGGATTTACTGCTTCTGATTTAGAGCCCAAAATATTGTGCCTTTTTTTTTTTTTTTTCTTTTTTTTTAATCAGAATTATTTCTATTGAACTTTTCAGGTGAAAGTTTTAATTGCACATTCTTAAAATGCTATGTCTTCCTTTTAGGAAGAAGATGAAGTATATTAAGGGTTCTTTTATTGTTTTTTTTTTTTTTTTTTTTTTTACCCTAAAGCTTTATAGTTTCTGTGGGGGTGTAAGATCCCAGCCAGGAGATAAAAATGTGATTTCTAGCAGCATTTCTACCTATGGAAAGTTAAAAATACTTAAATGTGGTTCTTTAATTTTTATACATGTAAATGTATTTTGATAAAGACCTCTGTCCTGTAGAGAGTTTAATTTTAGTACTTTGACCAGCATGATTTTTCTTGGTTACAGCAGTCTGCATTTTCTTTTTTTTTCTCTCTCTTTTAGGGGATTTGGCACAGCACTTTATCTTTTATAAAACCTTTAAGTAAAATCTCTGTTCTTTCATTGCTTTTAAAGATACACTACATCTAATTACTGATGTTAGAAATATTTTAGTCTCAAAAAAATCTGGAATAAATTATGCAAGGCTTAGCTGTGCAAGTACTATGTGCCTCTAATATTTGTTATATATATATATTTGTTAATAATTGCTTTCAGGAGCCAAGCTAGTAAAGATCAAGTGTACCAGCTAGATTGGCACTGGAACTTGGTTTCTGAATCACTGCTTAATGTTGACATGAAAAACAAGTTCCTCCATGTCAGCTAACAAATTCTGTGCTGCCCACAGTTCTGTAGTCTTCCAGCACATCCCAGGTACTTTCTTATCTTGCAACAGAGCTTAGGGGTTTGCAAACTTCATTCTAGGACAAAGATAAATATCTCAGCTGACTGAGTTGAGATAATTTGGATTGGACTATCCATCAGTGAATCTAGAAAGGCATGCTCTATTTCAGATAAGGCCTAAAAAAGTGGCCCCAAATAGTGACTTTCCAGTTTTACTGAAGCTCATACAAGAGAAATGATCACAGCAGGGCTTTTCAGGTTGTGTTTCATGGTGAGGACTTAGTTCCAAGAGGAACTGACAGCAGAAGCTGCTGCTCCAAAACTGTAAGGAAGCTGGGAGTCCTGTTCATTCTGTTCCTGAGCTAGACCCCGATGAAAGAACACCTGCTCAAGATGGTGCAATATCTCTTTATAAGTCTTGAGAAAAGAACAGTATCATTGTGTGTAGAAATTCTTACAGAGTACTCTAAGTAGACACTTCGTAGCCCCTGTCCCTAATGATGTCAAAGGCTTTGCTTCACACTTCAGAGAGTTTGCTAGGCAAAGTACAGTCATGTGGACTCATTGTTTTTTCAGGCCTTGCCATAAGAAATAGCATCAGGAAGGCCCTTCACAAAATTGGTACCTACTGCTATGTAGTTTCTCAGAAATAACAGGACTTTATCTTGGAATGTGTGGATTTCTGCATTCTTTCTTCTGTTGATTCTGATGGCAAGAGAGATAAATGCCAAAACTAGTGCTTTTTCTTGGAGATTTTCATTGTTTAAGCAGAAACGCCAAAAATGGATACAGATCACTGTGATCTGTATCCATATTCTGATCACTGTATCCAAAATTCTGTTTGGTATCCAACAAATAAAACTATATTAGCATTTATATCTATTCAACATAGGCATCAGATTAACTCTGACGAATAGAGACTGCCTTGGAATCTGATAAATAGAGGTTGACTTGGAATCTCTTTAATTAGGGAGATCCCTTTGTGTGTTTGAAGATATAAATGTTGGTGTGCTTCTCCTAAATAAAGATCAATACTCAAAACAATAAAGAAGTAATCACTTACACTTCATATATGTAGTCTCTACTGCTGTATTTCATATTTGGAAAATGTGTATCTATCTCATTCGAAGAAGAGCAAACTGCTTCTCCCTGTGCCATGTGAGACCAAATATTGTTCCCAATTGATGTCAGTGGAAAACCTTCCATTAAATCTAACTACACTGGGCTTTGTTTCTGTCTGTAGGAGCACTCTGTGTTTCTGTCTGTAGGAACACTCTGTGTTCTTGAAAACCATAACCATAACCACACTAAGCTGTACTTTCCTAGGTAAACAAAGCGCAAAGAAATCAAATGAAAACAAAGAAAGCAGCAGAAAGCCACCCACTTAAGAGGTCCATGTTTCCAATAGCAGTCCAATTCATTAAACAGGCATGGGGATTTAGTCATTCTTTGCCTGATTAAGCACATTTGGTTTTATTGGTTTTTCTTTTCTGTGAACAGCTTCACAGGTTTTTTTTTTTTTTTTTTCACGGCTGTGCTTTCACATTCTCATTGTTCAACAACTGCCTTCTCTTTTCCCCCTTACTGAATAGCTCACCTAGGGCGAAAAGCTTTTCTTTTGCATTTTCCTTCAGGCTGGAATGAAAGTAAGGGCATTATGAATGTATGCCATTCAGTACCTACAATAGCAAATAATAGTTCTTGGAATTATCTCTGAAATGATGATGTGTACTCACTTGGAACTTGGAAATGAAAACATCCCAGTTTTTTGCTTCATTGTTGGTTGGAATCAGCTTTGCAGGATAGAGATTTCTTGTTCCCACCAGCTGGCAATGAAATGAATACTCCGCAGGAGCAGAGATGACAGAAACATTAAACTTAGCAAACTTATAGTCATCTTGTACAATCTCGAGTGACTCTAAAGTGGACCAGTTTCTAGCCGAGCCTCCATAGAACATGTTGGTCATTACAAATCTAGAAAGAAAACAGAAAAAAAATGAATTCAAAAAGGATAGGAGGAAAAAGTTAATCATTTGATAAAGTACAGACGGCAGGTAAAGATTCACTGTTACTAGCCACATTTATGACAGCTGACATTTTGATTTCCCATATCATTAGGACAGTTCACAAATGAAAAGGCTTTGTGAATGTGTTACTTTATGACTACAGCTCATAAGCAATCATTTTCCACAGCTGAGTCAGGCAACAATCAAGTAAATGTACTTTCATTCTGCAAGGGCCTCCATGAATAGAGTAGTTCATGAATTACTAATAGTTTATAATCAGTGCAACAGAATCTAAAAGACTGTCATTAGGCCTTCAGTACTCAATAAAAATTTTATGGGATTTAAAAAAAAAGTGTTTTTAGGAAAGGCATGATAACCATTTTGATTTTTCTTGCAATTCTTCCTTGGCTTAGACACCTAAACTGCCACTTGCCTTTGCAAACATGTGGATTTACAGTGGAAGACGGAGTTTTCTCTCACTAGGAACATATGTATGTGCATTGGCAGTCCTAATTTCCTAAATATAGTCTCTTTTTGCAAAGCTCTATATATGTGTAATAGTGCATAAATTTCAAATATCTTAAAATCATGGAGTTTATTTACATGTTCCAAATGAGCATCTTCCAAATATTGTCATAGAAGTAATTTAGGAAATTATACACTTTTTCCTAATTGTATGTTGCTTAACATTTTTAAATGCTACTTGATTTACTTATTTATTGCTATATTGTTTGCTAGATTATTTTTGCTAATTAGTAAGCACTAAAAATGTAGGCATTTTCTGTAGTATATATATAATAAATATTCTACATTGTAAATATTGCTCATTCATTTAAATCAGTTGCTTTCCATAACATATTCCATAACATGTCAATGACTCAGACATGTTCAACACAGACAATGCTCATGAGAAGTAGCATCAAAATTTGACAGGTTAGGTTCTTCACAGTAAATGATGCATTTTTTAATATATGTGGCTTCTGGTTCACGTAACTTCATAATTCTCAAGTGTTTTTAAAACCTAGAATTCTAGAACTACGAAAGGATTTTTTTTCATGGTATTCCAGATGTATTGATTCTAAGCAGTCCATTTCATATAACCTTCAGCAGCAAACAGTCATCATAAACAAAAAGCACTACTCAAATTATATCTAATGCGCATTCAGCGATACTTGTAAGTACATATTCTGTTTCTATAATGCTAAAGTTATATAAATTAAAGCATATAGTAATCTCTATATTGAGGAATGAAGGCCTCTCTCCTGAAGTACAGCATAATCCGAATCACGTTTCTGTCGTGTATAAATAGCAATGTCATAGGCATTAGCTGAATATCTTTGACCTTAAGACAATGCCAGTTATAAAAATAAAGAAATTTACTTAAATGTTTGTGCCAACCACAGCTTCTAGGTGCATTCTCTGCCCTTGTGAAAAAAGCAAAATGGTAAACAAGGAAGTTCTCTGGAGATTTACCGATATGAACAAACAAGTCCTATAAGGATGTGAAGTATGGTCAAAAGTGACCTTCATATGAACGCTGTCCTCTACATTGCACCTAAGACTTAGACTTGCACTTTATGTTATTTACAGATTTATGAGCTAAGCAGTGAATTAACTGAGCAAAATTAACATAACATTCTAGGCTTTTATCCTTAGCATTTTATTCAGGTAACTGATATAAAGGGTCTACAGCAAACACATACTTAAGCAGCCATAACTGATAATAAATATATGTAAGTTATTAAATTACAAATAACACATTAAAATGGATTCATATATTTCACATAATTTAATACATATTTTCTTAGATGAATGGATAGCAAATAGAACAAATACAGTACAGCAAATGAATGACAAGGGGAAGAAAGATGACAAAGATTTTATCTGAAGAACTGTAAATACCTCTTTTTTTTTTTTTATAGGACATGCTGTGTTCACATCAAACATTACAGCAAATAGAGGAAGGAAACTGCCATACTGCAGTTGCTTACTTCATGTACTGTGGCACAAACTATTCCTGGTCATAGGCCAGACTCCCTTTGTACTAGGTACTATATGAACTCTAAATGCCACTCATCGTGAGTCATCATTTCATGCAAATATTCACTATAAACTGAAAAGTTATCAAGAAGGAAGTTAGCTGGAGTCCCTCCTGTTTCAAAGGTCCAAAGAGGATCACATCTATTATGCAAAAGAATTTAGAACATAGTTCTTGGATTAATTCTATTCAATTCTCTATACGCTGCAAGGAACTGTAACAGTCAAGTACCTTTCATAACTGGGGAAATACTAAGCAGGTTTTGCCCAGCTACTATAACATTACACCGTGTATAACGCAACTAACAAGATATACTCAGTAGAAACATGATTCTATGATTTGGTGCTGGCCTTTGCAAGAAATAAATTTGAGGTCATGGCTCTATTCTCTGTTCCTTCCCACTTTTTTGTCTTTTGTACTGTTTGTACCTTGTTTACTGAGTGAGGCAGACTGCAATCCCACTAAGGAGTTACGCTGAAAAGAAATGTGGCTGAAGTGAAGAGGAAGGGGAAAACAGAGGCTGAAATATCTCTCTGGGTTCTTGAAAATTTATATTGTTGGAATACCCAAGGTGAATAAAGCGTTCCTGAATCATGATAAGATGAATGAATCGTTCTGTTTCTGTGGGTATATCTTACTAGTTGTATTGTGTGCTATGTAATATTATGGTAATAGAAGACTAAAATGGCACTGGAACAGTTCAGACAACACCTTATGAGACAGTCACAATTGTCTCTGAAATGAAGAAATATTTCAACATAAAACAACACAAATAACAGGGTGTATCTTTAGCATGCAAGGTGATCATCTTTTTAAAGCCTTCTGGGCTTGATATATTCTAGTTCTTATTATATCTGAGATCACTGGAAAGTTTTCATTATAAAGTCTTTTGAGAATATCTGGCAAAGTAAGACAAACTTTTCCTTCCATATGAGCATGAAAAGCTTTAAAAAAATTATTAGGAAGAAACACATGCCAGATGGTGAAAGGTAGCAATAATTTTAATATCAGATTCAGGGATTCAAGTAACATTGAAACAATGTCTAAAAAATGACTTAGTAAGTATGGGATTCATCTCCTCTTCTACCACCTGTGACTTCAGATAAAAACTTTGCAAAATCTTTTCTAACTATATGTTTAAAAACTCAGCCAAAAATGTATCAAGTTGAGCCCTTTCTTTTCATACATCATCCTCTAGTTATGGAGATTAGTCAGGTCAAATTACATACTTGGTGAAATTACTTAAGTAAATTATAGTAAACTAGCAATAGTAGTAAATTACATTAAATTAGTAAATTTCATAAGTGGTAATTAAAATGACTAATATTGTTCATAATACAGAATTATTTGTCTTTGTGAGGCTTAAAGAATATATTGCAACATTTAACACTGATATGTCTTGAATTTTTGCAAACAGCAATTCTACTAATGGCAGATTTGTGACAGACACCATTTAAAGTACTGATCTGAGAATAGACCCATACCTTAAACTGCAAATACATCAGTGTATCTTTTTTACTTTGCTATCTTCGGCAAGCCAAAGCTGGCCTCTGCCTTCTGCCATCTTAGAAGATTAGTACTTAGTATATGTATTCTGTCCACTATACCACCTGCTTTCTCCCAGATTATCCCTTATCAATTGCTGTGTGGATATATCAAAACATAAAAAAGATTTCTGAAATTATCTTCTTCTGAAGATAAGAATTTCTGAAATTCTTCTTCTGTTGATTATCCCTTTACTACAAGGTGCCAGGTTGGTCAAATGGCAGCACTGTTCTTACCTGCTGCTTTGAACCATTTCTCCATTGCATAAACTCTTTAAGAGTTTCAGTGACAGGAGTAAACAATAACATAATAATATTAATACTGCATCTTCCAACCTTATGCTACTTTAGATGAATGGGCTATTACATATCCTGGCTATCATCTAGTCATTTCTGTTTTTCTTTGAATGATTTTTTTCTATTGAATTTCCCCTTTATTGTATAACTCACCTCACACCTTATATCACAATCATACAAGCTATGTATTTATTTACATTACAACACTTCAAGGTTAAACTCTGTCATTAGCTATTCGTACTAATTGGGTGTTTTAACTTTAGGCTATGCTTCATCTCTCTCACCAGAGAGTTATTCTGTACAGTCAACTTTCTTACAAGGAGCAGAGAGAAAACAGACAGACTTTGGCTGGACAGTGAAGAAAGGCAGTTTGGGAAAGTAATCGTCTCTGCAGAAACTCCTTGTGCTTACATTTTCACTGAAGCAGTGTAGGAGTATAGTTATGGGAAAGCCAATTGGAGATACCATGCTCATAATAAGAACTCTGGAGAGTCTGATTCCACTAGCTCTTATATCTGAAGATAAATAAGAATGATGCGAAACTGTTGGCACTCAGTCCCCTGCTGTGTAGGAGGGCTAAATATATAAGTGGATAGAGTCAATTCTGTCTACAGATGTTTAGGATGTGCAGTTAGTTTCTACTCAGTGAAAGAAGAAAGAAGGTCTTACAAAGAGTTAGAGGGAAAAAATATCAAACGAGGTTTTAATATATACAGATATACAGAATATTTTATTCTCTTTTTAGAACTATCAAATAATTGTGTTTTTTTTTGAAGGCGGGTAATCTATATCTCCTCCCCCATTTTTGTCCTAGTTTACAGACTTGGTACTTTACTAAGATTTATTTAAGAATAAATCCTAAGTTACCTTATCTCCAAAGTGTTGATTCCATTCACTGGCTTTGTGTATTTTAATGACAGTCTAAGACAAAAAAAAAAAGTTAATGCTAGAGTAGTCAGCTTTAGTTAGATCACTGTAACACTTAAATCAAATGAAATATTCTAAATCAACAGGTAATTTAAAAAGTCATATAGCAAAGATTCAATACACAGAAAAAATATGACAAAATATTTCTACAGAAATATTTTTTACTCATGAGCTCATTTTTTGAAATAAAGGAAAATAGAGTCACTCTGAAAAACTCACACTGAATTATTACCTGGGAACTGGCAATACCCTACTTCAACAGAATTCTACAATTAAATTATCATCTCCCCTAATGCTAGTGGAGATTTGTTTGACTGTAAGATAGAGCCTAGAGAATGCTGTGTGTGCCAAACACCTTCTTCTAAATAAAGCAGGAAACTTAGAAATGTGAAATGGAAAAGGTAGTAAAAATTGAGGCTGCATCTGCACAGTTTTAGTGTTTTGACTCACATCTGGTCTACTAAGATTTCTAGTTTAGCATTTCTATTCTGACTTCTTTAGAAGAAAATAATTAAGCTAGTTTTAAGTTGCTGCCACTGCACTATTTCTGATTAGCTCTTAGAATCACGACTTGTGGTACCAGTTTTCTTGTACTACTCACGTCGAGTTGATGTCTGAGCACTCAGAGGAGGAAATGTCCACATCCCGGTTTACAAATGTTTTATTTGTCAAATCTATAAAAAGTGAATCGTTGGCCATGAGGCTGAAATTACTAGCATAAAAAAGGATGCATGTATAATTTCCATTAGTCACATTCAGTGCAGGATTTGATAAACTGTCCTCCTCCTCAGTGGCCATTAACTGTCGTCCTAACTGCCATGCCGCATCAGTTCTTCTAGAAATCTGGAATAACAGCATATTAACAATTCATTGCCTTTGCAAGAGATGATATTGGTAACTTAAAACAGAGCTTTGTCATTCTATACAGTTGTCTCAAATTCTTCTTCAATATGCACTTGACCCCTGTTGGAGGATGGAAGTACATATATCGGGACCTGCGACTGCGCAATAGGGGCTGGGGTGAACTCGTTTCAGCCCAGGAGCCAGCTCATGGCCTTTCCATCACCTTTTGGCTGGCACCTGCGCAGTCGGGGCTGTACAGGGGGGTCTGGCGACCCGACTGAGCAGCTCATCACACAAATGTGGAAGGGTCTGGAACCCTGCTGGTGGGGGCCAGAGCACTCTGCCCTGGCCGCTTGTCCGCC
>JAWLRI010000974.1:1597767-1613753 GCA_034781795.1 Crypturellus tataupa
TGCGAGAGGGGAACCCGGGGGAAAAAGAATAAGCAGCCTACATCTTCGTCGGGCCGACGCCCTCGTTCCAGAGGGGTCAGGAAGAGATCCCAGGGGAGAGTGAGGAGTTGGGATCATAGAGGGAAAAGTTTATCGATTTATAGACCCCTATACTTATTACCATCTATTCAACGGGAGACGTGAAGCTTGATGGTGCTAACCTGGTTCCCATAGTCAGATATCCACATCTGAAAAGGAGCACTAATATCATGAGGCAAATGACTGCCAAAATACGGTAACTCCAATTTGGGATAGCAGTGCCCATTAGTGTTGACAGCTATCATAAATCTCACTTTCTTTTTCTTTTTTTCTTTTTTCTTTTTTTTACCAGAAGAACATACTGAAAAAGGAACAGTCTTTTCTGTCATAAAATTAGAAGAAAGCTTCCTCTTGCCAGTTCAATGACCATCTTCCTCAATAACATTAACAGATTTGGCACTCTTCATTTTAACAGGCTTTATAGCAGGTTGTTTATTGAATATAACCGTTTTATATTTAGACTCTTCTGATAGCTTCTGCGGGGAAATAAAAAAAGATCTATGGTGTTTGGCTAGTTGGGTGAGTTCTTACAAACAGGTTTCATTGCACCTATATTTGTTATCGGGAGGCTTCCAGGAATTCTCCTTAATAGATAATGCCTTCTTACAAAAGCACTCAAAGCATCCTTGATAAAACCAATCATCACATTGATACAGGGGCAAAAGTCAGATGATCTTATTGGACAATAACTTTGTCATGTTGTTCATATCATATTCCACCTGATACAGATTATTCCATTTATTTTAACACCCTTGTTAGCTATACAACCTTGTAATCTATAAGTGACTTCTGTCTTTGGATAACTTTGGGATGCAAGGAATGCAAGGTATCACAGGAGTTACCAGAACTATAATTATGAGGCTCGATTGCCTGGACACTGCAGATTACAGAAGGTTTAAAGACAGGCAAGAACTGTTTTTCAAGGCGAATCTGTTGGCTAGAACAGAGATTATAATACAGCTCTATAACCTGTCTGTGGAAAGGCGTCCCAGAAGATTTTGCAACTTCAGTTGCTTCTCACTAAACACTACAGGCCATCTGTTATTTATGATACTACAATATGGCTTTACAGATAACTATCATTCAAGATACAAAGCAGAATGGGCTGAGTTAAAAACCTCTGACTAAACACTCAAACGAAGATTACCATCTTCCTCTCACATACATGCATATTTATGAATTTCTTTTTAATTCAGAGGAATGCCTTTTCATGAGAACACATATTATTTTAAATGAATACCATTTTCTTTAAAAGAAGAATGTACAACAAAAGAAAATATTCAACTTGTGATATAAAACTTTTAATCTTCCCTTAGGTTATCCGGCAATGTAAGCATTTTATTTCAAACAGAGAAGAAGACCTGAAGTCTAAATTATATCCTGTCCAGCAACTGGATTCATGATGTGGGTCCCGCATGTCATCCAAGGAGGGCTCTAAAAGGCATATGGTAATAGCTAAAAACAATCCGAGATTGGAGACTGCAATTGGACTAACTTTCAGTGCTAGTTTTAACTATTCTAAAACAAAAAGAAAGCTATTAGAATATAACTGAAGACTACAGCTTTATTTCTATTGCTCTGCTGCCAGTATTTTACCATGGAACTCCCATATACAGATTCCCTTCAGTGTCTGAGAAAAGTCATATAAGCCAAGAACAAGTCCTAAATCATTAAACTATATTTGTTCTGTTGTTCATCACCTCCTTCCCCTTTACCTTATCTGAGCCATGCTATGTGTGACCAATTCTCTTGTTAAGCTGGATTTAACCAGTGATAATTTTTGTCTCAGAAATAAGTGAACAACAGAAATTAATTAAATTTACATTGTCTTAGATCAAAATTGGACACTAGAATTGCTGGCTGAACCAGCAATACAAGTAGCCTGGACAAATTTCTTTCCTTTGGTCTGTTTTTTAAGCCCCCCAGTTCAGAATCATATGTTTTGGAAGGAGAAAGAAAGCCGATGATCTGGTAACATTTCGATACACCAACGTACTGATCTTTTTCAAACAATCAGACCTTAGATCCAAAAGCGTTTACTTGTTTTGTTGTTGATGCTGTTTTTGTTGGCTGTTGCAAAATAAAATGTCTAGGACACGAAAAAAGAATTGGAGGCATTTCATGTATTTGAAACTACAAACAAGCAGAAACTGAATGGCTGCAAACATTTATGTGAAGATACAAAATGCTGGGAAAATAAACATTTAATTGGCTGAAATTATGAATGGTTATGAAACACAGAAACAAGCTACATTTCCCACTAGTTCCAAAGTTGGATTTTGGAGTATTAGTTCAGCAGATGGTTATGTCTCTTGTCTCAAGACAATGTTCCTGTTTTTTTTATGGGTGGTCAGGTGAGTAAATCAGTAAGAAAGGTGTCCTGATGGTGCTTATTGTTCCTTCTCATTTCTTATGAGTCTACAATCACATCCTCTCCGTGCAGTTGCTGCTCTTACTGTAATAAAATGGAGTAAGGGGAAGGTCTTGCTGTACTTTTAGGTGAGTGAGGGAGAAAGAGAGGCAAATTAAATTCTGTTCGCCTCCCCAGGTTGTTTCTTTGCCTTGTTCCTATCTCCACATCAGTACTGTGGACTGAGGTTGGAAGAGACCTTTTGTAGATCATCTAGTCCAAACTAGACTGTATTGCATTCTCAACGAATATCACCCTCATATGGCAAATTGCTTTTTTTTCCAGTTTTATCATAATGCCTTAAAAGCAATCTGTTGGAATCTCACAACTTTGTAAGAAACTGCTTAAAATTGTTGTATAAGAACCAGATATTGTGTTTTAGTATTAAACTTCAGTAACAGAGAAAAAGAGTTTGCAAATATGTATGTAATGTATTTCAACAGCTTTGAAAAACAAAGACAAAAGCACAAAATATATTGTAAAGAGGAGGCGGGGGAGGAATGCTTTGAGGTCACTTCTAAATTTGCATGTCTGAATTATGAGGTATAAAGCCTGAGGAGGGGAAAGGAAACACTGCAAACGGGACGAGTGCTACAACAGTACCTCAAAGCCAAGAACCAGCTAAATAGGCTGGTTTCTCAATTCACTTTAATGAGGATCTCTACAATTCCTTTTCACAAGGATTAATTGCTTTTAAAAATGATGATAGAGAACTGCATTGTGCTATGTTGTGCAGCTCCCAGTAGAAGGACAGATCGTGCTCTTGCTAGGGTTTGGCTGTGGCAAACCAAGCCCACTCAGCGTTGGCATCTCAGCCAAGTATGAGCATATTTCAAACCCTTTTTCTGAAATTTCCATTTCAGTTTCTTTCACACTCAAACATCTTGGCTTTACTCCATGTTTTCAAACTGATGGCATCACTATAGAGAGCATGACCACCACTATTCTTGCCAATATGTTTGTTTCTCTGAAAGATAACATACCAAAAACCTGCAAGACATTATAACTATTTTGTTCATCCATCAGTGAAAAAGATGTAGCAGAAGAGAGTTTTGATCTGTCAAAATCTAGAACATTAAGCAAATAGCTCCCCGTTTTATTTTTCATAGTTTGAACTTTTTATATGTTTGCTATTTCCTGTTTTTTGACCTTTTTTTTTCCCTTTAGACTATCTTAAAATATCATACCATTTTTGGCACTAGATTTGTCTAATCTTTTATTCCATTTAAACTTCAAGAAATCTCTTTCTGTTTTACGGAGTGGACTGGATTCATCCTAAATCATTTAGAGATCTAGACCTCAGCATGACAAGAGTAGGATGCAGGATGAGAAAGACTCCTTTACAAGAAATGTTAAATCCCATTTCCTAGATCTAAAAAGGAAGCAAAAGTCTGGTCTTTTTAGGATGCAATGATCCTTCCAATGAAGTAAACTACCGATGCTTTATCTACAACTCTTCCTAAATCCTAAGTCTTCCTAAGTTTAATTATCAATACAAAAAACAATTCATGAGATGCTGCCTCTTCATCATCTACACAGATGTGAAAATAGCTATGAACTGAAAAAAGAAAAAAACACCTCTCCATCTGAGCAGCACAAAGTTTTGAGTAAGCTCAAACTCAGATCAAGTTTTGATGCAGTAGCTAGTCTTGTCTTGGCCACCTACCTGCAGTTAATGTCTACTTTCATTCCTTGTACACCTAAGTGGTAAACCAAATGCTCTCCTGTAACCAAACCCTGAGGGCATTTTAACTGCATTTTGCATTGGAAATGCATGTATGGTGATCTGGTTATACAGAGAACTTTCCAAACATTTTCTGTGGAGACTTGTTGCTTATCAGCATCTACCAAACCTCCTTTGGATCCTATCTCATTTAAGTTGGCAGTTTATGACAACTTGAAGGTATCTTTTACAAATTTGAACTTTTCGCTCATGCTTAAATCAGAGAATCAGCCTAAAAATTTATAATTCACATATAATACAGTAAAACTTACATATCTGATAGCTGCACAAATACCAAATAATTGAACTTGCAGGTGTAATCAGAACCAGTTATTAGAGCCAGAATTCAATTTCTGAAATTATTCTTTTATTTTCAATTAATTCTCTTCAATGTGATCAGCATGAGATAAGATACAGTTTTCAGGGAAACAACGCAGTGAGAAACATGCATTGAATAGATTCAGAAATTTTTAAAAACTTGTTTAAACTACAAGCAGAGACAAATTTAAAAAAAAAAAAAAAAAAAAAAACACCAAAATCCACAAATAATCCTACACGTAACTGACCTATGACAATATTGGGCATATATATGGACATGGATACCTGTGGTATTCACATATTCAAACATACATATGTTTGTTGAATACAAACATATGTTTGTATTCAAACATACAGGCAGCATCATACACCATGCATAAGATGAGTTCATGGAGGCACATTTGGTTGCATGGAAGGCTACTCAGAAGAGGAGAACATGCAATAGAGGCTTTTTACAATAGGACAGAGAGAATGAACTGAGAAGTGGTCATACTTACTTATAAACACTCAGCAGAAAACACGATTTCAAAGTATTAAGTCTGCATTGCTGAAAATGCAGACCTTGCATTAAAGGAAAAGGAAACTTTCAGAAAATGGCCTACTTGGCAGACCAGTCTTTCCCTGTTTCACTATCACCTTCAGCAGTTGGTAGTGAATCATTAGAATGCTACTTGTTTAGCACATTGAAATGAATTGTATGTTATTTTGCACTTTTGTAATGGGCAGCCAAGACACTGGAATAAATATTGGTAGTATGTCATTTTGCCCAGGGGAATTCTTGGCCTCTTTCATCCTTCTTTATCAATATTCTAATATGTCACTGTTCCCATACTACTTCTGTAATCTGGACGTATCATTCTAGATAAAACATGTTTTTTTTTAAGTAAATGTATTAGAGGGAGAGAGGGAGAAATAAAGAATGCAGAGAGGTATATCACGTCATTAGCAATCATTTATTAAGAATGATTACTAGCACTGTAGTACTCTGCAAGATATATGATCAAGGTTACTGGCTAACATTGTCATCAGATTGCTCACTTGTGCAATAATACATACTTCTATCAGCAAATAAAATGACTCGGGAACTGTGACACACAGCCGCTGCTTGGCATTCTGCACTTCATCTCAGAATTTTTCACAGAAGTGAATCTGGGACATTTATGCTAAAGTCAAAATATAAGTTCCACTCTGAGAGAGAATGATAGTCTCTTTTTTAATTCATAGTGATTTGTGGAGACTATCCAACTCATCAGAAAGCAGCTGGAGATCTTCACTAAAAATGCCAATAAAACAGAAGTGTTTATTATATGGTTACAGTTTGCTGGTCTGTTTAAATTTGATATGTGCTGTCAGCCCACGTGTTTATATGCAGGACTGTTCACAGTAAAAGAAAAGTGCATTTTGTAACCTAAACTATATAAGAGATTTCTTAACTTTGGTTTACAGAGAATGTGACTACTCTGTGCAATTGAATACAGTGCAAAAGCAATTAAGCAAGAGGGATCATGTGAGGGCCAGAACCCAGAGCAGAGAAGCTGTACTGCTGTGATGAGCTAATCACTCCACTCAAAAGGTCTTAACAGGATGCAGTGTTTTTTTTGCATATATGAGACATACAGACATGTCCACAAATGCTTCCATAGACCCAATTTTCTGCAACTTTTAACTGATGTTTATACCAAACTTTTTCAGCTAACTTAAGGAAGAGAAGATATTAGTCTATTAAAAGTTCTTGATTTTCAAAAATTAAACATTTTAAGTTGGACTAGCAGTGGGAGAACCTGCTACCCTTCAACTTAATTCATCAACTTAAATTTCACTTAGGTCAAATACCCCAAATACAATTATTCTAATAAAAACAATGTTTTAGTTGTCTAACAGGATTTTAAAACTCATCTGATTCCTTCAGTTAATCATATTTTCTAAATTAATACTAAAAAGTAATTGAATTCAGAGATTACATTGTAAAAAAAAACTACCTCTGAAAGGAATTTACCAGATGTATCATTCCAAAAGTATTCCCCGATGTCAGCCTCCCTTGTTTTAACATTAGATTTTTGGCACTGTTTCAGGCAATTCAACCATGATGATAAAGGAAACTTTATATAATTTTAGATTGCTAGGGGGATATACCCACTCCAACTGGCTGCGTTCCCTACTACCTTATGTCTTTATGTGGATTCCAAGTTACCAAGAGAGATATAGAAAAGGATGAGGAACCTTTTCTGCAGCAAGAAAAAACAGATATGCAGTACTGGTGGGCTAAGGGGAGATGGGGAGAAGAGAGGTCTGGTGGGTTACATAACTGGCATAGGCAAGCTGGGCCAAAATGTATTACTCACAGTGCTGGGAGAGTTGCCAATGCTGTTTGTCCCAGATGCAGAGCAATCACTGGAGAATTAAAAATTTGAATCCATAGACTCCCCCCCCTCCCCCCCATTTAATCTTTGAATCCTCCAGCACCTTGGGGGACTAATCTGCAAAACTTCAGGGTGTTCCTGCCAGTTCTTTTTAACTTGAAGAAATAAGGGATGCACAGTATTACATGTTACTTCAAATTCAGTACATTAATAATTTAAGGAAAGTAATTCTGAACTGTAAAAAGTTACATGTCAGTCTTGCAGTTCCTTGAGTCTTTCTGCAGAAAATGACAGTCCACTAGTATGTTATTCAGATGCCACTGATCAGATTCTCTTACGAAAAATGGTGTTCAGTGAGACAAGGCCATTCATCTGACAACTCTTTCAGGGAAAACAAAGAAAGACAGAACTTACATTAAAGGAACTTTTGAGGGGAATTTGGCTCTATTTTGCAGCTTAATGAATGACGGTTACTTAAAACAAGATTTTTTATCTTCATAAAAAAAAAAGAACTTCTACTTTGCTTTATTGCTCCAAGTAATCCCCTTAATTTTTATTATTGTAGTTTATGAGAGCTAGAATATATGCATATTCGAAATGAAAACGACATTGGAAAGTCTAGACAAAGTTAATCTTAGATGTAGCATCAAGTACCTTCTGCTTTTTCTTTCTTTTTGGAAAACACTTTTTCCCTCCAGATTTGTATCAAAATAGTCATGTTTACAATAAAGTTTAGTTAACCCTTCCAGACACACCTCAGTCAATGTCATCAGTATCATCTTGATAATTTCCTTTCTCAGCTGTGAGTTTACAACCTGCCAGTTCAAACAAAGTGAGTCCAAAATATACAGCCGTTGCCAGCAGTTGGATGAAACTGCCACTCCTGTGACCTGTAAATATTGACTTTTGTCTCGAGACTTTCACATTATACTTTAGAAATCTGAACCTTAGCAGGTGACTGGGATTAGAAAAATAAAGACCAGATTTATTTTAGCACATTTGTGGGATTGATGGTACCTACAACCTGATACCAGAGCAAGCATCTCTGGACAGGTAATGGACAAGCCTGGCTTGGGAGTGGATTCAGGCCACAAGCAATTCCTCCTGTTGGCAGCACACTCCCTGACAAAACTTGTGGAGGAATAACAAGGAAGGTTGTTAAGGTCACAAGAAGGGAAAAGGGGGAATTTTCAACAGTAAGAAGGCAAAGAGGAATTTAAGATTCACCTTGCAAGAGTTCTGCTCAATCAAAAAGCAAGAAGTCCTCCTTATCCTATAGGATATTGTCAGTGACTTGGCTCTAAGTGCCAGAGGTAGAGATATCCAAGTACTGGCATACTTGAGGTTTAGCTTACATATTGCAGTGCACTAAAATGTATATTCATGCTGTTTATGACTTATTGAATATTTATCTGTGAAATCACTCAATCATTTGGATCAAAATATAAAACCTATGGTAAAAATTGAGGCTTCTGTAAGATGATGAGGACAAAACAAGGGCAAAAAATGACATATGAAATTTGATGTCAAGCATCACTTTTGTTTTAGTAACTGCTAAGTCTGACTTTTACAGCAATCATTCAAACAAAACGCATAAGAGGCTCGTGACATTTTGTCAGGAATAGGATAGGTTTCTTGCCATATTTATTGAAGGTGTGCCTACCACCCTTAGAGTACAGTCACTACTCATATGTCACACTACATTAGAGACTGCCAGGCTAGTTTGGAGTCAACTTGTAAGCCTATGTGCACCAATATTGTTCTGTGATACCAGATTGAATCTCAGAAGGCACAGAATCTTTTCACTCTGGTTTTGGGCTAATTTGCCTCTTCTCTTGTAGCAAGTCCAAGTTATTAGATTTTTATGGAAAAGCCTGTAGAATTTAATAATGGCAATTTTTAAAGAGAACATTTCAGTACAGAGAATATTTCTCTGTTAAAGTCTATAACAATACCTGAAAATTACACAAAAGATTATCATTCTCTATTCTAATTTTAAATGTATGTATCCTGTATCTATGAATGTGATGGCTGCACATGCAGAGGAACAATGTATGAATAACAATGGTATCTCTTTCCAGTTGCATATGGAAGAAATTTTTTAGCTGATGGCTTTGAATAGGGGTCTAATAATACTTGAGTGGGTCTCATACAGGATAACAGGAAGTAGAGAAAACCACAGCTGCTATATGCATAAATGTGGTAGATCTTGCCCAACAAAATGTCTTCCTACCTACTGAATTTTTCATATAGAAAATTTCTGTGGAACTGTATAAAATAATGGAATTATTTTCTAAAATAAAAATAAAGTTAAAATAAAAGTTAAAATATAGAATAGCACCTGAAACAAAAATGAAATAATGAAAAATTCTTTTAATTGGTCTTCTGTGTTACATGGATGCTCTAAAACTTTGGTGTTTATTATACTACCTCTAGTCGTTAGCTCACACATACAATTCCCAGAATCAGTAAAACTCCTAAATAATCTGAATTTTTCTGATGATTCACAAAAGTTTGTCTTTGGTCCTCTCATAGCTAATTCTTGAGCAGAGATGACAGCCACTAGATACCATATGGTGCAGGATTTAAATGCTTTCACCAGGTCCTGGGGCAACATTGTGGTTGGACCAAGAGGATTTTTTTCCATCTTTGGCTATTTAATTCATACAGTAAAAAAAGGAAGAAAGAAAGTACTGCAGGAAGGTGCTGGGGGCAAGGCTTTTCTAACCACGTGCATGAGCTATCTAGATGAGTACAGAGATCTTTGCACAACATCCCTAGGATGGGGAGGAAACACATGACCCTTCGCATGGGTGAGATGGTTTCCCATTTAAAACTCCTTGTTTCTTCAAAACAGGAACAGGCATCCATCTTTTAAGTGTGAAGGTACTTATTGTTCCCACATTCAATTTAGAGATTTTTATTCATACGGATATTAAAAAATCCCAATCCATTTCATTATACTGAAAATAAGGAAAGCAGGAATGGACTCAGGGCACCACCGACCTATCTTCCAGCTGAACAGATGTTTTTGTACCACAGAATCATAGAATGGTTGAGGTTGGAAGGGACCTTATGGATATTCTGACTGTCAACAGAACAAAGTCTTATGTGCAGCCATGCAGAGTGGTCATTATTTTCGTATTTCAAAAGCTGCAATTCTACATCTACTGAATAAGTAACAATGAAGAGGAAAGTCCATAAACTTCCTTTACTGGAGCTTTCTTTAGTTTGTTTGCTGCCTTTTCCTGACTTCTGGCCTTTAGTTAAAGAAGTTACATATTAGCATTTGCATTCCGGTCACAGAGAAAGGCTATGTCAATATCTCAACCTTCCTCTGCCAAATCAAGACATAAGACTAGAGAAACTATATCAGACCAAAGGTCCATTTAGCTCACTGTCACTTCTATGGACAGTGACTAGCAGAAAACAAAAATTTAAAAAAAGGGTAAATAAAAACAATATTTGTCATGGGATATCCCATTTCATTCCTGCAATCGTTGGGTTAGAGACCTTCGGAGTTGAACATTATATTAAACATATGCCTCTAATATTCCTTTAGTTTATTAAATCAGTGAATCAGTTTATCATCCAAAGCTGTGAAATGCAAAAAATAGTTAATTTGGTTCATTTGAAGGAATTTGCTGATCTTGGGTTCCAGTGTGGCCTGTAAGTGGTCAAAATAGTGAACAGGGGCAAGAATAAATATTTGTCATTCGACCTGCCATTGGTGTTTGTCACTTAATTTATTTCACTCTTTTATCTAGTTCTTTTACTTTATCCCTTTATGGATGGGGTGGCCACAATCACACACAGTACTCCAGTCTGTGCACTTACAGTCACTAAGGACTTACACAACGAAATAATTGAAGCTTTTGGTGCTGTCCTTTCGCTTTCCAAATAATTAGTTACATTTTGCTTGCTATTTATCCTGCATGAGTGCTGTGATGTCCCAAGAAATCTACCCACTGCCATACCATAATCTTTTCTATGAGAAGTAATAGCCACTCATCACAATGCAATATGCATATTTAAGGTTTTCCTTACATGTTGCTTTCCATTAGGCTAAATTTCATCCATTTTATCACCCAGTAACTCAGTGTTATAAGTGATTTCTACAGCTACAGTATTCAGCAAACTATAGGACCTTTAGACTTCACCCCCTTTTCCATACTACTACTGATTGTGTTGAACAGCACATGTAGCAACATAAATCCCCGTGGAATTTCACTTAGAATTACACTACACTGTTAACATTGATCCTTTATTTTCATCCTGTGTTTCCTATCGTTACAATATGTGCACAAAAATAATCCCACCTCTTACCCAATGGGAAAACTAATTATTTTAGTATCTTTTAGTCTTACTTAATCTTAAAAATGTAAGTAGACTGTAGAATCAGCATCATTTTTACCTACATATTTTATGATTCTGTTAAAGAGAAAGAACACTGTCGGTCAGCTGAAAGTACTCTGAAGGTATGTTTTATTTTCTCCATCTATTTACAGTTTTTCTACTTTGGTTTCAACCAATTTGGCCAATACAGCTTCCTGACTATTACACACAGCCTCTCTTCAAACCTTTTGTCACACTCACCATCTAATATTCTTCTAGATTTAAGACCAAGTTAATTTATAAAGTATTTATATATATATATATGCATATATATGTATACACACAAATACATGTAAATTTGTAACTTATACAACAGAAATCATGAAAATTGATACTTTTACAGTTTTCCTTTTTTTTTATTTAAAACTCTTATGTGAAAATTATGTGCTCTTGGTGATACAGTACTACCTATTTAATTTACTTGCTCTAAAATGTCTTCTACTATCATCTCAGTAACAGCAGATGTTTTTGAAGCCTTGTGATTACTAAAAAAGTGTTTGATGTGAGAACTTCTCTATGTTCTATCACAGAGATTATCAATACACAGATTAATTTAGTTTTGTGTTATCACATATTTTTCTGAGTTTTTTTTTATTAAATCCAGTGCTCTATAGAAGACTTCCTGTCTAATGTGCTTTTCATCATTTTTATGTGTTTTACACATTATTCCTCAGAATCTCTTTAGTCTGTCTTGTGATTTTGCACTTAACTTGTAAGAATTTATATTCTTTTTCATTTTTGTTTTGTGTACAGGACTGACTTTTTGAAGCACGGGTTTTTTACTTCTATTACTCTCACCACTTTCACTCTTGTTTATATGGGAGAGTTTGGGAGGCTTCTTTACGGGTGGGAGTGAAGAAGTGGTCTGTCAAAAACTGATTTGCACATAGTTTGATCTAGATTTGCATGTAGTTTGAGCTGTTTATATATTGTCTTTAAACAGGTTTACTCTATCTACAAACATTTTACTCTTTTAGATGATAATTTCAAATTTCTTTCTACAAGCCTGATTTTCTGTATAGTTCTTTTTTTACAAATAACTGTTTCTGTGGTTGCTATTCTGAACCTCCATCTTCCTTTATGATTAAATACCCAATGGTCACTACTACAGAATCAGTACTGATTCTGTATCTTGAAATCTTGAATAAATCCTGGATGCTGCTACGGACTAAAAGTTGCTTCTTGTAGGATTTTTGAGAAGTTGTTCCAACACTCATTCACTTACTTAGAATCTCAAAACCTAACCACTGCATGATATTCTGCCATGATCTTTATCAAATCTCTAAGAATGATTACATTGTTTTCTTCCCAGTCTTTTGTTTCCGATAACATTTCATGGAGCAATCACTATTTCATTTGTATTTGTTAATACGATATAATGAAAATTTTTCTTCCATTTAAGTAGAACTTTAGAAATTGCATGTAGATAGAATTTCCTTGACTAAACTTGACTAAATATGGATGTCTTCTTGTCGGCTTGTACTTAAACTACTTTTTTGGTCAGTTAAGTCAGTCAATATCATAAAGTTTACAGGCCAATTCACCAAATCACAAGTACGTGTGTATGGCATCTTTAGGCTGAAGTCAGATCACTTGGATGCTCAGTTCAGTCTTTCAAGACTTTCTCATAATTCCTCAGATAGCTATGTATCTCACTTTGAATACAAACTACTTTTAAGTTACAGCAGCCCTCTTATACTGACTTTTCTTCTTATATTCTGACCTTCTTATATCATTTTTATCCTGGCATTTTCCCTTCCAGTTTTTATGGAAACTTGTTAAAAACTTGCTTGTTAAGAACTGGATATCTCAGTATCCTTGTTTATAGTTAGGTATTCCATATAGTCTACCTTATTTTCAGGTTTATGTCTTTGTTTTGATCTGAATGCTCATATTTATTTTGATCTGAATGTCTACATATAAAATGTATGTTTAAGAATATTCATGGCAGTTTTTATATCTGCATTTTTTTTCCAAAGACAGAGCTTTTTTGAACATATCACTTTCACCTGCACCTCTTTTCACTTTCACTAGCCTCTCAGTTTAAACTGGTCATTAGTTTTGAACTCTTATAACTCTCCAATATGGTTTATACAAAAACCTATACAAAGAGGATCCATCTATGAAAGCAACTGAAAATTAAAAAGTTGTTCTGACCAAATAAAAATATATAATTTAGTTCTGTTTTTCCCTCCATTGCCCAGGGAAGTCAATAGGCACAGATATAATATAAATACAAAACAAATGATCGACTTACCAAAATGTTAACGTTAAGTGAATCGTTATGTCTAGAGAAGAGTAGTGCAAAGTCTAGGGCTAAATGTAAAACATTAGCTTGCAGTTATTTCCCTCATTTCTACAATAATACATGGAATGAATCATAGAGAATTGCTAGCAAGCATTTCTCACCTCCTCAACATTCAATTTTCAAGATAATTTGGCTGTTATGTTCATTCTTTTTCCCTCTGGAGTGACATGCAACTGGCTTCAACCAGCCTCAAGCAGTTCTTCTGTAATTATTTAAAATGACTCTAGCTCTAATCAGTAGAAACGTCTAGGTAGCTGGAAAATAATTAAGTACATATTCCTCACCTACAAGTTAAAGTTTATTTTTTATTATAATGGAGTTCTTTCAGCTGGAGAGAAAAGATGAAAGAATGAGTAATTCCAATGGTTTCTTCTTGCAGTCTGGAAGCTCTGATGCCTTATCAGCGGTTATATCAAACTATAATTGCCCTTCAAATGTGAAGGACAGAGAGTAAATTAGCAAGAAAATTCCCAAATTCAGGGATGTAGGACACTCACTCTACAACCCCAACTCTCGCAAAGGGCATTAACCATTTTTCTAACATTTGATTCATGGGAAGTATTATCTTAAACAGTTAAAAATATCCACTTAATGAAAAGTTCAGATAATTCAGGTAACTGGGCTCTGAGTAAGAGCAAAGATTGAACAAAAAGGTCTACCTGAAGTAGGTAGCTTGAAAAATGAAGCAAGCAGCGGTCAAAAACCAAGTGTAGTTGAAATTATCTGGAAATATAGAGGTGGGGTGAAGATTTAAACAGCACTTCACAACCCATCGGTAAAAAGTGGGGTCAGAAAAACACACACTGGGAGGCCATGGGATGTGGCCATAAACCCCTTCTGGCAGGAATATGTGGTTCTTCTGCATGGTGATTTTAATAGTATTCAGATAAGCCAGGAAAAGACATCAGCTATAAACCTGCCTTGGAGAAGTCTGAGGAACAAACTTGTAAAAATGTGGCATGGACCCTAAGACAACCTGAAGCATGGGAAACACAATGAATGAGATTTATGATTGATTCAAGGTATGTCTATCAGTTACTGCAACCTTTTTAACCCCTCCAAAGGGAGACTTACAATGCAGTCTTACAATGACACAGACTAAACTATGTATTATGATCACAAAAAAAACTCGATAGTCCCCATGCTCAATTAGGAGGGCTGACTTCGATCACTGGCTTCAGGAATACGAAAGTTCATGTATTCTTGAGAACTCAGTGTTAACTGAAACTGATGATAGCCCATTTGTAAGAGTGGCACAGGGAGCTTGTAGGCATTCACCAAGGAACACAGATGTTATTTCTCTGGCAATTAATATGAGTGAGATCTGGCTGGTGACACAACAAGCAGAGTAGACTCACATAACATCTTTTGCATGGGTGTTCTTCACCTCTCCTAGGAGGCTTTGGGAGTTCCAGAACTCAAGAGGACACTGCTCAAGTGGGCCAGTGTCTCTGCTTGCCTTGTTCATTAGAGAACACTCCTTCATCCCTATGGTCTCAGTCTCCAAGGGGACTGAGAAAGACAGTAAATGTTCTCTCTGGAAGGTAAACTACTTCCAGATGTCAGAAACAAGGACTGCAGAATGCTTCGATTCTGCTAAAGAAAAAAGCTATCATCAGATGAGTTTCAAGAGTAGACAAATCTTGGTAAGTGATTCCTCAAGACTTGGAAGAAATTAAAAAACTTTGTCAAGTTTTTCTACTAGATAAGATCAGATCACAAGGCATAAGGAATGGCAATTGCCTCACTGGAGGAAAGCAACTCCATGTTGACAGAATGCAATATCCAGAGAAATCATCAACTGGTTTGTGAAACCATTTCAAGTAGGTCAGCAAATGTCTTCTGTTTCAGGGTCTTAACACTTTGTCTTCAAATCCTCTAATTTGAAGTTTCCCACTCTGAAACAGATCAGGAACCGGCCTGAATAAATCTTCATCTTGCAGTTATTATCTGATAACTATTATAACCCACAGGGATCTCTGAGTGGCTACACTGACTACACTGTCTCTGTGGCTACACTGACTAAACTATACAGCTCTTCCTCAACAAGTAAGAAAAGGGACTCAGTCATAGGTCAGGTCAGCTTCCTATCTCATTAATTCACTTTCTGTGAGACAAATTCCAGTCTGAAATCTTGTTCAATATATGCATTTCTCACATAAGTTTTTCTCTTTTTGAGACAACAGAAAGATGAATGGATATAACAAGAAGATGCTCTGAAGCTGTCCATCAACAAGAAGGTAAAGCTATCCAGAGAGAAATAACTCTAGTGTTGTCTCTAGTGTTTGGGAGCTACATTGCATGAAGTGAATTTAACTGATAAGAAGGACACTTTTTTGAAAAGTGTCATGTTTAAAGCTCATTTCCTTCATCAGTGGGAAAACAGTCACTTAG
>JAWLRI010000974.1:1613853-1668013 GCA_034781795.1 Crypturellus tataupa
TGATAAGAAGGACACTTTTTTGAAAAGTGTCATGTTTAAAGCTCATTTCCTTCATCAGTGGGAAAACAGTCACTTAGTAAATGCAAATCTTTCATACTGAGTAGCTTCAAATGTACTGAGCAATGTAAAATCTTTTCCCATGTGAACAGAGTCTTTACTTCCCATATATAATGATCTTAATTATCACTGAAGGAGTGACCCTGTAACTCCTAGATCATAGAATATGGTCTTTATAGTTTAAGCAGAAGGAATCTGTTTTAAAGCTTATGGTTACAAAACAATTCACATCTTCGATAGTTCAAGCACAAGCAAAGATATTCTACATGTCCTGAGAAGAGATTATATGCAAATATACAAGCAGATCAGCCCTCAAAGGTAGTTTTCATTTTGCCTCTCTTGGCTCTGTATAGAAGCTGATAACCTTAACTGTGCTACAGTAACTTAAAATTATTGTGAAAAAAAAGTATACATATCCATTGAGCGGCTTTATATGGGCTTGAATTTACAGAATTAAGAAAAGTTTAAATAGATTAACTTTTAAAATGCAGAAGATTTTAAAATAAATTGTTTTAATTATTTAAAAATGTTCCAATTTCTCCAACTAAGTTAATTTAAAAAGCTTGATGAAATATGTATGGATTTTAAAATTCAACAGACTTTAAAAATTGCTACAAAAATTCCTGCTCTTGACTCCAGTTCTTTCATTAATTAAAAATATTTTTCATTCCAATTGTACTAAATGCATATTTGCAGATAAGAATGGCCATCTCCCTTTCATTTTAAACAGTGAAGACCTGCAATAACTACTTCTTTGTGGGGGTGATCTTCATAAAAAACATTAATGCCATATTTATTAAAAAAGGAACTTTGGAGACTCAAGTCCTCTCCTTTACCAGAAGAAATACACAGCGCTGAGAATAGCAATGTAGACTTCCTTACACTCTGCCCTTCTCCTCTAACTCATATCTTGAAAACTGATCTCTGGAGATAAGATCCACTAGGCAGATATTGAAGAAAGTTCTTATTTTCCTTCAGTAAAACTAGTCTTTGGCTTAGGGTCTGAAAGGGTCATTTTGAACAGTTTGATGGGTAGCCAAAGGTTGAAGTTCTATTTCCCTGCAAAAGTCAGATCATTTCTGACTGAACACATAACACCTTTGAGGAAGCCATCCTTTTTTTTTTATTTTTGTTTAAAGAAAACTTATAAACCGAGGTAAAGTTGATCTTTACTCTTCTTTTGGCCTTAAATTGTTCTTAATGTTCCCCTCCTGAAATTTCTCCCTCTTTTCAAAATCCCATCTGCTCACATTGACACTAAAAAATGAGTTACAGTAGTGATTTTCTTGTTACATGACACGAGGAAATTATAATTTTTGTATTCTCAGTTGACATTATTCTGAATTTGAATTCAAAACTCAAATTAAATCAAGCATCATCTTGGGAGATCAGACATGTCATCCACTAGAACAAATTAATTCCTTTGAAAATTACTGCTTTTTAAGATATAGTCAATCCCTTCTATGCCTCTCTTCAACAGAAACTGCATTGATTTTCTTAAGGCATGATTGTCTTCCATATAATTGCTTTAAAATGTAAATATTACTTGATTACAACCAGTATATCATGCAAACAGACAATTCTACATAAGTAACTTTTTCCTATTGCTACTTATTGCTAATATGGTTTGATGTCATCTATAAGCAGTGTTCAGACTGTCATCAAGTGGGCAAGTTACCGATTTGGGGTTTCAGTTGTAAATACTAAACATTGACTAAAAAGAATGAAGCAATCAATTAACTTAAGCCTTCAGTTAATTAACAACACTCACTCTTCACTGGCCTGGTCTAGACATGAATTATCTAAACCAAGAAAAGCCTGATCCAAGTGTCCATGTAGAATGCTTATAACCACTACAGTTAAACAGAAAAAATCCCTTACCTTACATAATAGTTTTGAAGACAACTACAGATTTAGCAGATTTTTAGTCACTTACACTTCAACTGTTCTGTTACATAGCTATTGCACATGAAAATTTAAGCAGTCATTTCTGGTCAAAACTTCATATAATATAGATTGGTTATTTAATCTTGAAAATCATATACATCATTCCTGGGTAAATACTAATTTGTTAAGACACCAAAAATTTGACAGTTCTAGGCCCTGACCATTACTCACCCTTGAAGGTCTCATTGCAGTATAAATTACTGAAAAATGAATCCCTCGTTCTTGTAGACCCATGACCAGTCTTCCAATTATTTTATCTATAAAGACAAATTTGGATAATTTAACAGAGTCTGTCAGTTGAGAAAAATAAAATCCTATGGTTGTTGGATGTAACAGGCTAGATGTTTTAGCTTGTTTAGTTTTATACAATTTAGATGCTGGCAACTTCTACAAACAGGCTAAGACATGTTTAGTGTCTTGAGAAATTCAGTTCCAGCAACACAAGACAAAGCAAACTTATTATAGCAGTTCAGATGAAGGGGTGATTTTGAAGTCAACAAGTAAGTATAGTAGAAAAATATCTGAAAGATTAAACCTTTTGAAATTAAAAGCAGAAGCAGGAGAAATCAATTAACAAATGAGACGAGCATGCATATACTGTTTGTCAAGTGACTAGTTAATGAATAATAATGCTGAAGTAGTATTAGTTTGTCAATTACAAAGTACACAGAAGAAAAATGATCACTGAACAACAAAACTCAGAGACAGATAAAGCCTGATTCTGTACTTTCAACAGGATATGGAAAATGTTGCCATTGAATACAATGGAGTATCTCATGAGACTTTTAATAAAATTTTCAGTAAAGTCCCAAAAACTGTCTACAGAAGACTGACTTACCATATGGAGTATAATAGTCATAAATCAAGAATGATTATCAGTGTTGTCACTGACATAAGCCAGCAGACTAAAATCTACTTTAACAGTGTCTCTCCACTTCTCATTCACAAAACATTCTAATGAATGGCTATTTTATAACCCAGACAAATAGGATGTTCAGATTTCAAGGGTATACTTTACAATTGTATTTCTTTTTTTTTGTTTTAGCAGCAGGTCTTATTTTATTACCCTGTTTAACCTGTTATAGTAATTACTGTCTCCTGGGTAAGAAAAAAAAATGCTTAACTTTTGTGAAATTGCAAGTATTTTTTTCTGTTTTTTTTTTTTTTCACCAAACTGATTTCTACATTTTTGTCAAGAATTACAGATAGATAAAGTTCATTTTTAAAAAGTTATTACCAAAAGCGTCTGCTATGAGAAACAGAAGTTTGCTGAGAAAGCAATTGTTTATATATTTATAGCATAATTATTTTTGGAAAAAGTGTCTAAGGAATTAAATAATGGAAATTTTATATTTCACATGCACAGAGAAAAATTTATTTTTAAATAAATCGGAAGAATCATTTAAAATTTGTGGAAAGAATAATACTACATAGGTTAATGCATAGGTTTTGCTTGTTTTTCCTTTCATTGAAACAACTGAATGTATTCTGAAATCACACTTTATTTTCATTTAATTTCAATAATGAGCTATGTGTCACTATAGTTACCAGTAAAATCTATAACCCTTGTGTTTCAGAACATTCTAGAAGAAATGCATTTATTCAGAGAAGTTTCTACAAGCATATTTATAACCACTGAGTTGATACAGACCTATCATTCAAACTCCCCTAAGCCATGTAGTTCACATTATTGCTTATGAAATATTTGCAAGTTCTTCAAGGCAAAGAGCATATAGATTTTCCCAGCCTATCTTAAAAGCATCCAAACGGCATGCCTACATGAGAACCTAGTTATCCCAGACTTTGTACGGAAAAACAGGCATCTCCTGTTGGTATGGATGGTATTTTTGACAGTAAAGCTACTGAAGAGTAATCCAAAGCAGGCGTTATTTTTGATACAATGAATCTAGAAAATACTATATAGATCTATGTATGAATGCAAAGTTTGTCTAGAATGACCTCATCTTGTTAGCATAATTCCCTGCTTCTGTGTGCTCGCAGAATGATTAAACCTTTCTCACTTGCTGGAGAAAAATATACCTTGAATTTCTTTGGGGAACTGTGGATTATTAATTTCTAATCTATCATAATTTCTTTGTGTGGTTTTATACATGGACAGAAGGAGTAGAAGTAAAAAACTGAGGTGTTCTCAGAGGAGAAAGAAAAAAGTATAAACTATGAACAAGAGAGAAAGAAAAAAGGGGTAGAATATGGGGCAGGAAAAGGGAACGTAGTTGACTATATTGAGATTCAGAGGGAAGAGAGGAATATATACAGAAGCAACTGAAGAGTTTCATGTTATGCAAACGGAGAGATAGGTAGGTTTGCCATTGAATTTTGATATGTACTGAATTAAAAATCAACAAGACAGAATGCAAACCTTTTCCTGAGAAGAAAAACATTTAATAGACCTGGCAGAAAACCTTATGCAAAAGAAAAATATACTAAAGAGAAAATAAAGAAGAATAAAGAGACATAAAAGAAGACAAAAAAAAAGAGGATCCTCTGGTTGTATGAAGATTAACGAAGGGAGAAGATGCTCCTCCAAAAGCTTGTTACTACAAGGGAAAAAAAAAGAAGTGAATCTTTGTAGGAGTAACTTTACAGAAATTACTTCATGTCTGTCTATCTAAAGATGTAGTGAGGGAGAGACTGGAAATAAGCCTGAATCCCTTGAATTTGAGCAGGTTTGTATTCTGAAGTCCGGTATGGATTTCATAGTGTGACGCCTTTTAAAAAGGTGCTTAGAAAACCTGTCTTACTTCAGCTTCTAGGTGGTTCAGACCAGCACTTTTCCTTGGGGCAGAATCTGGACCGATTTTTTGTTTCATGTTATAGAGTTTGCTATCTGCAGGGAGTAAAGCAGCAGGAGAGATTTCTCCAACATTTTATTATAGCAGATTTCAAACCTTCTACAGTGAAAAGGAATGAATTTGAAGTGCCAAACATAAAATGCTTTATGAGCTGCCAGAAAACCTCATACGGGTCTGCAGTCTTTTTCTGTGGTTTTACTGCAGATACTGTATAGTAAAAAAGAATACAAGCATTATTTATGGGCTAAAAATTCACTTGTCGTGTTACCAGTGATATATTTTTGCTGCTTCTCCAGATAGGATCACTCCATAACAAATGCTAATGACCCCAAAGGGTCTCCCGATACCAATATGTGGCAAATGACTATGGTAATGCTGCTAACAGAACATAGACATATTAAAGGTCAGACTGTATGATTTGAAAGCTGCATTTGAGATCTTCTATTTGTATACTGTATATTACATTTGGAATGATTCTTCTGGCATTCTGTTCCATAAGCTTCATGATAATTTTGAGTAACAGGGGTTCAAGTAACTTTCATTTGAATTAAAACTTCCTGCTGATTATATTCCCAGGATTTATTCAGCAATGTATTCAGTGGCAGCTTTGGCAAAAGTAGCAGAAGGTGAGGATTTCGCCCACTTTTTTGCTTTTCTAGAGCACAGCTGAGACTCAGAATACTAAGTCTAAATTTTGCACTTAGCCACACAAAGTGGCATGTCTTCCCAGATCCACACTTATCTTTCCCAATAACATCTAGTTCACACTAACTAAAAAGCTAGGATAGCCTGTTATTCCATCATCCCGCAGATCCTTTGTTAACTTAGGTTTCAATTTTCTCTGCGCATGACAAATACAGAAATGCCCATTTAAAAAAGAAGTTGATGTTTAAAACCATCAAGACTGTTTTGTATCTACTAGTTCCTGGGAACAGGAAGGGAAAACTGTTTAATTATGTCTTATCTATTGTACAATATGTGTCACTGAACTACCTGTACAATGATTTGCAGACTTGTTTACAATTTGCATATTTGCAGACATTATCTCTAATTTAAGAGTGGTTAGCAAAAGCCCTGCCAAAAAATCAGATGTGTCTCAGTATATGGTAACGTTTTTTCATTCAAATAAGACAATGTTTATTTTAGGATTGTTTGCAGAGACTCATCCTTAATGAGTTGTATATAACACCTGCAGAAACAACAAAGGATTCTAAAATCAAAAGCTGTGAAAGTCATTGGCACTATTTTACATAGATTAGAAAACCATTCTGTAGTCATTCAATCACTTGGTCTCTGTTGTAAGAACTCAGTACCACCAGATGAGCCTGATGAGCAAGGGTACAATCCAAGCTGCTGTCAGATGTAGGGTTCAGTCTCAATTTGGGGGGATTTCAAGGTCTACATTAAGATCCATCACTGAATTAGGGGTGGATTATAATCAAAAATAAGGTCTGAAACAGAACTGTATCCCTTTCAGTGGATTTTGAATCAGTCATTCAGTTAAACATTATGCTAATTGACTATTTATAAGTACTATAGATGAGGGAAAAAAAGAAACCCTTTAAATAGTAGTGCTAGTCTTAAAGTAAAACCTGGGAAATTCTAGAGAATACAATCTGTTCAAGCAAAAACACAGACTTAATTGATGGAATGTTAGTAATATATTGGTCACAATCCTTACCATTTTCAGCAACTGCTTCTAGGGTAGAAATATCATCCAAGTTACTAGGAAGAGAGTGGGAGAAAGATAATTAAAAATCTTTTACAGAGAAGAACAATGTTACTCAGTGGTATATATAGATATGGACTAATAAAGGTGTCATTTTTAGTGCCAGATTACATAGTTCCTCACCATTCTCTATTCTATTCATAAGCTTTTTCTTCTGCAGATTTGATTAGAAATTAGGAATAAGGATTACATCTTCAGTTGATTCCTCCAATACATCAAACTTTCTTAGCTGCAGAGAAGCCAAAACATCTATATTACTTTGCCATCCTTTTCCCAGCCTTCTTTGAATCTGGTGCCCCTTTCTTCTTTGATCTAAAGTTTGTACGTGAGCTTCTTTGAATGAGTATCAGCAATTTCTTAGGGTTTATAGATGGACCATATGCTAACATGTTCACATAACATTCTAGGACGAGAGAAGAGCAGCATGAGATAAGCAGAGGAACTCAATCCAGTCACATCTAGTATTTCCTAAATGTATGATTGCCATCACTTACAGTCAGTATGAATGCATAGGAGATGCCCAGCTTTCTCCTGAAATAGCTGGCATTCCAGATCAGGTCAGTGACCCATATTGAGTGTCCAAGAGTATTCTGCACCTGACAATCCACAGAGCTAAGAAAGTCCTACAAGTAACAATCAAACACCTGAAGGAATAGCCTCACCCTACTTCCATTAGATAATGACTGCCATAGATTTGGACACATGAAAAATTATAGCCTTCCTATTCATTTTAGCCTAGTATTTGTTTGTTTGCTTATTTATCCTGACAGTTTTTTGACTCCTGGAATGCCTTTTGGCAATTAATTCTGCAGGCTAATCATGTGTTGCATAAAGTAATTCAGCTTTCCTGCTATAACTGTTTGTCATTTCATTTTATTAGTTGTCTCTTTATTCTCTTATAATGAGGTAGGGAAAAGAGAAATGCTTGATTGGCTTTCTCAACACCATTTGGCCATTATACCTGGTAAGCTCATCAGAGAACACACAAAAACAAAGCAAAACAACAACAAAAAAAACCCAACACTGAATGCACACATACAAAAGAATAACTTTTACTGATCCCACTTCCATTTTGATATTTAAATTTCCTGAATATCTTTAAATATCTTGCATATATTTAGGTCAGTTTTAATTATGACAAATTCCTACCTGATAAATGGTTGCAGCTGTACCACAAATAAGTTTCGTTTAGATGTATTCACTTCTATCTGAGAGACATCAAGATTAGTTATGTTTGTTAACTCCCAATTCATGGACTCCTGGAGAAACCCCAAAAGATAAAAGGTAGCCTTGCAGTCAACAGCAGGCAAAACTAAGGATGAAGGAGAAGACCGAAGAATTTCCTGTAATAAATTTATGGACAGCTTATTTACTTGATTAATAATGACACACAAACTGTTTTTTCTATAGAGCTAATTTAATATTTGAGGAACCATGATAATAAACTTTAAGTTCACATCAGCATAATGCTGACCACAGACTGCTCCTGAAACGGGGCAGTGGAGTGGCACCTGTTAAAACTCTTATTCATGCATTCTTTGGGGCAAGCTTAAGGCACTAAGTGTCATCAAATTCTTACTGCCTTTTCAACATGTGTGGTAGGAGAGGCAGCTTAAGTTTTCAGCCTGAGAAAGTAAGATATGGAGAAGGCACTGGAGATCAATATTTTCGCACAATTTCCACCATCAGTGTAGAGTAAAATAAATAACCTATCTCTGCATATGCCCTAGGGGTATAGCCTGCAATATAGATAAGCGTCTAATTTGTAACTACTAATTAAAGAACACTACCTACTTTAGGACATACAAAGCTTCCAGGCACACACTTTATGTATTTTATGTACTGTCTTTCCACTCAAAATACAAAATTGTAAAATTCAAGCTGAACTGGTTCATACAATCAATTATCAGAGTACCTCTTACTTTGTTTTTAATTCTTATATCTGAGTTTCTGATGAAAATATGAGTGAAACAAATTTTAATATATTCTCATTCTGTAAAAATTGAAGCCTGAAAAATTGAAAACCATCTTTCCAAAACGTTTTCTTTATGATAAAATTCACTTGAAACACGGAAAGAAAATGCAAGATGAAGACTTGAGAACAATCAAGAATAACTAGCTTAAAATTTAATGTGAACATTTGCAGATATATGAGAGTTTACAATCTCTTAACTTCTCTTTTGCATTTCTACATTTCAGTCAAATTGTCACTTGATCTAACATCCAGATATCCAACGTGTTATAGATTCTGTCTCCAACTGGTGCAAGTGTTGTGGTGTTTCTAACACTCTTTTCTTCCTACTCTTTTTCCTTTTTGTATGTTCTGTGACTGCCTACCACTTTCTGACCTTTTCTGGTTCTTTCTAATTGCTCACATGCTTTCCTGTGGTTTATATTTTCTCTCAGCATTGATTTCAAACAGAGGGAACAGAGGCAAAGGGTATATTTGCACATTTCTATAGATGCTCATAAGGGAGGATTATATAGTAATGTCTGATTTGCCAGGTTAATAGAAAACCTAACTGCAGAAATTAGAGCAGAAAGTACCGATCTAGTTCACAAGCCACTGAGTAGTGTTTTTAACACCTTCTGAGCAAAAAGAGTGATACATTCCATTCTGGTTTTGCATAAATGAATTTAGAGCTAAAATTCTGAACAATAGTCAATTATTTTGTTTTGGTCATTTTAATCCCTGTCTCCCTGGCAGCACCCAAAATGGCAGTAGCCAGATCTTCCAAGAATATATATTAGGCAGATTACTCATTTATTGCAACATAAGAGATAAAATGCATCATTACTGAGTAATATTCAAATTTGAATCTCTACTCCTAACCAATCCTGCACTGCCATCTGTCTCAACCACCAGTATTCAACTGATTTCCATTTGAAGGGCAGGCATAGCTGAAGATCTACTCAGCGCACTGGACAGTTATTTTCATCCCTGGTCTCTTGTTTGTGCCCTTTAACATTTGGTGAGTGCATGTTTGTATTTAAAATGCCTATATGATGCTTTAAATATTTCAGCATTCCACTTCAACACCATGTTCAAAGCTCTAGAATCTTGAAAAGAGTATGAAGAATGCACAGAACTGCTGAGAAACACCTGATTTTGCATTTTACTTCAGGTCTAAAGATAAAGAAATAAAACCACATAGTATCTGGGAAAGGGGAAGCATGCTTTAGTGTACAAGAGATCTTCACAAAGATAAAAACAGATAAAAGAATGGGTAGAAATAAGTAACAGTTACCAAAGCAGAAAAAAGTCACCAGTGAAACCTCACAGAGATGTGTACCAGGTCTGTTCTGTTCATAACTAATCTGGTAAGAGGGCATAAATATTGATGAACTGATGAAGCCTGCTGATTTCACTGGATTTTTGAGATAGTAAAGACAAAGGCAAGAATTGCCTAAAGACAAAGAATTGTAGTAGCACCTTTTGGTCCAGCCTCTTGGGAGATCACGTAACTGATGGCATTTAATGTAAAACTGACTTAAGCTGAGCATGGGGGGAAAAAAACAATGGTAATTTTATGTACAGATACAGGAAATTAACTAAGTTATCAAAATATGTAGTCTTCCATAGACAGACAAAATGAATAACCTAAACAATGCACAGTTCTTATGTGGAAACAGCAATATCATCACGCATTTATCAGTAGAAGATATTCCTATTAAGCAGCCTCTTATCAAAACCAGATTATAAGATGGTATCTAACCAGCTGATTAGGAAATGAAAAATTTACTATTTCTATGATGATATGATTGATGATTTTTCACATCATGTCTAGTTCTGGTATGGCAAATTAAATTATGCAGCTTATTGTACAATATCTATGCAACTATAATGTCTAGAACAGTAAATGAGCTGTACCACACTGGACTAGCAAAAAGTTCTGACTAGAGTAATAACTATGTAACTGAACAGTTACCAACTAATTGAAGTGCATTACTATGCAATGAAGTTTTAAGGAAATGAGTCTTAACTGGGGAAAGTAGAGGCTAATATTAAAGAACAGTAGTTTGTAGAATAGGTGACTGCTTGACAGAAAAAATCCCCAAATGCTAATCTTCGTGTTTTATTTTTTAATTAAAAAGTTCTTTGAATGTTTAAGGCAAATGATCTACCTATAAGATCTCTGTTTGTAATAACTGGAAATGGAATTCTTTTATTATAAACACAACCATTGATCCCAAAAGCTCAAAACAAGTGCTAATATAGTTGAACAAATCTAATATCTGCAAATGTCTCTGTGGTTTAAAAGCCTGTAAATCTTTAGCAAATAACGCTTTCTTCTTGTAGTACACATGCTGCTACATGTGCATATACATAGTAAATGAGATCTTCAGTTTAAATCTGTGAATAAATTTGCACTGCTGAAGTTCAAGGCTGAAGTCTACCTGAGTGACACAGAATATCTATTATAGCTAATGAATCAGTTGTATAATAAGGAATATGAAGGTATAAAGATTTGTGATTATGTGACATCAAAGATTTTAACTTCCCCAGGGAGAAAACGCAGCCTTGACCTCCACTCCGTCCCATATTCTGTGAATATTATTATAGAATCTTTCAAACCATGATTAGGAAGGGATTTCTTTCACAAAGTGACTGAAGTGGAATGGAATTAATGTGAGAGCAACTGAGCAAATTTATGTGGCCTCTGTTACACTGAAGATGAAACTGGTGACTAGAGCCTTTCTGGCACTAAAAGTTGTGAGTCTGTGCATATATATATTGTCAAGATTGTCCATATGTGCGCCTAAATGAAAAAAGAAGTATTTATATATCCCATTCCTTTTCATCTACACCACAGCACTGCACCCCCACAAAACTATGCTAGAAAACTATTAAGATTGCCAAGTCAATACATCAAAACTAGTAAGTGCTGGAGTTAAGCTTACCAATTTCTCAAAAGAAACTTTTCAGTTTTGAAGAAACCATAATCAGAAAAATTTTTTCAGTTTCACGACAAGAGTGGAAGCAGAGGCAAGACCAGAAACAAATGAACTTCCTTTTAATGATATTTATACATTTTGTTCAAAACCTGGGTTAGTTGCTCTGCCAGACACAGTTAGTATCTGTAACCATATTTAGTTAATCCACAGATTTACCACCGCAGATTTAGTTAATACATTTAGCTAACTTAATCCAATCCATTCAGTATACCACTCCAAATTTTTAGATTCATCAGTCCCAGGATTCAGTTCTAGTCTTTGGCTAAAAGCTCTAGAGTGCTGATGGAACCCCAGTTACAAGGCAAAAATGCAATACTTTCATTTTTCCTCTTAAGCTTGTAGGGGCCTACTTAAATAAGACCACTATATCTCCAGGAGCTTGGAATAGTCATATATATATTTCATACAACTCCGAATTATAAAATCAAACCAGTTTTGCAGTCACAGAAGCAGGAAGAAAAAATGCCCCAGACACAACCTTGCATACACCTTAAATATAAAGGAGAAAGAGTGTACCAGAGATGTATCAATATATCTGTAGGCAGATGCTCATCCTTACAGTATATATGAATATTACACCCATTCTTTCCTCAAAGCAAGCTTTTTACACACTCCAAATTGGTACTTTTGTTCCAGCATCATTATTAAAACTTTCAGATGGCAACAGGGTAAAGAGTTTTCCAGTAAGTGATACAAGGAAGATTGTGAGATTCTTAAGAGGATAGATGTAAAGACAGATGCAAAGATAGATGCAATATGTGGATATTTATGTGTTTAACTACACATACAACTCGCTGTGTGGTGCTTAAAAATTAAAATTCCTCTCATGATCTGGTGTTAGCTATGTTACAAATAGCTTTGGTCCCCCAGCACTGTGCAGAGGACTGCTTTTATGACTTTCTTGTGTGAACACTTCTTTTTTTCAATAGTTCAGAAAACTGTCACATTGGTGTAAGCAAAGATGTTATGCACAAAATCTATAAACCTCCTCAATGAAGAAGACAAATACAAACAGGTGGCTTGGTGGCTCCAGAGGACTTGATCTTAATTTCTTTGTCTGCAGTTTATTTCAAATTACTGAAATAGTAGATTTTTTTCATGTAGATTAAAGCAATCTATTATGTAAGAATATGATAAGTATATTCAACTGTTAGCTGTCTGCATGAGTTAAGACAGCTACATTTTGCATAAAAATAAAATGGGTTTTCAATTTTGAAATTCTGGAAGAAACAATTGACTTCTGTAACTACTTTTCTTACTGAGGCTTCAAAACAGTATTTGGAGTTCTTTTTCACAATATAAAATTACAGTTTAGAAAAAAATTGTCAGTTAAGATGAATTCTGAGGACTTGATTTTCAGAAATAAAATAGCCACAAAAGATATTTCTGCGAATTCAGTTGATTTACTTTAATCCATCTGCTTAACACAAATAATGTCAATAAGTAAATTAAAAGAGAAAACTGTTGCAATTTCATTTTATTCTGCTAATTACTGTCTCTTTGCATCTTACATCATTTTTAACTTCATGTATTCTATACAAGGAAATAAAAGAGAAAAATGCTTGCCTGAACATTTTCAAATGGTTTCTTGTTACCATAGGTTTCACTGTAATATGTGAAATCCTCTATGCTTAGCTGAAAAACAAAGAGATGAGATGATTGATGAGAAAGAACCATGTCATACAGATTTGCACTCAACATTGGTAAGCTAGAAGGAACTAATGTTACCTACCATATCTTGAACAATCAAGACGAGGTTTTTAGAACTCTGGGTGAGAACAGGTTGCAAGAGTACAGCCAGCTCCTGTGTTGAGATAATATGTCCCTCATGCAAAGTAGTGTTTGGATCCCACTGTGGCCTACAAAGAAAATTATTTTTTCCTGTAAATCTTGTTGCCAGTTATGAAACCTCCTCATTCAATCAGCTCTAAAGAAGAAAGCAGTGCTATCATCTCTAGATTAAGATCAGGTTTACAGTTCACTTTTTACTTTCATTCAAGAGGGGAAAGAATTTGTCCATTTATGTTCATAATAAATTAACTGAGTTACAGCAGGAACTCCATGTTTATCGATTACTAGCTTTTCTTGCTTTCATACAATAGCATAGCTCTATCTTTTCAGAAATTAACTACTAAATGGAATGAATAAGAATATGTTGAAAACCTTCAGAAAATATTCTCAAAGGAGATCCCAACTCCCAACTCCTGAAAAAGTTTCTGGTGTTGTCAGACATCTTGGTGGCCAGAGAGCAATAGAAACTGAGCCGGGCCACAAGCTGGCATGATAAACCTTTCTTTTCATAAACCTTTTCTTAAGTTAAAGTGGCTTTTCAGTATTTTATAAAAAACATGTTCTCTCCTAAGGTTTTTAGTGTTGAATCAACCTTTCTGTAGAAGCAGCACAGAAAAACAACCTTCTTTGAGGGCATGAACTCTTCTGAACACAATAGCAAAAGACTCCAAGAAAAGCTTACAATTTTTTTGCCCACTTGTCATTGTGAGGAGTTGATAGAGAAGTAGACCATTTATTTAGTTTTTACACAACTTTTAAACTTGCGAATTACAAGTTTATTACAAGAAGAACAGTTATGGACAAAACTAGATGTGACATTATTCTTTTAAAACTTTACTGGATTTTTCTAAAAGTAAGAGTAACTTATCATGTAGCTTTAATAATATGTTACGTGGGTCCATTTGGATGAAATTTACTATGAAAATTTTGGTCTCCAGTGACATACCTAAGATAATATTGTCATTCTGTAGAAAATCTACACCTGAAGCTTAATCATCCATTTTCCACAAGCATCCATTGACTGCTAAGGCCTGAGAAATCAGGTATTCTAATCTACTTAAACAGTTGCAATTGCAAAGAACAGAACATAAAAATTTACAAAGAACAGAACATAAAAAGTAGCACCAACTATTACATGGCTGCAATGAGGTGAAGTTCGGATGCTGATTAGATTTTCCAAAGTAAATTGCAAGAATGTCCTCTTCAAATAGAGCTTCTGCAAATGCAAATGGCCTTTGCAGTCTCCTAAGATGGAGGTAGAGCAGTGGCAATGAACAGGTAGGAAGATTCAGCGTTGTTTTTCAGACAAACAAAATCTGTATTTCACTTTGAGACTTCTCATCATTCCAGTAAAGATTGCATAGAGTAAACCTAGTTTCCAAAGAGCAGAGACAAAAGTACAATCATGCCATAGTAGTTACCTAGTTCCTAGTATTTCCTAGTTACCTAGTAGATTTTGAGTTACACGTATTGTTTGAACAAAGAGTACATGTGGGAGACTCTTACAGGAAAGGGTGCCACAAATGTTAAAATTAACTTCTAGTAAACCTTCAGCCTGTCATCTTCAATAGCTTTAAAAGTAAACTTCTTTTGTTTTGGAAAACAGTTATTTCTCTTCTTTGACACAAGTTAGCATTTGACATTTTCTTACTTGTACTCAGCATCTCCACTTCCTTCTTCATTTGTACTTGGAAATCAACATTATTGATGATATAATGTTGATGTCCTAGAAATTCCTACAGACATTCCTCAAATTTGAGGAAAGGCATGATCTCAAAGATTTAAATATCATCTTTAAAATATATATATATAAAAAAAAATCTCCCACTGATTCAAAATGACTATTCAGGAGCCAACTTTCACACTGACTCTATGACTATTTGCTATATTTGCATACCACACCAAAATGTCAATGATATTAAAGGCAAAGAAGATGATAGATGTGAGATGTTAGAAAATGTGAGATGTTAGAAAATGTGATAAGGATGATAAATGACAAAGAACATTTTGCTATGTTTATCAGTGAATCAGCTGATTGATAAAATCTATTTCATGCCAAATATTAGAAAGACTGCAAATTCTGAGAGCTCTTTTTATAACTGAAAATAAAAAATTACACATGAAACAGAAGTCACGTAGAGCAGCACAGTGGTGAAGATTTTTGCCTTGAACTCAGAAAGGTCACACATACAGATTTTAAAAATACAGTGATACCATTTGAAAGAATAATTGCTTCCAAGTTATTGCCTGTTCCTTGAATCAGTTTTTGCTGGCTTTCTAGTATTTGCCCAATATCCACACCCACCATATTAGGGATACATTTGTTTTGTTTCCCTTACACTGAGTACTGGATGTTCCAATCTTCAAGGCAACATCCTCTGTTGAATATGTTGGTATAACCTGAATGAAACAAAATTCTGGACATGGTTCAGATGGGAAGGATCAATATGTTATACTAGGTAAAATGATGGTACATGAGTGCTACACGCAGCAGACCCTGGATGAGCTGAAGGTATGCCTGGATTCAGTGAACTGGTCCAAACCTTAACCTCGAGCAGAGAGCAAAGGAACAGATAGGGATGTTGGAGATCTTTCAAAACAGCATGTGTAAGCCCTTGGCCAGGGAAAGTGTGTCAGGCACAGTTAGAAATAGCCAGTAGACCAACATATGTATTGATTGCTACTACAAATTTTATGACCAAATATGCACAGCCTTCTGTGCAGTCATCTATATGCCAATCACTTTAGAATTAACCTCTCCACTATAGAGTCATCATCTTCAGCTATGGGGGGCTCCTATGGATGAGGATCTCTGATAATGTATATGCTTTCCTTATGGTTAAAAGAGAAGGAAGTTAAAGCTCAACTGCTCTATTTTCTTTGCAGGAGCCAGATGATGCAGCAAAGCAGAGAGGAAGGACAGCTAAACTTTTTCTTGCTTCTCTTTTTTCCCTAACTGATGTGGCTTTATAACAAATCTAAGCATACAGATTATTGCAAAATTAGGGTAATAAAATACCTTCTCTAAACTGTGTTCTTTCTTTCTTTCTTTCTTTCTTTCTTTCTTTCTTTCTTTCTTTCTTATATATAAGTATTTGGGTAGTTCTAGCTATTTAGGATTTGGACAGTTATTTTTGATGGAACTTTTCAAGATTTTTTTGTATGTGGATGTATGGGAAGAATAGCTTATTAGTTAAGGACTTCCATATCTTTCAGTTTATAATCTTACATCTTTGTTTTGTAGATGGCTTTTGGAATCTCTCCTACACATTTTTTTAGTTGTTTCTTTCAGTCACCAAATGAATACAATATTTTCTCCTGCACAGATGTAAACAGAGACCTTTAAATACCACTTCTAGACACTAAGTTTTCATCTCTTCATTACTAGCAGCAGTAGTAGAAAGAAAACCGGTGATTATGTGACCCCCCCCCAAAAAAAAGCTACTCAGCTACTCAACCACTACAGTGCAATATATATATAGAAGCTCAGCAGTTATAGTCAAAATAACTCTTTGCTTTTGCTGTATCACTTCTACATGCCACTTCCTCCTAGTGATTTTAAGACACACTCAAACTATGCAGTTTGGTATTAGCACTTCAAAACACTTATAATCTGGATTTTCCATAAAAGATCTTGCAATATAAGAAGAAAATAAATGAAGGTAGTGTTATATGATACATTCTTAGTGACTGTAAACAAAAAGTACTCCTGAAACAGACACATGAGGGGGCACAAAGGCTAATTTTAATCAGAGGCCTCTCTAGTCTGTATTAAGAAAAAGAGGTTCCCTCCAATATGGAAAACAAAGGATATTAGTTTAAGGCTTGTTTAAATTGAAGGTTAACCCTCCAGGCTAATGTTATTTTGGAGAATGTTCTTTGTGAGAAGTGGGACAGTAAGGCCTACTGACTTGTTCCCACCCATCATTCTCCATATGCCATACCCATAGCAATTAATCTGGGATAAGGGGGTGGACTGGGTTGATGAATTTCAATTTCTTTTCATTTATGAATTCCAAATTTTACCCTCGCAGGTGCACTCACACAAAATGAATTAGTCACTCTTCCTCCTAAAACTAGTATTATATCTAGTTTTCATAAACTTGGGAGATCATCATTGTCAAAGTAACAAATGGAAAGCATGAAGTAAGGGTTATGCAGACAGAAATTACTTTATATATAAAATAACTTGATTCTCCTTCTCAATTCACTGACTTTCACCAGAACTAATTTCTCCCTAACAGAACTACAGGTTTTAAAAATGCAAAGGTCATGGTAGGAGGAACACTCCTTTCTGAGGAAAAAAAAGTTCCAGTTATACAAACATGAAACTGGTTTTATCAGTCCACTGTCCTGATTTTCTTGCTCTACTTTTGTAGAAACCTGAACAATCTGCACTAGAGCAAGTTGTAAACTGAACTCGGGCAGAAAGTGTTTATGACTTCTCTGGATTAACTGATAAGACTTTGCTTATGTTAACAACAGGTGTGATACTTATATAACTTACGGTCTAGGACACAGGAAACATGATGACTCTTGCAATCATTTCTATTCTAAACACAACTCTCTCCAACATTTACTTGATTTTAAATACAGAGGTTTAGAAGTCTTTCAGTTTTCCATAGTACTTAATAAAGATGAACATACTACACGTTTTGAATGTAGAAAAAAGTCCTTGGTGATGAACATTAGTTTATTTTTATTTCAGAAAAAAAAAAAAGTTGATAAAAATTTGCCAAAATATTAACATTTGCTGGTTCCCACATGTTGTGGCTCCCCACAGACCAGAGGTTCATTTTCTAAAATTGCCCAATGGATAATGGTGAAAGGTGGTATTACTGATAGGGAAGAAATACAATTGCCAAAATATACTTAAAAGAAGCATATTTAACATCAAGTACCTTTGTTTTCAAATTCAGCTTCTCCATTGCCCTCAAAATTAAGACATGACATCTGGAAGACCATAAATGTACCATGTTTCTCTAGACAGCACTTTATACAGAGAGGATTTACTGAAGAGCTTATTCAGAGTAGCTCCTAATGTTTCTAACATTTCTGAATCCTCCTATGCTTGTCTTAAAATTACTCCATTACAAAGTAACTGCAAATACAAACAAAATCCCCCAAAGATTAAAAAGCACCACGATATAGTTCTCAGATTTCAATCTCAATAATCTTCCTTAAAGACAAAATATTTATAAGGGGATAAAAGAGTTCAGTCTAATTCTTTTCTTAATGGGAGACACATAATTCATAATGTCTTGAACGTGCTGAAGAATGGATTAAAAGTCTCAGGAAAGGTATTCTGAATCCATTACAACTGCCTGAAAGGACAGTTATCTCCCAAGAAACCGTTGATTTGATCCTTTTTTCACTTTACAGAAGAGCAGATCATAAATAACATCCTAGAAATTAATGAAGCAACAAAAGTACAAAAGAATCAAGTCTCAGGAGAGACAACAGGTGATGAGAAGAGATGATGATGGCCAGAGAAGTTTGGAAGTGGAATTATTCCCCTATCCAAGGACACACAAGTAGTCATGTGAACAAGGTGACCTGGGGGCAGGAATCCTCATTATGGCAGGCCCTTTTATTTATTTGTAGGGCAAAAGTAAGCGATGACGTAAGCAGTAAGGCTATTATTCATGGTACGGGAAAGCATTTTATGCTTATGAAACCACCTGACTGGATTATGACAGATCCTAAATACTGTTGATGTTAAAGCTATTTATACTACCAAAATGAGCAAATACTCAGAAGAGCTTAGGTAACCTATTAAACTAAGTTTAATGCTACTAAATAAACTAAGTATATATTAATTCCAATTAAAATAAAATATATATTACTTCCAGAGAATATGAGATAAAACTTTCCACTAGAGGTTTTACAATTTAAATAAACCACATTAAAAATGTGGAGGTAAAAATAAGGGAGAGAGATTTGAGTGATTTACATGAGGCAAAGGACACATGCCAATCTTAAGGTATAGAAGGTCTGTTACCTTCTACTCCAGAGTGGAATCCTTATTTTGCCTTTAGCCCTCCCAATCAGTTCTGGGACCCTATAACTCTTTTAGGAACATTTTTATTCAAGTCTCTGACATAGATTTACCATGGTAAAAACTTGGACAAATCTTGTTACACAAAATCTGCAGAAAAGGCTTTATGAGCAAGCACTGCCTAGTCTACTTATATTTTTATGTATCCAGTATCCCATCTGGAAATTCTGCTCTGCTCAAGCAACTGTATTTCTGGAAAACATGAATAATTATATAAAATCCTTAAATTTTATCTGAATAAAACTTCTAGACGGAAAAAAAAAAAGAGATCTATGTTTCCTGAAACCAGCCCTGCTCTTTCAAGACAGGTTCAAAGTTCTATTTCCTAGGTACACTCTCCTTCATTGACACTGATTTTCAAATATCTCTTTGTATCTTTAAAATTCTCTAAGTCTTTGGTGCTTTCTAATAACAGATGCTATACACAAATTAATGTATTCTACTAAAAATTCCCTACTTTGAAAAGAACATTAAAACAGGAAGGAAAAAAAAAAAAAAAAGCTGCCCATAGAGATTTTGGTCAGCTCCATTTTTTCACCTTATGTTACAGAATATAACTTAGGACATCACTAATGATGGTGGGATTCAAGTTTGGTTAAGGGTGGGTAAAGTGTATCTATCTACTTCAGATTTGAGGACTATGAGGTCTTTCCTTTACTTCTCATTGCCTATCTTAGAACACCAAAATTACAAATAAAAATGGGCAAATTCAACAGAATTGCCCAGAATTGCTGCCTAGAATAAGAGATAAGCTTAGTAGTTTTTTATTTACTGTAACTGATTATATGCGCTATATTTTACATATATACATACACACACAAACACACACACACATAAAGCAGTTTCATGGACAGATACTCCTACGAGATTCCTTACCTCCCAGTTGACCAAAGCAGCATAGGTGCATGCTCCACTGACAGGGTCACTTTGAACACCACAGTCACAGTGCACAACAGGTGGACTAATGCAGCAGAGTAGAACTGTTTCATGACTCCAGTCAAGTCAGTGCAAAGCTGGCTAGCTGCAAAGAAAAGTCCCAGCGTATATTGAAACATTTTCCAGTTTAACCAACACGATCTGGATCCAGCCAGGCTGCTGGGTGAGGCTGCTCTATGGCAACAGTGCGATTTTTCAAAACATGGAATTCCTTAATTCAAAGATTAGAGTTTTAAATATTTTTACTACTTTTCATCTCATGGTTTAAGTGGCCCATAAAACTGTGCAGTGTAAGCACAGATATTCCTCTGAAAAAATATTATGCTAGTGCATGTGAGATTTGTGAAATTCAAATACCTGTACTTGATAACCATAGGATTGTTCAGCTGCAAAACGGAGTTTACATAAAAGTTTTCCGTTTTGTACAAAATATTTTCTGCATAACTTCCCCTATTTTATGAACCTTGCAAACCACAAGGTATCCTTTTCCAGCTAATTTAGGATGGCCTGTCCACCTCGCCATATCTGGTGTTAACTGGACATGTCGTTTGGGAACGAGATGTTATTATCCCACTGTCCCTACCACAGCCAGGAAACGGGCAAATGCAAGATTTGACAGTCCCAGAGGACCAAGAAAACCTGGTTGTCTGGGAAGAGAATTTTGCCTTTGCTGGAGGGCCAGATGTTGTTAGTCAATAGGGAGGTTAATCAGTTAGTATTGCAGGATAGATAACTTATGCTGTCCCCTTTAGAAAGCAGGCTATTAAGCCTGTTTACGCTGGCTCATGAAAATATGTATTATGTCAACAGAGAATAGGAGAGCCCTTTGCGAAAAGACTTCCGCTTTCCTTTTAGTTCAGCTAGTTGAAAGCCCAAGGCTCAAAGCCAGCGAGCAGCCTCTCACTGCCAGCATGCCACTTCCTTCCTGCCATTCCGTCTCGGAAGCAGATGTTAACGTTCTGGTCTCTTCTAAATGTTGGTACTTACGCACCTTTTCTGCCGCTGCGCCACTTGAAGTTGTTAACCCGCTTTCGTAGCGGACCGTAATGTCCGCCACCTCTGCACAGACCCCCTCCACCATATCAGATCTGGTTTGAAATGTTCCTTGGTGTTATCCCTGAGATGAGGCTCCATAAAAACCTCCCATCCCAGTCTCCGCGCCTCAGCAGACTGTGGAGGCTCCTACAAAGACACTAGTACCTTGTTACCGGCTAGTTAGGAGCAAGGATGTCAGTCTCATCAGCAGATGGGGGCAGAGCTGAAAAAGGAGGAGGTGCAAAACACCTCCGCCCACCCCGAGCGGAGTGTCTGGTCAGAAGAAAAGAAACTAAACCAGGACAACTGCGCAGGTGGCACCATGCCGATTGACTGTGAGCTTTACCACACTCGTGTTAAGAAAGTATAAAAAGAAGTTGGTTTGAAAGTGAAGTTGTCTCACTCTGCACCCCAGGCTGAGCCTGCTCCTTCACAAGGTGCAACAAATGGCGCCCAACATGGGGCTCGAGGACCAGCTGTCTCTCTGGTTGCAGCGCCGGGCTGAACTCCGGGATTCACGCTGAAAGGAAGTGTAAGAATCAAGCTGAAAGGAAGTTTACTTTGTGTGCACACTAAAAGCCTCTTCAAAGAGGTGAGCGACTGGGAACTATGGATTCATACCTAATGAAGGAACAGAAGGGCGATTTAGGAGCTTGTCCTAAAATCTTGAAACAGCAAAGAAAAAATGTGGGTGAAGAAGAGCTCCAAAAGGTTTTTGCGTGGGCTTCTATAAACGATCCTTTGGTAATAATGTTTTTAATCTGGAGAGATGGGACCAAATTGAGGTCCAACTGTGGGATAGCGCCACACACGGTGATAAGGCTGCTGCTGGCCTGCTGCCACAATGGCGAGCTGTGTTTGAAACGTTGAAATCTCACAGTGGGTCGCAGTCGAACGTAAATGATGAGGTCGGGGCCCCTGCTATCCCCTCCGTGCCTCCATTACCTCCCTCATGTCCTGATGAGAATCAGAAAAGAAAATATGCTGCAAAACCTTCCCCGACGATAATCCTTTTGACCAGGTCCTGTTGACCCTGAAAAGGAGCCAGAGCTGTTACTGTGGCCCTGCTAGTGGGGGAGGGTGACCACAGTGCCACAAGAGCACGAGCAGGAATCCCCCCTGAGGGCCTGCAGCGAGTAAAGGCACTTGCTCTCTGCACCCTTAAGGCCATCCCGGGGGCTGGTAAACAATGTCAGCCTTTTGTTAGCATAAGGCAAGATGCAAATGAGTCATATATGAAGTTTTTGGATCGGCTTAATGAGGCTCTGGAGAAGCAAATTGATAATGAAGAAGCACGAAGCTACATTTTTAAGAAACTAGCAATTGAGAATGCTATCCCTGATTGCCTGAGAGTTTGGGAGCCATTAACGGATCCTACTATTGATGACACGCTAAAAGCATGTATGTCTGTACCAAACAATATGGGTATTCGCTGACGACTGAAACATTTGCAACAATATCTAAGAAAAAGATGTGTTTTGCTTGTGGCCAATTTGGGCATATTCATAAATACTGTCCAAAAATGCAAGCAAAGGAGGGGCGCCTGGAACATGTCCACGCTGTCACAAAGGACAACACTGTGCTAATCAATGTCGATCAAAATTCGATAAGGAAAGTCAACTATTGACCCCTTCCACAAAATAAACTGCTGCAATTACACAAGTTAGTAGATGAACAATTGCAAACTGGACATATCGTTCCTACCACAAGCCCGTGGAACACACCAGTTTTTGTGCTTCAAAAGAAGAATAATTCCTGGAGACTGTTACATAACCTTAGAAAAATTAATAAGGTCATTGAAGATATGGGAACCTTACAGTCTGGATTCCCTTCTCCAGCAATGTTACTTCAAACATGGACTTCTATAGTAATCAATTTGAACTACTGTTTCTTTACCATTCCACTTGCAACGCAAAATGCACCTCAGTTGGCATATTCTGTACCGTCCATCAGTGCTATGGAACCGCATAGCAGGTGCCGTTGGAGAGTTCTGCCACAAAGTATGAAAATAGTCCTACATTATGTCAACAATTTGTGGCATCAGTTTTAAGCCCAATATGCAAGCATTTTGATAATGTCCTCATCTATCACTATATGGATGGCATATTGATTGCTGCAGAGCAAAAGGAAACGGCAGAAGAGGCTCTGTGTCAGATTACGCGAGCAGCATCGGTTGCAGGATTAACGATTGCAGAAGATGAAGTACAGGAAAGGAAACTCTGTCCTGGCGATATTTAGGATGGAGAATTTCTGATCATCAAATTCGACCACAATCATTGACCCTAAAGACAGACATAAAGACTTTGAATTATCTTCAAAAACTTTTGGGAACTACTAACTGGATCCGTCCCTCCCTAGAGATTTCCACAGAGGAATTACATCCTCTAAGCTTTTAGAGGGAGACACCAGTTTGACAACCCCAAGAAAGCTTAACCCTCCTGCGCAAGCTGCACTTGACAAAGTTGCGGACAAATTAACCACTCAGACTGTTCACAGACGAAAGCAGAATTATCCTGTCAGTCTTTTTGTTTTTTTTATTCCAGTTTCCAACCTTATGGCCCGTTAGCAGAATGGATAACACAGGAGGTATGTCCGTTAATAATTTTAGAATGAGTGTTTCTGCCTCATAATTTTGGCAAAACGGTCACCACCGCTATTGATATGATTGCGATGGTTATTCAAAATGGAAGAGAGCAATTGATGTTTCTAGGTGGCACAGAGCCTGATATTATTTATTTACCACTTAATACAAAACAATTAACCTTTTTGACTCACCAGTCTTTTGTTTTTCAGTGTGCCTTGGCAGATTATCCAGGACAAATAAGTATCTACTTTCCAGGACATAAAATCATACAGTCTTTTAACTCTCTTTCTCTATTACCTGTTTCCCATTTGAGCCTTACCTGACTTTCTTACAGAATTTACTGATGGCTTGGGTAGGACAGGCCATGCAGTTGTAGTCTGGAAAAAAGATGAAGGGCACTGGAAGAGCGACATACATATTGTCACAGGCTCACCGCAAATAGTGGAATTATCAGCAGTCGTCCTTGTCTTTACGCAGTGGCCCTCTACAGTTAACATTATAACAGATTCTGCCTAGTTGCAGCATTAGTCTCTAGATTAGAACACTCCTTTTTAAAAGACGTTTCAAACGAGACCCTTTTTGTGCTTCTCTGGAAGCTTAGATGGCTGTTAAACAGAAGGATTTGTATTTGTCATTATCTAGTCCAGGAAATCCTTTTGTAACCCCACAACAGGACAGCCTGTTGATGATTGGCATATTTTGTTTATTGTTAGTCTCTCTGCTTTATTTCTTATTATGCGTTTAATAATTAATTGATTGATCATTTAACTAAGTCATGACTGTTCAACTAAAAACAAATAAAGAGGGGTGAGATGTGGAGGCTTGTTCAAAGAGAATAGTACCTTGCTAGCAGATAGTAAAGTGCAAGATGTGAGTCTCATCAGCAGATGGGGGACAGAGCCAAAAAAGGAGGAGGACTGCAAAAGACCTCTACCTGCCCCGTGTGCAGTGTCTGGTCAGAAGAAAAGAAACAAAGCCAGGACAACTGCACAGGTGGCACAATGCTGCTTGGCTGTAAGCTTTGCAACATTTGGGTTAAGAAAGTATAAAAAGAAGTTGGTTTGAAAATGAAGTTGTCTCCCTCTGCACCCCAGAGTCTGTTTCTTCCCAGGGTGAAACAGCAGACTACATAAGCTGTTATGCCTTTTGATCTGTGCATCTTTGATAGCAGGGCAATAACCAATTATATGTGAACAAGATTCCCATTCTGCAAGACAATGCCTGCAACCCCTGGGAGCACCCTCACCCAATCCATGAGTCGAAAATTCCCAAGTAGGGTATACATTGGCTCGTAGTTGGATGGCTGTTATTAATTTGCGGTGGGAAATGCTTCAATAGTGTATTAGCCAATCATTACTTATACAATCGTTCTCAAAGTTCTTAATAGCACAGCCTTGAGATTTTAGACTGGCCCAATTGTCCATTTCTCTTTTCTTCTATCTACAGGGGACAGGATAGATGGTCTTTGGGAGAGGATCTTGCCCATTCAGATGACGTCTCACCAGCCATCGCAGCTTCAGTGACCACCTTGGGGACTTCCTCCATCACTGATGGAACTTTGTACAGACACCCACCAGCAGAGATCCAAACCCTCCTCAGCTCCTCTTTGATCCTGTCTTGGAGATGCTCCTGATAGATTTATCTTTGGATTGGGCGATTTGTAACAATCTGCGAGCCTGAATACTCAGAATCTGGCTCGCTAGATGGGGAAGTCCTAAACCGCCATCTCTATAGCTGACATATAGAATAGTGTACTTGGTGGTAGATTTAATCAGCTAATAGTCAGGTCTAGGGACTATAGGTGTGTGACACTCATACCTGAGTGATCTGCACTGAACAGCAGACTTGGGATTGCGTAACTCCTTAAGATATCCACCTTCTGAAGTGGTTTCAATGGGGCTCCTCTCATATTTCTTATCCAACCAGCCAATGTCTCCTGCAGTTGAGATTTGGATATGCCTATCCAAGGGCCTATCCCCCGGCCCAGATATTTTTCTGAACTGCCTGGATTGATCATATTCAATTTCACACCTGCAACTGGCTACGGGTCACAGTCGTCCATAGTATACGACTTCTTAGTTGTCCTGCTTAAAAACCTATGGCATTTGCAGCCTTGAACCTGCAGCCTGGCCTGTTGACAAAATTTTTCAACCATTTCTTTAATACTCCCATTCATGCCATCCCAAGAATCACTGAGCAGTACTAGGTCATCAGCGAATACTAGAAATGTTACGAGCTGTTCACCACACTTATAACTTGCTTCTTTCTTTTCCAGACTGCACAACAGAGGATCTAATGCAAGACTGAAGAGGATTATTCCTCTGTATCTTCCCCTATATATTATCATGTGCCTCAACTTAGCTCTTTTGCATGTACTGAAAGCTTATGTCACATTTTGGGTGTTGGCAGGTTTGAAATCTACACTAAGTCTATCCAGTGCTGCTTCCAGCAAGAAGGAGGAGAGTGAGAAAATGGAAAGTTTGGAAAGTATCCACCAAAATATGGAACTGTTCAACTATCTTTTGTATGGAGAGGTACTGACCCATAACTCAAAATTATGAAAAATCAGGAGCAAATTATAAACACATCAGAACCTTACATGTCTGAAGTACTTCACAAGGCTCATGCAAAGTCAAAACAATTATGTGAAATTTCTTCATATCAGGAAATAAACACAGTTTCATGTTCAACACAGGGTATGGAAACCTCTTTCTGATCATAACAAGACATAAGGCCAATGCACAAAATAAATCGTTAGCTATATTATAACAAGCTAAGTGAGAAATAAGGAAACAAGATAAACACTATAAGAGAAGATGTAAAGGAGGAGCAGGAGGAATATCCACTTCTAAATCTCATCACAAGTAACCTGACATGTAAAGTTCATTTGTTTTCATTCACAGTATACTGTTGCATCTCTGTAGTCTAATATAAGACAATTATTTCATCATTCCAGTTTGAAATCATTTTTTTGTGACTTAGGAAAAATAATAAATTTGAGGAAAGCCAATCACCTACATGAGCCTTTTCTTCTTGCCATTACCACCAGGTAACACTTCAGTTGAACTTTCCCTTTTCTAGTCAGAGATATTTTAGAAATGTTCCATCTGCCTTTTCGCAAATGACTCTGTGTGGATTTTTGTTTGTTTGTTTTTTGCTTAAGGGAACATGCAGATTAAACGACAGTCCAGCGCATAAAGGACAGAGGGTAGAACTAGAATAGCTCTAAGGAGAATTTAGTATAAATTGGAATAAATTTGTAGGTGCAGGCAAAGTTCTTTGTTAATAGTAGACATGGTTGTGTGTTAGAAAATTAGAGATGCAGGTTCTCACACAGCCATCTAGAATACGTGTGCACCTTCTGTCTACAAAGTGTACTGTAAAGTCGTCCCATCTACTGCTTTAAATAAACCAAGAATGCACAATGTGATTGTCTGTAGAATACCTAAGGAAATCAACAGAATTTTCAGCAGGACTTGCAATTTTGTGTTATGTGCTGGATCTGCATTGCAGTTGCCAGTCTACAGAAATAGTACATTACTACTACACTGTTTCAGATTCCACTAAATCCATTCCTTCTTCGGCGGTGATTCTACAGACATGATGCATTTAGCTGGCAGGATGCAGAGAATCTTGCTTTGCAAGAAGAACACTAAAGAAGTATATCTTACTATGCTTTCTATGATCCAACCAAAAGTAGGGTCTAGGGGGTCTTCACTCGTTGGTACATATGACCAACACTGTTAGGACACAACCACTGCTTGAAGATCTTTTTTAAATCCAGCATTAATTTGAAAATCCTGAAAAACATACTACTGTAAAATCATTAGAAAACCACAAGGAAGAAAAACTACACCACTACTCTATCTCTGTTCAGTTAAAATAACTTTATTAAAAGTGAAGTTGTAATATTGACATACTCCATATTTGCCTTCTATTCGTACTCATTTCTCTGAATTTATATACACTTTCATTATAATCCCATGTATGGCACATATCCCACATAATTCTCATCCTGTCAAAGTTGAAATATGGGTCTCAGAAGAAATAACAGGGAATATGAAAACACTGAAATGAAGGCGGCTTGAATTCTTTCACTTAAATCCTTTTCTTTAAAAAAAGGGAAAATATCCCCATGGCTTCATAATTCTTCATCCCTGATATAAAAAATTCTGAATTTTAAAAAAGTGTGAATGCCAGGTTTCTGTGGGAGGAAGATAAATTTAGGACTGTAAGCTGGGCTAAAAGGGGCGACTCTTATAACAAGGACATTTTACAGTGTGAGATAAGCAAAAAAGAATCATCTACAGGCAAGTAGAAAAAAAAAAGTGACATCAATTTTTGCATGCAAATATGCTGGAGCCATAGGTTTAGGAGCTAACTCAGTACTGCCTTAGTATATGAAAGAATCTAATCCCCTAGATCAGGTAATAGACTTATACAAAATTGGCTCTTTTAGGCAAAGAAACAAAAATAAATTAATTCAGGACTCAGAATATTTTTGGTCATCTTGGCTATTACTAGTATTATTTCCTTCTGAAAAAATGTTTTCTAAAAGCGCCAAATGTGCTTTGCTCCCCTCACATTACTTAATCTGTAATTCTCTTTTATCATTGTTTACAAACACTTTTTTTATATAAGAATGGAAATAATGCTTTGCTAATTGGGGTATCTTTTTGTCACACGACTTTTTGAAGGTGCACGGTGTTTACTCTTGAGTTTCTCTCCCTTTGAGACATAAATAGTGGAATTTACAACCTGGAAAAAGTACAGAGGCTCCTCTTGGGAGAGGGAAGGCAAAACGCATGATCTTCTTTGACAAATTAACATATTATCCATTTGTGTTTGTAGGAGGACAGCTGGAGCTTTTCCCTCTGGAAATGGCTTAACAAACACTGGTGTTGAAGGTGGGTGGTATATAGATTTTGCTTCCTACTTTGGGAGTCCTGCTCATGAAAGACTCCTAGGAGAAAAGCTGCAGGTGATGATTTGCTATGTGTCTCTGCTAGTGCCAAAAAATAAAAGCCATGTGGACACCTTTTCCTTGTTAAACAGTATCTATGGATTGGAAGTATGTCTGCAATGTGGATTCCTCATGGACTCAACATTTAAGCTAGAATTTAAGAGACTTCTTAAGCCTATCACTTTAGCTACTTCTCTGAAATGAGAACGTAAAAATTTCAGCTTACAGTTTGTTCTTCCCTGAAGAGGCAGTGACAGTTTGCAATCATTTTATCACATCATCCAGGAAAAATCTACACTCCATAGCACAGGTTTTGTTTCCAATAAATTCCACAATCATTTTGCGAATAGCATTTTGAAATCCAAGTGAAGATAAGTGGCTGTGCATTTAAAGAATTTACCCAGTTGCTAAGTAAGCAAGAAAATCTGATCCTCTATCTGAACATTTTATTTCCTAATAATATCCAATAACAACTCAAAGTAAATCTGTCAAGGTCTTAAAGACACTAATACAGAAGCAAGTAAACTCTTTTCTGTGGGCGTTTTGAGGAGCAGGGTCTCAAGGCAGTGAGCCAGAAGACCTTTATTAAAGCATCAGCGTAGGTACTTACAGCAAATCACCTAGATACAGTACCTTATTTGTCTACAGGCTTGCGAGGCACAGCCAATAGCCTAAAGGATTACATCAGCTTCTAGAAGCAACAGTACAGTTGCTCTTTTGTTCTTTGTTTGCTGGTAGAGCACCTGCACTGCCGTCCTTGAAGTTGCTACCTACTAAGAAGACATCCCATACTATTGTTCTCGAAGTGGGCCTCCACATCTCCCCTTTCTTTATTTAACTACTCTGTTGCCATAGCTGTTTTTAAATGAGCAGCCATAACTTGGTTAAATGATCAATCAATCTAGAATACATAATAATAAGCAATACAATAACACTAACAGTAAACACTAACAATAAACAAAATACAGTCAGTACAATGATTCAAAGCTTTACAACTTGCATTAACATGGCTAAGCAAAGGTTAGTTTGTCGTGTTTACTTGCATGGTTTGATTCTGACAAGCGTAACAGTGTTCTTTTCCCAAGGTCATTCTTGATCCACTGGCGCGTTTGAGTCTGCTCCTGAAACCTCCCCTTCTTTATTTATAAAGAAGGCTTGTTTCAAGGCACGGTCTATTAAACCCTGAATGGCTTTTAACAAGCATGGGATATAAATTAAAAGACAAACAAAGATTATCAAGCATATTAAGTTTTATTCCCTTAATCCACACGGCTAATCTTAAATTCCCCAAAAGATTCCCAACGATATTGTTGTTATGCAGTTCCATAGCATTGATAGAAGGCACAGAAAATGCAAACCAAGGCGTATCTTGCAGTGCGAATGGAACAGTAAAGAAACAGTCTTTTAAATCAAGTACTATAAAAGTCCATGTTTGGGGTAACATCACTGGGAGTCTGGGCTGTAAGGCTCCCATATCTTTGATGACCTCATTGATTTTTCTAAAGTCATGTAACAGTTTCCAGAAATTATTCTTCTTTTGAAGCACAAAAACTGGGGTATTCCATGAGCTTGTAGTAGAAACTATATAGCCAGCTTGGAGCTGTTCATCTACTAACTAACTTGTGTAATTGCAGCAGTTTATTTTTTGGAAGGGGTCACTGGTCTACCTACACCAGCTTGTCCGTTTTCCAGATCATGGGTGGTAACTGCTGCTGGATAGTGGCCCCTAAGAAAAATACGTACTTAGCTGCATGCCCCATTGACTCAAACTGCCACAGTTTTCCTCTCCATAGCATCATGGTATAAGACACTGAGAACATTAAAAAAGAGTCAGATGACATTATGTTGTCTACGGAAACTCAAATCATCCTTTGCCCTGTTCTTGTCATAGAATTTATACAAAAGAGAAAAAAAAAAAAAGATCTTTTTGAACCACAAAACCCACAAAAAGGTACTAGATGTGTCCTAGATATTACTCTGACAGCTAAAAATATTCCAAATTATTTAGGTCAAATACCTTAAAAATACTTTGTCCTATGAAATAGGTACGACTAATAATGCTAATTCTGGGCTTACATGTTAACACATTCTATAAGACTTGAAAACATTGAGGATATCAAGGTCATTTTTCCACTGAATTTTTTGAGAATATATTTTTCTTAAATATTAATTGGAAATAAGGCTCTTTTCTAACAAGCCTTGCAGTTATCAAAGAAAAGCTGCTGTTTGCAAGAAATATCTGACCTTGAAAAGCTGTGTTATTGTGTTCACTTGACTTTGGTATTAGACTTTACCCAAGGAGATGGAACATCATATAAAGGATGAATTCCTGCAGGTTATAAACTGAAAAGCTGTATTTCAAACTAGGCAGTCATTTGAAGTTTGCTTCAAAAATAATGAATGTTCGTTTTATATCTCCTCTCTTGACACCTCAAATCATTTAAGTCAAAGAATTTCAGCAGTGTTGCTAGGAATACTGTACTACTTTGCCTGCATAAACATTGACTTATGGCTAATTAACTATCATATATTTATAAAAGAAGAAAGACAAGTGCACAGAGAGAGAGACTTTCTCAAGGTCACAGCCCATGAAAGATGAGATTGTAGTTCAGGAGGAGTGTAACTCCTTCCTTAATACTTAATTTTAATATTTTGTCTCTCACTTCCTTAAGTCTGTCCTGTTCAGCACTATATCCTTCTTCCAAATTCACCTCTGCCTACATTCACATTCTCCTCCATATTCCCATTTCTAAAACCATCTTACCCTGTTTCCTCATAATTCCGTTCACCTCTTTGGAGAAGATAATATGCTGAAAAATATTTTTGCAAACAATGAAACAAGCTATGTTCATTTCAAAACATGTATTTTAAAGGTAACAAATTCAACAACTGAAAGTTATTGTCCCCTTCCTATTTGTTATGCTACCATCTCTCCATTTCTTGGGAGTGACAGTCCTCCTTATTCCATATCATATTTTCACATTTTTAAGGTTGCTTAACTTATGAGCTGTTTTCAATACTTCACATTGCATAAGCTCAGAGATGGTAATGCTGAGAAGCGTGACCTGCACTCATCTTGTTTGGAGACAAGCAGCTGGCCGTACAATAGCTGAACTTCACCCCTTGGGTGGGGTAGCTGTGGGTTCAATGACCTGTAAGCACCTAGGAGGCAGAAAATTTTCATAAAGTTTAGAATTCAGCAAGAAAAATGTCAGCCCTCTACTCTCAAACCAGTATTTTAATCTAGTACTGGCAAGAGTAGGAGTAATTTCACAAACTCGGTGCTCACACCAATGCACAAAGCTTGAATAAGATAGATTTGCTTTTCACATTCTATTGAGTCACGTATCAGATAAGTAGGATATCAAGATCTTTGAAATGAAATGTGTGACACAGTAGAGCAGGAAAAAATATGAAGTGTCTTTCAAAAACCTTTCTGCTACCAACTGGGATAGAATAAATCTAAGAATTCGATAGTTTGAAAGCTTTTCTATTCACCGGTAGATTATATATTCAAATATCTTTGTTACTTGTTTGCAAATAGAGCACAATTCTTATTCACACAGATGAAAATCTCATTTGCATATATGCAAATAGTTGCTAAAAGCAGTCAGGTTTCAAATAAAGAAGCAATTTTGGATTTTTATTTTATGCATGTTGTGGAATATGGATATTATTAAACATATATGTGTATCATATAAACATACACCGATCTATAAAATATTTCTCCTAGAAACATAAATGTTTAATCTGGTTCCAATGTTCTTAGTCAGCCTTTCCAGTATTTACCACTGCAATGCAGAGAACGCTGTCATTCTTCATAAGTCACACAGCATGCGCGGGACAACCAGGGGATCGGGCCTAGTCAACATGAATTCATGAAAGTCAGGTCCTATCTGACCACCCTGATCTCCTTCTGTGACCAGGTGACATGCCTAGTGGATGAGGGAAAGGCTGTGACATGGTCTACTTAGGCCTGTAAGGCCTTTGACACAGTCTTCCCCTGCCCTCTTCTGGAGAAGCTGGCAGCTCATGGCTTAGACCGGTGGACTCTCCTCTGGGGGAAGAACTGGCTGGGTGGCTGGGCCCAGAGAGTGGTGGTGAATGGAGTTAAATCCAGCTGGTCACCTATCATGAGCGGTGTCCACAGGGGTCTGTGTTGGGTCCAGTTCTCTTTAATATTGATGATCTGGATGAGGAGATTGCGTGCACTCTTAAGCAAGTTTGTAGATAGCACCAACCCGACAGGAAGAGCTGACCTGCTTGAGGGTAGGAAGGCTCTGCAGGGGGATCTGGACAGGTTGGATCGATGGGCTGAGGCCAACAGTATGAGGTTCAACAAGGCGAGGTGCCGGGTCCTGCTCTTCAGCCACAACCCCATGCAATTCTACAGGCTTGGGGCAGAGTGGTTGGAACGCTGCACAGCAGAAAAGGATGTGGGACTGTTGGTCGACAGTTAGCTGAACACGAGCCAGCAGTGTGACCAGGTAGCCAAGAAGGCCAACGGCCTCCTGTTCCTATCCGGAACAGTGTACCAGCAGGACGAGTGAAGCGATCATTTCCTGTACCCAGCGCTGGTGAGGCTGCACCTCGAATACTGTGTTCAGTTTTGGGCCTCTCACTACAAGCAAGACCTTGAGGTGTTGGAGCATGTCTGAAGAAGGACAACGAAGCTGGTGACGGGACTGATGGGGCTGGCATTATTTAGTCTGGAGGAGGCTCAGGAGATACCTTATCACTCTCTACAACTGCTCGAAAGGAGGTTGCAGAGAGGTGGGAGTTGATCTCTTCTCCATTATAACTACCGAGAATACTGCCTGTATGCTTGAAATCACAAGGACAAGAGGAAACAGCCTGAAGTTTAGCAGGCACCATGGTGATGGCTTTATGGTTTGACTTGACCTTGAAGGTCTTTTCCAACTATAATGATTCTGTGATTCTGTGCATTCAATAAAGTTGCAAAATACACGTTCATGAAGTTGCAAACTATTGTTGACTACTTGAAATTTCCATCCTTGCTATTTCTTTGAGTCAGGGCAAAACCTTTTGCTCTAAAAAATGCCACCAGGAAAAAGCAGTGGCTTTTAAAGAAGGAAGCAGCAAACAGTCAGAAACTGTATTGTATTTCTTAATAGTATATGGGATTTGGTATCAAACAATGTGTGCTAATTTCAGAGGAAGAATTTTGTTATCGTTAGTGGAATTTGGGTCCTAATTTTTAGTTCAATACATGCGGAAGTTTAAGCGTATGAGAAATCCAGTTCACGCTTTTCCCCAGAGTCTGAGTCTTATGGTAGGATTGACTACGAAGATTGGGCTTCTTCAAAATTAATAAAAATTTTTTGAAGTATGGGGCTGAAAGCCAAACAAGACAGCAGGAATTACGTAGGTAATGCACTTCCTTACAATTGTTATCTTCCACTCTACCAATGGTTGTTGAGAAAAAAAAAAAATCCAACCCTGAAGGATGATTTTAGTAAGGCTCTAATTCAATCAAATGTGAAAGGCCTCTAGCTCATCGATTTCAGCATCATGCGCACTTGGAGAACCTTGAAATTTCCAGAATCCTAGAGTAATTCAGGTTAGAAGGGACCACAGGGCTCCAAACACCAGCTCAAAGTTTGATAAACTGTGGGCTCAAACCAGGTCTCTGGATTTTTTTTCATTCAGGTCTTATAAACTTTCAAGGATAGAGACAGCATAGCCTGTTGAAGCAGCTTTTTCCAGTGCTTGGCTGTCTTCAACTTGAAAACATTTGTTATTATATTTGGTGGGATGCTCCTTTCCTTTCATTGTGGACAGCTTTCTCTCATCAGGCACCTCTGTAGTAAGTCTGCCTCTATCCTCAATAATTTCTTCACTTGTGTTGGAAGGTTGTTATCAGCCTCTCCAGTCTTCTTTTTTTTTTTCCCCCAAGTCTGAACAAGTCCATTTTTTTCAGCTTCCCTTCAAAGGTCAAGTGCTCCTGTTCCTCGAGCATCTTGATGACACTCTGCTCAACTTTCCCTACTTAATCAAAGTCTTTCTTGCTTTTGGGGACCCAAAACTGAACAATGTCTTATAGATTCTATTTAGCACTTGCAAGAAAAGTGTTTTGGCCCGCAAGAGAATAGGTTACCTGCAATTTTCATTTTTGTTTGTTTGTTTATGCAGAAGGCAGTCTTGAAAGTGTTGTTTATTCATGCTAAGGATTCTCTCTGTATAAATAGGCAAAAAATTGTGTTGTACTTAAAATTCAATAAATCCTTGGCTATTGACTGTGGTAATTTTGAACTTTCAAAGGAAGAAGAAATGTGACTGCCTCTGTATAAAATTAAAACTTAACATCTTCTTTCAAAGTGGTATCCAGAAATGACTTTTGAAAGAATAGGAATTGAATGATGTGAAAAAACATGATACCTCAAAAGAGAAGTGATGACAACTGGAATAAGAATTACATTTTGGGTATCTAGTTGATAGGTCAAAGCCAAGTATAGCCATCATAATTCAAAAGTAGGATACTTTTTTTTTTTTTTTAAATCTAGCATAATTGAAATTAGTATTTCATGTTAGTGTTCTTTAATTGCTACTCTGAACATCTTGCAGCTTTTTTATATTACTCAATTAAAAAAGCACAAGTATCTTCACTATTATTTACCTTTAATATTTATAGCTGCACTGTGTAAAGGATTTCAATGGAAACTTATTTACTAGTTGTCAGTGTGTTGCTTACAAATTATATGAAAATTATATGATCATAAAATTACAGAATCGTTATAGTTGGAAAAGACCTTCAAGCTCATCGAGTCCAACTATAAGCTCTTCAACAGCATATCTGCTAAACCATGTCCCGAAGTGCCTCACCTACACATTCCTTGAACACTGCCAGATGGTGACTCCACCACTTCCATGGCAGCCTGTTCCAGTGCTCCACTGCTCTTTCCATGTGCAAATTTTTCTTAATGTCTAACCTGAACGTCCCCTGGTGCTACTTGAGGCCATTTCCTCTTGTCCTAAAGGTAGCATATAGTACTTTTCTATGTAACTATAACCAAACAGAAACATAACTAAGTATGTTTGAAGACAGAACTGTCTTCTGCTGTAATGACACAAAGTCATCAAGAAATGAACAGACCGGTTTGTGTACTTCAAATAATGACCCTGATTTACAATAATTTGAAGGTCTCAGATAGAATGAATACATGCTGGCAGTTCAATTATGAGCAGCAAGGTCAAAAAGGTAAAGTTATTCTTTTGCATAATGTTTGCAAGATGAGACATCTATATTTGAAAACGCATATCAACTCTCTTGTTCTGCAGGAATTTAAGAATTAAGGGATTTGGGGCTTTATATTCTTAAAATTGCAAAATGAACCCAAAATAAATAAAATGTATTACTTTTGTAATAAATAAAAACAAAATGACACAGACTTAGCTGCATCCCTTCAGCAGGAGTATTTATATTGCAAAAATCTATGTTGCAAAATATTGTACAAAATGTTTGAAGCAACAGAGGCACACACAGATAGTCAATGCTGTAATATTTATTTTGAATTTAAAAAGTTCATCAATATTTTACTTTTTAAATAAGGTGGCTGTAAAATGTGAAATGCAGTTATATTGACTGGTCAAGATGAAATTATTTTATCCTCACAAGTTTTTTTAATGTATGTAATGATTCAGATATTGGTGAAAAAAGGACATTTTTAAATAAAAAGACATAAGGGAAATCATATTAATCAATAACAGTTAACTTAACCTACAAACTATGCTTTTGTACCAGGAATAGGCTTAGCTATTAAACATTCACTTGTATTAGTTTGATCGCCACTCCTGTGCAAAACGGATGCCATCTCTGGAATCTGAGTAAAATACTTTTTTGCCTGGATATGCTTACGGTTTATTCTGTGAATAAATACTGCTTCGTATGCCTGAAAGGAAAGGATATGCAAATTGCATTAAACACAATTAAAACATAAAGCAACATATAGATTGCTAGCTATTTTAAACAGTTTAAATAGTGGTTATTTAATGATTATGCCATATAATTTATTCATTAAAAAAATAAGAAAATAAAGTATTTAGTTGTTCTATACTGCTATCTTATAGCCCATTACTAGAAACTAATAATCACTCCCTGTGAAATATTAATCACCTTTTAAAAATCAACACACCTGGCATTTTTACCCATTCAAGATAAGATCCATTAACATCTCTTCATATAACTTTATTTTTACTTACTTTTGAAAATTAAAAAGGCAATGCTTAAATAACAGTATTTGTAAAGTGATGAATACAAGAAATTTCCTTGGTAATAGTATAGTAATTATAAAAGCAAGCAAACACTTTCCGTCATTTCAACTGGCCTATGCTTTCTGCTTTCTAAATTTCTAAATATTATTATTAACTCAGAATACCTTAAAAATAGGAAGAATATTTAGTTGAAAAAAAAAAAAAAAAAAAAAAGCTTGCTATCTCTATTGCCATCATTATTAGAAAGAACAGTTATTAAAGGAAGCAGTTAGGAGGCTATTTAATTTCAGTGAATTAAACGCAACGATCCAACTTCTAACACTACATTTTTATTTTGTCTTATTTTTGCTTATTTGATATTCATTTCTCGAAACTAAGCTTTAGTGATCAGCAAAGGGGGAAGACTCCTTGCTATAGGTGGCTATAATTTTTGTAGAAAGAAATAAGTTAAAATAATTTACAATTTTCAAGTATTTTTGCATAGCTTTTCTGTTCCTTTTCTAGCCTTTTATACCATTGAAGCGTGCTAAAAATTGTGCATGGCATGCATTGCTATCAACCTTCAACTGCTCTCTGCCATCATATAGAAGCTGTTGTAAAAATCAGAGTATTTCAGGAATCATAATAGCAAAGCTTGAAGGAACACATTAGAAAAAAAAAGTAATTGTTCCTTTGGAGACTATGTATAATAAGACACAGATGGTACAGAGGCTTAAAATGTTACATAAATACATAATATTTTAGCATATGAAATTCAAGATTTAATTTACTTGTACTTATAGATGAAGTTTATTCACTTTTTGCTTTACAGAATACTTGAATAATGTGAAAAAAATGAAATACACACACTTTCCAAATGTAGTTTAAGTTTCATTATTTGGGAAGAATCCAGTGTTGCTATTTCAGTCAAGCAAAAAAGAATAAAGCCACTACTACAAGTTATCATTCATAGTTAAAACACAAGTTAATAGCGTCTTTTGACTGTGACATCGAAAGTAATTAAGTTAATCCAGATAAATGTTTAATCAGATCCTTTGCCAGCCAAAGAAGTTCTTCCCTCTACAATGCCAGTAACATAATCGTGTGCATGAACAGATTTGTTTCTAGATTCACATTGCTTGAAAAGCTTTGATGAGTGAAATCAAAAAGGAAGACTCAAAAAGCGAATTTCCAGGTTGAAATAGATTTTTAATGCTCACAAACACAGTAAGTTTCTGCTTGAAAATCCAATTCAACTGCATATATCATGGATGTCGGAATTCCATTTCTTTTTAGAATTCTGTGACTAATTTATTTTGTCTCCAAAGCAAAGCTTTCATTGACAGAGTAATCAATTTTCTGTGCCTGTTTAGTTCTCACATATTCCCTCAAGACTTCCAAAAAGATGGGTAATTAATGACAACAAAATTGCATATGTAATACATGCACATTTTGTTCGCAGATGAATTAAGAACATCCTGAACAAATGGACATTACACAACAAAGACCTTGAATCACTCGATAAATCAGTAACCTGAGGAGAAAGTTTTAGTAATCCATTACTGAAAGCAGTTCACAGGATTTGCTTGTGCCTTAGAAAGCCAAGTATTCTACCGTATGATCTGCACTGGAGTGAGGTATTTACCAGACTACCGTATCTAGATAGAGGACTTCCTTAAAAATTTTCTGCAGTTATTACATCTGGGAACAGCACTTTTGTGGAGACAGTTTTTACTGTCCCTTTACTAATTATAAGATTACATCTTCACTTAAGTGACATCCCTGTAAGGTAAATTTAGTCAGTTTTTAAAATTACAAATGCCTAAACTGTAAACAAAGAACTATATATAACCACTCTGTTATTTAATGCCAAATTTATACTAGGAAATTAATTGGGAACAGAATATGTGTGAAGTCACAGACATACAACTGTCATAAAGTTTATGGCTACTGGTTTTCATCCAGGCCATACACTTCTAAGAACAGCTGAAGGAACAGCGTAGGCATGGGACTGTCCTCAGAAAACAGCAGCATAGATGATGTCACTTAGATTTTGTATTTCTGCAGAAAAACATAGGACAAGACAGAGCCTAGGAATATGCATGGAGGTCCACTCTGCCAATTGCCCTCTGGATTAAGGTCTGTTTTATTTAATCCTGCAGATGGAATATTTAAATGGTCACAAATATACTCATTCATGTTTTGAGTGGCCACTTAAAATATAATATAAATATTTAAAAAATTACCTCTTGAAGGTTGCACAGTTTAAGATGTGCATCTGCCTCATCTTTAGTCAACAGAATAGTGTTCCACGGAGACCACTCATGGTGCTTATCCCATCTGACCATAACCAAATCATAGAGGTCATCACAGGCACTAAGAGCTGACTGACAATCCCATATTTTCTCAACCATGTACTGCATATCTTGTTGCTGAAATTGAAAACAGTTTAGAGAAAGAAGCACGTTTAATTCTAAAGGAAAATCTTGTAACCATGTAAGCATCCAACAAAAGCTCCAAGTGAAACACTGTTCTATGCATATGCCATATAATTCGTGACTCATTCTAATTCACTGCCTAGTCTGCTTCCTTCTTCTCCCTCTGCCTATGAAGAGTTTATTAAGTACATGGTACTTTCATGCATTTGACCTAATGAAGTTATAACATCACATAGCTATGACACAAAATAAACAAACACAGTGGGAGGCCTGTTAGTAAAGGTCCTCTAGTGCAGAAAGGTGTGCAGATGCATTTCCTGCATTGCTAGGGTTAACTTAATTTACTACTACACATCTGAGATCACTACTAATTGTCAACGAAAGGTGCCTCTTCACTGAAAAAATAAAAATATTTTGAGTCATAAACTGCCACCAAACTTCGTCAAGTTTTTCTGTCACTCTCTTTAGTTCTTCTTTATATTAGTTAGAGAAAAATTATTAGAGGATTTTATCTATAGGAGGCTTTGCAACACCAGACTTCCAAATATGTTTTCCTCCAAGCAAGCCACCTGAAATAGGTTCAAGTTGTTGTTTTGCACATACTGACAATACAGTTCAAAGAGTGTGCAATAAATGTTAACTGTGAAATTGTTTAATCTCTGAAACAATTCAAATAAATCTGGACATGTGAACATTTTTTGTAAGTAACACTTTGTAATTACCTCTGCAATTACCAAAGTTTAAAATCTTCCCAGTTAAAATGTTTTGTTAACAAAATAAGTTATAAATTAAAGAGAACTAAAGAGAAGATTTGCTGAAGACAAAGACAAGTTCCTTGAAATGAGAACCTTCTTAATAGTAATGCATAAGATTAGATTAATACAGATGATGGTAAATAATTTATACAATTAAAATAATTAATGATTCTCACTCCTAATGAAGGCAAAGCAGTAGCACCTCCAAACATATAAATATTATACTAATATTGAACAAGAACGTCAAAACCTCAGTTTCTTCATTTTTGCCTCTGAAAAGACAAAACAATATAGTCATTTTACTACAGCAAATTCTATCTATCTTTAAAAACATTGTCTCTGGAATGGCATTATAGTGATGCAAACATTATTGTCGCTTTAATGTCAATGTCTTCAAGCAGCAAGATAGCCACTGCAGAACCAGAAGAAGAATTCTTATCATCTGATTGATGCATCCACCAGCTAGACTTCTACTTTCTTTTACTGTATAGCTTGCAATCACTTTTGAAAGCACAACTATACTTCCAGAACTTGAGAGTTTCCATACCACAGGAAGAAGTTTTGTACCATTTAGCCAATCTCTCTTATGAAGAGCATACACAAAATAAAAGGGAAAAAAAAAAAAAAAAATCACCAAATCCACTAGTTTTCATTACTAGCAATGTTCTTTCAGACAGTACCTGAATTAAGTAAACAATTTTAGCACCATCTTGATAATCGGCTTCAGATTCTCTGAGATTTTTTAGCATAAGTCTATACTTCAGAAACGCTTCTCGCTTCCGAGCCTCATTATCGATCTTACAGCACAAACGACACCTGCCAATGGTGCGTGAACTAGCAGGAACAGCGAACTCAGAAGATGGCAAGTAATTTTTGCAGCTCTGACAGAAGTTAACATTTTTATAAAGCTGTAAGGGATGTGGTGGAACCTAAAAGAATTTTAAAAAAGAAAAGATCAATTTATCACAGAATATCTCAATACTAGTAGTGTGTAACCCTAAGGGTATCAGGAATACATTTTAAATATATTTTTCCAAATAGTCTAATATTTAAATGTTAGCAATATTTATTTTAAAATACCCAATAGATACTGTTTTTAAGAAAGACCAAAAGCAAGCCTATCCTCTTATTGTACTTGTTAAGAGAGTCACATAAATCATTCCCTTCACTCATGAACTATATGAGGACCCCAGAAATTCTCGCTCAGTGCTGTTGCTGGCACATTTACATAATCATCCACTTCTTTGCTTTCTCTATATTGTTATCTTTCCAAAGTAATTTTTTCTGTATTTTTTTTCATTTAGAATCTGTCCATAATATCAAAACAGTGATATTACGGACATAATTTCACATAATAAAAACAACCGAGCTATTTGTCAGGAAAATAAAAATTGAGGAAAAGGTAATAACCTGAACCTGTTACCAAACTCTTTAACCCTCTCCTCATGTGGTCTGTGAGGAATAATACAATCTGTGAGGAAGGCCCATAGCCAATATTGGTACATTTAAAGAGTCTGACAATTCAGCCTCCTATTGGGGTCATTTATCCTTTCTGAGAGTAACCTGAGCTTTTGGGTCCCCCTCTTGCTGTCTGTCCATGAACTGCCATCTTTTTTTTTTAATTATTGTCAGTACAACTGGTTGCTAGAAGGTTACCGGATTCTAATAGGTGCAATTCAATCTTGAATTTAAAGTCCAGTCAGCCAAAAGCTACAGAAGACAAAGTCTCTGTTGTGACTCATCTATGTCATACAGTACCTAAGCCTAACTAATATGAAAAAATTTAGTTGTTTCCAAATCCAACTATCCCCTAGGCTAGTCTATTCCTGTAGGGGAATCCTCTGGTGATCAATGCAGAATGCTGCCTAAAACAGCCACACTGTATTGTATTTTTCATGTACTTTGTAGTCAGTCAAGAAAAAATATATATAATAATGGTTGCCCACTACTTCATACCCACACCTGCTTTCCATGAAGTAGCAATGGGCTGCACAATAATGCTTGTGCCAACAACATCTGCTCAGGTTCAAGTTTCACTACATATCACTGAGAGTGGCCCTGTGACTCCTTTCTGGCTCATGGGATGCTGCCCAACTTCCAAGGGGGAAGAACAAACCTGCAGTTTTTCTGCTTATATCACATCATTAAATGTCTTTTACCCTTGCAATTTACCCTCATCACCCTGTAAGCCCTTCCCATTTACACATCTCAGATTTGCTACAGGTCCTGGGCAATGTTAGTACTAATGTTGAGTACCACCCCTGCTCCCTGTGCAAATAGGTAACTGTGAGAGAACTGTGTTCTAGCAACATTTTACATCTTAAGGAACTCATTGTGCAATTCCACAGTAAAAGCTCTTAGGAAGTATAATAAAAAGCATTAATTCTTCCCATTCCCCTTCTCTGTCTTTACTTTGCTGGCCCCTCTGTCAGACTGCATAATAGGAATATACCTTAAGTATTTTAGCAACTTCAGGGTTAAACTTTGGAGTTTTAATGTACTGTAGAAATAATGTACAAATTCTTTTCCTCAGTCCTTCTAAGTTGCATTCTTTCACATCTCTCATCATAAGATCGACTTCCCTGTCAATTAATTCTACTATTTCCTGTGTTAGTTTGCAATCGTGTTCCTGAAAGAAAGCACAGAAAGAAAAAAAAACTTCAATATGAAATCATACAAAAAAATATATATTTAAAAAAAATAGATTCTGTATCATTTTATCTTTTTGTGTGTTCAGAAACAACAAGAAGAAGATAACAATACACACAAACAAAAAGACCCCTTAGTATCTTAGAAATATTATGTTTCATGTCCAAAACAAGACAATTTAGACTTGTACTCAAATGTCATAAATTTCACATGTGGCCATTCTATCTAGCCTAATAAAATCAAAATCTCATTATCTTAACAACTGATACATTTTTTTGAACAGCTTCACTCTTCTTGGAGAACCAATATTAAATATCTAAGGAACTAGGTTTTGCAATTGTTTCATTTAATATCTCAATTTAGAGACACCTGCTTAATGTTCTTTAAAAAAAAAAAAAAAAAAAAACACTGAAAACAAAAGTCACCATAGAAAAATAAACAAAAAATAAGTCAGGTAACTTCTAAAGAAAATTAAACCATCCAAGAAAACTAACATAAATAGATTAAAAAGAAAAAGAAAAAGAAAACCTTTAGAATGCTTACAGTTTCTGTTTTCAACCAGCAAGACTATGGCTGTCAAAGCCAGAATCAAAGGTGTGAGAAATTGTAAATCTCAAGGCTGAGCATCTCAGATGAAACACAGAGCACATGTATAAGTTTCAACTTCTAATATCTCTGAAGTATCTCCCTACAAAGCTTCATTTGAAAATGCAATAGAAAATATAAAAAATACACATAGTAGGTAGCTAAAAAGAAAAAACACAACAGGCATGGGCGACTTGATTACATTTGGGAACCAGTAGCTTTAATATTTCAAATGCTTGAAGAGAGATTCTGCAAAGACAGGTGACAACAGGTGAATGACAGTGAGTTCAGTGTTCCTTTATATACTGATTTACAAAAATTTGTTCACTGCCGTAAAACTGACTCTATTCAAGATGCGCAGAAGTTCATTAGCTAGCAACATTCCCATTGCTGTACTGATTTTAGACTGAATTATTACCAAAGACAACAGCCAAGTATTCATGTATTTTGATAACACCAGGAAGCTGCGTCTTATTTTGATGCCAAGAGCATCCTGAAAGTATTTTAAATCTTATCATATTCTTATTTTTGTACACAAATGAAAAACTAAAACATTAGAATACATGCTGCCAGCTGCTATTTCATCTGAACACTAGTAGTAGCAGTTAGGGTAGGATGGGTATGTAGAGTGTCGTGGAGGGCATCAGTACTTATACCTGTAACAGTGACAAAAACAAACAAATAGGGTTCTAAAAAGGTATTTCGAAGAGTTGAGAAAAATAACCAAGAAAAAAAGTCATTAAAATCTCTTTCACGGATTTTATCAAGGTATAATAAACTAAATTTTATATTGAAATTACTACATATTAACACACACAAAAAAAAGGTTAAAACAGTGGGTTTATAACACTTATAACAAAATAACACAACTTGAAAAAAAAATCAACACACATCACAGGAGGTGCAACATGAAATTAGAGCATATCTGGCATGTAACAGCTACCCTCTCATGCCAGCTGGTTCATCAGGCTTTCTCTCTTGCTGCCAATTGATGATTCTAGCACCTGTTTTCCAGGCGAAGCACTGCTTATGTGTCAACACAATTAAGTGACTATATCCCTGGGTATGGAAAGTACAGCTTCAAGCTAAACAAACAGAAAAATAAAACATACCTTCACTGTACGTCTGAGTGTCAGCAGCACATCTATTCTCTCATCTTTGGGGATATCATTCATGCTAATGCTGCGGTAGATTTCAAGTAGTTCTCTGGCACGGAGTGTGTATGGTGTATCCATTTCAGTGATTTTTCCATCAAATGCTTTCCAACTCTTAGGCTGTGCACACTTCAGAAACAATTTGCATCCCTATGAGCTATAATAATCTGATCACCAGCTGAGCAAGTAAATTATGTTACATCAAGTTTCACAAGAGCAAACAAGGACTTAACTCTTAACAGTTGGCTAACATGGAAGAATAATTCTACTTTTGATATTTCTACAGTACCTTCTTCTACCAGAACAAGCACTGCATGGTACCATTTATTTAAAGTTTCAGGTCTTGAAAATTTTAGCATAGAGCATATTAAAAATAAGTAATATTCTCCCCTAGAGATATGCTCTACTTTAAAATGAGCTTAGTGACATTTCTATGTATTTCATCTTAGAGTCTAAACTATCACTAAACTCAGTGGGATGACTGACTTTGCAAAGACTGCAAACTTAAGCCCTCAAAACCTATGGCAGTATTAAGTATCTTCATGGAGCCATTTGATTTGAGATACATTAGCCATGCAGATGGATAAAATGCATAGACTTAGATAAAGCTGACTTAGGTCTGGCATGAGTTCACAGCTTTTCAGACACTTCAGTAGCTCCTTGTTTGCAAGGTTACTACACAGCACATGCCTACTACTTCACTTCTTTTGCACATAACAAACAGATGCAATCAGATGCAACTGACTATCCCAGCAGATGCATTGCTGGAATGTTATTTCTTTTTTCACAGGACTTTTTTCCCCCCTCTATATTTTACATGGAAGTAATTTAACAAAAAATAGAAATGCTCTTATGAACAAATGGGCAGAATCCAGGATGCTCCCTTCCTTGGGGATCTTCTCCCTAGTGTTCTCTTGATGAACAGGAATGATAAGAGACACAATCTACAGCAGGGTCAGCTTCCCCCAGCTAACAAGCCATATAAAAAATAGAGGTTAACTAGATTGCACAAATGCAATTGAAAACATGTTTGTATGTTTGCCCAGATGGATGTAGATTTAGATCTCAGAAAAAAACTTTAACTGAAATGGATGAGAAGTTTCTTTTTTTTTTTTTTCCTGCTGATGACTACTGGCAGCTTTTTCAGAGTTAATTCTATAACTATGTTTCAGACCCTATACTGCTGAAGTGTTTATCTGTCAGGCTGTATTAGTACAACTTAGGTTTATGGCAATATTTTTGTACAGCCTGAAGCAAAGTAACACTTTTTTTTCTTATTACTGTCTGCATCTCCAGGATTGTGCTTTTATATTTCATGTAAATATGTACACTCTTTACTTTCTTATTTATTCATTTTGGTAAAGTTTTTAAAATTATCTTCCCTCCCATGATAGCTTTATCTCATCTTAGATTGAAGAGAGCCTAACAGCTCTCACTGCCATCAAGTTATTCATGCCAAAAAAATCCATTCCTTACTAAATACCGCTCTATTTTTGAAAGAGAACCTGACTATCAGCTCTTTTAGAGTTTCAAAAAACAGATAAAGAATAAACATAGTGTAGGTTTTATGCATTGATATCTACATCATTATAATTCACACAATACAAAATGTGCAATGGTATTATTGACATGCTTTATAATATCAAATCAGCAATTAGGAATTGTGTTAAAATTTGACCCTTTAATGCTGACAACAGTGCCATCAGAATCATGTGTAATTGTGCACAGCAGTTACTATTTCCTTTTTGCAAATTTTTATATTAGATATATAACTAGTTGTGTCTACGCTAAAATTCAAATGACAGCTTTAATGATATATTGTTCTTAGCTTTCTTCAATAATCTGTCACAGAAACAGAGAATTTTCAGCTTGGAAAAAAAAAATGAATTTGAGCTGTGATCACTGAACTGTATTAACATGAATAAAACCAAATAATTAAACTTCAGATAAATTTTGCATTCACGTGCTTAATTGGTAAAGCTAAAAGAGAGACTTTTGTCATGCAGCTGGCAAATATTTGTTATATTCCTATACTTTGGTATTGTTTATGTTTAGCCTAAAATGACTTTACTGACCTTTCCCAGGAAGCGCAGAATTGCTTGTTGTCGATTCTCCTCATTGGTGTCTAGTTTGTACCTGCCAATGGAAGCAATCAGCTGCGCCTCTTGCTCTAGGAGTCCACAAAGGGCTGCCTTTCTTTCTGTTCCAGTAAGATTTTCGTTAATCCGTTTAGTCTCCTCCTGCCTCCATACTATAGATAGAAATATTTTTGGCATTTTTTTAATCAAGAGTTTTTTCAAATGAAATTTCTACTTTCATATTTAAGAAATTAATTATTTATTTTTATGTATTAATTAAAAGCCACATTGCACATTAAGAGATTGTTACGCATATTCTCAAGAAATAAAAATATGGCACAAATTAATTTGTAATATACTGATATTCTGTTGGGGTGTGTTTGTGTACAGCAATGCCAAACTATCAATTCATGCCGCAACCTCAGGGATGGTTTACGAGAATTAAAAATGAAGTCTGTATGTGAGATGGAAGAACTTAGTTCTTGGATATGTTTAATGAAATGATTTCTTCGTGATTTTTCATGTGAAACAGCTGTTTCGGCTTTAAACAGTTGAAAAGGGTATAAAAATTATGCTTGTAATGATAGCTTAACAATACCACCAACAAGGATTCAATAAAGATACTAAGATCTTCTCAATTGATTAAGAGCAGTGTCATATCGTGGTATCATAAACAATCAGTGCTTAGAATACTACTGTTTTCCACTGCATAAAGTATCAAAATCAATAACCTTGAAGTCATCTAAAACTGACATTAAAACTTAGTCTAATTTAGACAGTCAATTTTAGGAATCAAGGTCATAAACTGAGTATGTCTGTAGCATTATCTCTTGGATGCCAAGATGGAGTCCACACACGTTAACAGTCAGCAGCTTTCCTCTGCCTTGCCTCTTCTACTAGTGAGTCCTTCAAGTGAAAGGAAGCGACATGCAAAGCAAACAATAATAATGTCAGCAGCATGTGAGTCACAGCATGCAGTAAAATCAGGCATTCTGTTTTTTTTTTTTTTTTTTTTTTCCTCTCTCCTCAACCTCTCTCTTTCTTTGGAGCCAGGTGGGAGCAAGGTGGTGGGGAGAAGGGATTTTGTAAGATTGGAAGTTCTACATTCCTGGATCTTATCTCAAAGTGTCATTACTGTTTCCAAACAGTTATACAAGGATACAGTGCAAAAAACACAAGAAAGAATGGGCAGGGGCAAAGGGAGGGTTAGAGGGTAACATTTTCTGCCTTTGGTTTTCTGATCTACAATATGTTTTCCATTTTTAAGTATTTCAGTTCATTTCCAAGTTCTGAGTACCCCAAGATATTTTCAAATAAAACCAGTTTAGCAAACACTAGCACTGCATAACATGGATTTACATGAAGCTTTATATGCCTGAAGGGGGCAGCAATTTCAAAGGCAAATCTAATAAATACAGTAAGCAACTTTGTTCCTATAGAAATGAAGAGCCTCTCAAACATAGTTATCAATATCCATGTACTGATTGACCACATATGTATAATCAGGTTAGATATGCTCTTCTTATATTGTCTGTTTTATAGTCTTGCATATTTTATTCATTATAATTTATATTGCAGTTTTTATAGTAAATATAAATAAAATAGTTGATGCTTTTAAACATAAATAATGAATGTCTCTAGATGCAGACACGTTGATGTGTTGATGATATAATCTCATTTACACCATACAGTCAACAGGCAAGTTTTTGTGCCAAAAAGCAATTGCTTGTACTGGCTGACCCTGTAATAGTATCCCCCTGTTGTGATCAGCAGCAATACCCTTCACAGCTCTCCAGAGGACAATAATCTCATTCTATTAGTGTCACAATGATTTAGCTTGTATAGACTGTTGACACTATAGGAATGTGAAAGTACTTTTCAGCTCCAAGTAGGAAAAAAAAGTGTTTATGGAATCAGTAAGCTCCATTATAATAAAGCACATGACTGTGAATGTCCATATGGAAAAGCAACTAGTCATCTACCAAAAAGAAAAACAAAGATTGATATCAGATCATTATGTGAAAAAATATGAAAAAAGTGAAAAAAGACAAAATGTGAAGAAGATATTTCAAATACTGGAGTTTATTCTTTCACTTCTTGAGAACTGGTATGTGCTTCTCAGGTTGACACTGAGATACTAAATTCATAAACATGCAGAGAGTCTTGTTATTTGTGAATCCAAAGGTATTTTACTAAGCAAGAGGGACACAAAACTACAAGTTTCATACCTAAAAATATTAGGAATATCAGGCTTGTTCACAAGTTCACTTCATTGTTTCTACTGCAAATAAGGTTGTTCATTCAAATAAAGATATCCACACAGTGGATAGGACATTAACCAGAAAGCCATTTTCTAAGCAAAACATTAGATCAACAAAACAAATCAGATCCCAAACAATAGGGCTTGCAATAAATAGAACAAAAAGGTCATGTCAGTACTTTAGGTTTTGATTACCTGATCAGATACCCTTGTAAAAGGCCTTGATTCTCAAGAAGTGAAAAACTATAAATCTCTGGAAGATAAATGAGCAAAAAAAAAAGAAACAAAAAAAGAAAAACAAACAGAAAGGGAAAAAAGCAAACAAAAAGCAAACACCATGAATAAACTATTTCCAAACTCAAGAGGAACCAATAAAAATGAAAATTTGTTACGAAAAATAAAAAAATTGTTAAGTATTTATACTTTCAAACAATCGAAGTTGAATTTAACTCTATTTGTTCAAGGCAACACATAAAATACAACAGAATTAAAAGATTAGGACGTAACTTGGGAATTCTTGAATCATGATCTTGAGGTCACTGAATAAAAAGCTCTTGCCTCCAACACAGCACAGGCCACCAAGTTTATGGCCAGTTTATCATGGAAGAAACAGCTCTAAGCCTCTGCAATGAGGCAGGTGATCCATTCTGCCAAATGTGCACCAGGCACAGCAATTTCCAACAACCACTGCCAAAGAGTTAGGCTCTAAACAAGCAGCCAGTCTTAGGTAACATGCTCTGCCACAAGTCACAATCCAAGTACCTTGTTTACGAATACATTTTTGAAACAACTCTTGCAGTTTTATTATATGCTGTTATAAGTTTATTGTTTCTACTGGTTTTCATTTTTGTTCATCCAAAAAAGCATTAGATTTTTTGCTCCTGTTCTTTTATTTGCAATGCCATTTTCCTGTTAGTTGTTATGCCAATTATCTGCAGTATTCACTTTACTTTGCCAGTAAAGGTTAAAGATGCTTGTCTACATTAGACACATTTCACTCCAGTAAAAAAATACGGTCTGTGAGGATGCCTAGTAAGACTGACAGTGGTTTAGTGAACCATGAAATAAAGAAAACAGGAGGAAAAGAAAAACAGTAGGGGAAAAGACCCACAGACAAAAGAGTATTAGTTATCTCTTGTAAAATTCTGGGTAGTAAAATAATCCATTATAAAAACTGCACATATTAAATTATGAATGATAGACCTTAACATTGAATTCTTTATGGCATAATTTTCAACTACTTAAATGTGCCAGATATATCTTACTACTCTACAAAATAAGGAGTTCTCTTCTAACTGACCTTAACATTAGAGATGAATGAAGAAAATAATAAAACAGCAAAATAGCACAACTATCAGCATCACTTTGTAAGTTGATTATTTCCTAACAAGGCTTCTAGAAGTACATGAACATTAAATAATTCTTTAAAAACAAAATTGTTCTATCCAAAATATTAAAGGAACTGGCTGCAGAACCATAAAAGCAAGAAAGCTTTGCTTTAAACAAAATATACTGTTTTCAATAAAATATTGCTGATTTGAGAGCACCTCTTTAATTAAAAACTTACCTTCTAAAGCACGGTAAAGTAGCTCATAGTCTTCTTTTGTTTTGGGATTCTGTCTCCGCCTGTACTCACTTTGTAGTTTTTCTTCTTTCTCTTTTTTTTTCTTTAACTCTTCTTGTGCCTCCCATTCCAGCCTTAACCTCTTTTTTTCCCTCAGGTTTTGTACTAAATTTATAGCATGCCAGCGACGGAAGTAGGTCTGCAATACTATTACCTACATACGATACAATGCATAAGAATCATCATCTAAAACACATCAGTTTAGAACAAAAATGCTACACTATCTTTTCTAGCTAATTAACTACATTTTCATATATTTCTATTGTATGCAAGCTTTTTTTTTTTTTTTTTTTTTTTTTTTTTTTATATTCGCATTGCATTTTGCTTGTGGGCACATAGTGAACACGATACAAACAAGGCTGCTAGGACACGCACCTTCCAAAGGATGAAGGAAGTATCTGTACTATACTAGGGAGAACCTAGTCCTAAAGAGGGCCTGAAGCTCCCACCAAGCAGGTCAGCACTAGAGCCACAACCAGAACATCAATACAATTATCCCGCTTCAACACTTGAGGAAACCAATGCAGAGACAGGTAAATTCAGACCACCTATTTTAAGCATCCGATTAAGAACCAGAATATTTAAGAAGCAGGTGCCAAGTCTAACATGGTGATTTGGAGTACTTAAGTTACATCTGCAATCACTGAATAGAGTTACCAAAGAGCAATTCAAAACAAAACGCTGAAATGGCAACCTCTGCCTCCTGACTACACAGGCAGCCTTCGTGAAGCAGTTCAATGCCCCAAAGGACCCTTAATCAAAAGCCCCACAAAGTGTTTGGACAGGTTCTGCCTTCATGCCAAAGCTGATAGTCTGCAATTTATCAAAAATGAACCATTTTGCCAAATATCACCTACTGGGTCTATTAAAGAAAAACCTCAGAAGTTGAATCCAGGTCTCCTAAATGTTCATCTGTTGCTTTATCTATATGAGGTAATTCATGGCATTAAACATTTAGCTATGGCCTTCCTAAAGAGAAGATAAGAATGCCATTGGAATAAGTTTAATTTTTAACCCCTAATACTATATATGTAAATTTCTAATATTTAAAAAATTACAAGTCTCAGAAGTTGCTAAAACATTATTAACATTGCAAACGAGCTTGTATATGCCTCCTCCATGTTGCAAAAAAAGAAAGCAAAGACTGAGCAGGTATTTTAAGTTTTAAGCAGGCTTTACAGATTCAAATGGATAAAAACTTACTGCTTCAAGTCTACGTTTATGATATTCATCTGCCGTAACGTACTTCCCAGGTCTTATTATTTTATCAGTCATGTTTGACACATAAAGACCAATTTTAGTCATCTGCGTGGATGTTGTATTTATTGTTTGTTGGAGCTTATTTTTTTCAAAAACAGTCTGGAAAAAAAACACATGTCAATTAATAAATACACAATTTTTTTTCTCATTGCAGTAAGTGTTAAAATTAACTACTCACAACAAAAATCACAAAGACTCATGATATTCATCAATTAAATACATTCAAGTACATACTTGCTTCTCATTTATGGCTTCATTTCTATTTGAAATAATTATGTTGACATTCTATTCAATTTGGCAAAAACATTCTAAATGAAACACTTCAAAAAGATTACCTGTGTTTCCCTACAAAATACTTCAATCCCTTTGTCAGGTCGTTTTTTAGGTACTGTTTGTGAGCCTGCATTGTGAAATTCCATTCCTGTTATCCTATGTTTAAATCCACCCAAAAATGGTTTACGATAGGTAGGTCTTTCTATTTTTACAGCTAAATCTTGAAATGAATCAGAATCTGTTAAAATGGAAGTTACAAGATCAAAATATTATTTAAGTAACAAGCTGAGTTGACATATACTAGTACACATTTAAAAACATCATTTACCAGTTTGTACTCTGACAGTTATTATGTCAGGCATGTGGTATTCCCGTTGAATCACTCTCCTAGAAAAATGTTCTGGATCTAGACATAACGCCTCAGTCTGGAAAATTCCAGGAGTCTCTGCCCCAGTTCCTGGGGCAAAAAAAAAGGGGAAAAAAAAAAGAAAAAAGGCTACTTTCTGGTGTTCTCGAAACAAATAAATTTAATAATAAATGAGCCTACCTTGAGATGATTTCATTGAAACACTGCAACACAGTATAATCATGAATTCCTAAGCTGAATAGTTTACACAAAAACTGACAATTATGTCTAACATAATATTGTCAATAGAAAAAGTCACTCATTATACCAACCAATGAATGAAAATATTTACTTATTGTATTTGCAAATAAAGATTTTTAGGTCAAAAAGCTATTTTTTTAATACACTTTGTATTTTTTGAAAATCTAACCGAAAGTTGCTCCCGTTTAGACCTGATCTAATGGCTGGAATGCACTCTTGTGTTCAGTAGCTGACTCATTGAGGCTTATTCCAGGACAATATTTTGAACGTGAAGACTTATAGCTTCAGAAATTACTTTGCAGGTAACTTTGCAGGTTGAAAGCACAGAAAATAGGAAAGACAGTTGAATAACAGAAGATGCTAAAGATTTAAAATGCTGAAATGTTTGCTAAAATCCAGTCAAAATTGTTAGCTCAAAGCCCTCCTATAAGTTACGCACTGCTACTTTTAAAATACACGCGCAAAACACAGATGCATACTCATGTACATTTTCAGAATCTAGGATCACTTTATAAAATGCCATTCTTCAGTCTGTACATTGCTTCCACAACTTCAGCTAAGCACATTCCACACCTACTCAATCTGTTTTTTTTACAAGGCAATTTTCAGAATCACCTTAAGATCAAAAATATGAAAACTTGAACTGAATTGCTGGGAGGAAGGTATGCAAGAAGCCATAGTCAAGTTGATGAGAAAAAAAAAATCTTTGTAAAGCAGAAACATTAGGTGTTCAACAGTTCTTTTACCTGTTACCATGACACTTGTTGCATCTTCTGACAGTGCTGAGTCTTGAGAAGCTTGCTGCTCCTCTTGTAAGTGCATTAATTCGGGAAAAGGAGCGCACTCTGCAGTTATAACGGGCGACGCAGCGCTCAAGGCGTCGGGCTCAAGCCCCCCTTGCTCCACGTTCTCCGGCAGCGCTTCTCCGCGGCCCAGGCCCTCCACTGGCAGCAGCAGCTCCGTGCCGGCCTCACGCTCGCCCTGCTGCTCGCCCTCCTCACCACGCTGCTCTGTGGCTGTAGCCTTTCCTGAGGGCCAGGGTCCCACTGCCAGGTCGCCATCGCGAGAGCCCCCAGGCTCCTTTATTGGGAGAGTCTCAGGGGGCGGCTCTGTACCTGATGTTTCCGTTTCATCTACTTTGCTGCCACTACGTGATGTATCTTCCATTCCCTACCTCACAGCCTGCACATGGCTAAGCTCTCTGCAAGAACAAGCACTTCTGAAACGCACCACGGGCCCCAGGGGCACTTTTTCAGACCCGTCCCTAAAGCGTCTGCGGAGAGTGGCTGCACACACGGGCCCCACTCTGCACCAAAGGCGGCGGCCGCGGAGGGGCCCGGGCCGGGCGGCGGCCGAGGGCTGCGGCGGCCCCAGCCCGCGGCAGCTCTGCGCGGCGC
>JAWLRI010000974.1:1675645-1700087 GCA_034781795.1 Crypturellus tataupa
CGCCGCCGCGCGCATGCGCCACGCCGCGGCCTTGCGCACAGCGCCTGGGGGACGCGGCGAAGGACGGCGGCTGCGCATGCGCCGCAGCCCGCGGAGCCGCGGGCCGGTTAGCTCTGCAGTGCGCATGCGCTGCCCCGTGCGGCACAGTGCGGCGCATGCGCGGAGCCTCGGCTTGAGGGAAGGCGGGAGGCGGGGGTCCTGCGGCCGGGGAGGCCTCGCCTAAAGATGCCGAGTCCTACACGTTGCGTTGGGGCTTTCGTTTTGTTGCTGCCAAACAGAGATAGGAGGTGTAGTTAGTTACGGTTCATGTGCCCGCCATCACCACCGACAGTTGAAACAACAGACACCGAGCCGTAGTTGTCTGCAACCGCCAGGAGTGTGTCCTTAGGGCTGTCACAGGACCGCACGCTCTGGGATTTTTCGTTTCTTCAGTGATCCCTCAGCATTCAAGCACAGGACAATTCAAAAATGAGATTTTCAAGTCTTTCTTCTGGAAATCAGATAACTAAATTTTATGTCAATTGATCTAGTTGCTTATTTAAAAGACAAATTTTGCACAGCAGGAATCTTGTGACTGTTTATCTTGTAATTATTCTAGATAAATCTTTATTGATTTCTTTTGGTCTGCTTTTGAGGGTTTTTTTGTTGTTGTTGTTGTTGCTCTCTTAAGTGATAAGCCTTACCAATATCTGAGCTTGCAGAATAGCAAAAAATTTTCACTGAAAATCAGTCTTTTAATAACACATAGGTTACCGGAGCTACATAACAAGCATAGACAAACTAACTATTAGGAAGCGCTGTGTTTGCTTCTGCACTCCTGAATGCTGCTTGGGATTGCGCCAGGGAGGTCTGAGGTCGCCGCGCTTGGCCTTTCTGAGGCGCAGGGAGTACGTCTGTCCATTCAAAATGAAATTATTTTAAAATTCCAGCCCTTTTTATTTGACCATCCCTGTATTTTTATGTTCTCTGGAGTATTTCAAGCAGATTATAATGTGTGATTCATAACCAGCCATAGCAGAAATTATTCTGTGGGTGACAGTTGTGTAGCCAAATTATCCATGTAGCTCAATTAGCTCTATTCGAATACTAGTTTTAATCACCTGTCCAGACAGCCCAAGCATACCGGTGTCCCTGCCACGTCCAAGCACCAAGTGCACAAAATGTTAACTCTCGTTGACAAGACAGTTGATAAATCTATTGGGAACTCAGAGGTGTTTCAGTAACAAATTCCTCGAGTTGTTAAATCCTGTTTTAAAAGGTAGTTTATGTAGTTTAAAATAAAACAGCTCCCAGGCCATAACTACATGAGAAATATTACCAGAGTACATGCAATAATTACCTTATTTTTGAAAGAAAACTCTACCTAGCATTTTACAATTTATTATTTGTTGTTTCAACAGTGGGTACCCAGGAACATATCCTGTGTGTTGTCACTATTTCTCAGGGTGCGTGGGCACCCCAAGAAGGACTCACTACAGCTGCAACTCCTCCTGCTTTGCCTCGCCAATGAATTTATCTCAGTGTGAAGTCTTTTAAATTGCCGATTAATTCGATATCTGGACAAGAGTCTTATTTATTCTACATGCGTGAAATTGAAATTGACCAATGGATTTAAACCTAATAACCGTGTGAAATCAGAATCAGATACTGTTTAAATAACAACACTAAATAGTACTGAAAACAGTTTGAAAAGCAAAATAGTACTATGCCTGCAGTATGGACTTGTTCTGATAGTGTCCTGGTGAGGCAGGGAAATGAAAGCACTAAAGGTCAGCAATTAAAACATCTGTGTTTTTATGTGGATGGATGGATGGATGTAGGGACAAACACATACACATATATACACATCCTATATAGGTGCATGTATTATATATATTTTACTATATTAAAATATTTTATCTCTTAGGCAGCTGTGGAGCAGGCTCTCAGTACAGCTGCTGTTGTTGCTGTTGCACTGTCCGAGGTTTTTTCTGCACGCTCCTCACAGTTATTCAAGGCACAATTGTGAAAGCAGTTGAAGTGAACATTATTTATTGTCATTAATTTTTTTATTGATTTTATGCCCAAAGGTGACATGCACTTAAGCATCCTGGTTAGGCTTTTTGTTTGGTGGTTCTATAAATGCAAGTGGAGCACAGGGCAGAGGAACGATGGAGTTCGGCGCATTTGCTCCAATCTGCCTGTTCATGGAGCTCCTCAGAATTCACAGTCTGAAGGTTTTTTTCATCAGACCAATTGCAGACCAGTTGGAAGGTTGTTGTTCCAGTTTGTAAAGTTCAGTTTGTGACTGTTCAAACTTACTTTTCTTTTTATCCAATTGCTTATAAACAAAACCGTGACAAATCAATAAGTATTACATCAATGACGGTCTAGCAAAGAGAGAAAAAAAACATTATCCTACTCACCCTATACTCTTTGTTTTAACTTGTGGGCACTCTGTTCTTAATATTATTCTGGGGTTATTCTGCTTTGCCGCGCTACTGCCTTTGTCACTCTGTTTCCTGCTTATTTGTCCAGTTTCAAGGTTTTAAATCTACTTAAATAAGTACTATCCTTGACAGTGAATCTATAAAGCATTGTGTTTAAGCCTCAGAGCAAGTGGTTAGTATTTAGCGATGTAACGTGGCAAGATCCAAGACTAGTTCAAGACTAGGCCTCAAATATGTTTTATTTTAATTTATGTAAATATGTTATGAGATTTTCTTAATTCAACCAGTGAGAGTAAGTCTGCAAATAATCTGTTTTCTTAATGAGAGTTTTTGAGCCAATGAGGGCACAGATAATCTCATTGTGCCATCCAGACCTCGTGTTAAATTTCGTGAGATTTTAGAGAAGTCATGTGTAATACTTTCCTGTGGGTTGAGCACACTTATATTACAGTTGTACAAGGTCAGACCTTAATTTAACTGGCAACTGTGTATTTAATTTTAGAAATATCACAGGACACCTCAGCTTGCAGGGCGCTATTCCTGGCTGTTCGAAAGGCAGGCCCAAGAGTAACAGTGACGAGATAATGGGTTGAAAAGGTGAGAATTTGCTATGCTCGACAATTTGATTAATAGTGAAAAACTTGGAAACTGTAAATAATGGTAAATATACTGAATCCAAATTTAGACCGTTATATTTTATTGCTATGAATAACCTGTTTGGGACTGCATGCCTCAGAGCCTTCTATTTATAGAGAGCTAAGCTAGGATTGTCTAGTTTATTTTAAAGATAAGATTTAGAATAACATTAACGCTCACATAATACTAATTTTGTGTCTGTGTATTTAATAGTGATAAATCTTTAATACACTTCTCTCTACAGAAAGAATCAATTTTCCATGTTTGGCAAGTATTTCAGACCTTTTGCAATGAAAACAAAAGTAACTTCAGGAAAGTTGAACTCTTTCTTAGGAAAAACTGAATTTTTATTTCGTGGTAAGTATGCCAGTTATACCAAGCTGAGAGAGCAAGAAGTAACTATTGTTTTTAGGAAAAAAAACAAAATCAGAAAAAGGACAGAGCACTCAAAATGTATTTACAGAAAAATATTATTGGTGATACAAAGACTAAAATTTGTTTGGAGTAAGCATTTCCAGTTGTTTCTAGTGATCTAGTATTTTGAGGTTGTCAAAAAAGCTGATTTTCCATGAGCAAATGAAATAAATTTTTGCTACTGAGCATTTTAACTTTTTCACTGCTACCTCATGCAAGAGAGATGTTTGTACTGCTGCTCAGTGTTCCAGCCACTGTTTTATTCCTCTGTGATCCCGGTGGAACATCCACACTTCATTTGGATCTTGTCACCTCAGCACAGCGTATTACCAGCAGTGATATAGCAAATCAAGCTCCCAAAGCATTTATAACCCTCTAGTAATGTGGCCAGCACTTGTGCTATGATGAGCTATTTGCTTTATCATATTTATTCTACCATGTCACAGTTACTTTCTACCTTCTTTTTCCATTTTATATATATTTTTTTGTTCCTGTGGGCTAAAGTATTTTGAGAACAGTACATACAACATTGCTAAAGCAGTCCTAAACTGAAACTTTTCTAGCTAAGTGTGTATGTGAGCAGAGCTCAGTACTTGCTCTGGCATGGTCACTTATGGGAAATACTGGATACTTGACCATATAGGTAAGAAAGCTATAAAACCAGAAAAAAGAAAACAAACATATATGATAAGCTGTTATCTATTTTGTTTTTATAATCCTTTAGAGATAAGGAGGAGGTAGGCAGGCAGTATATGTTTTCCCCAAATATATAGATTTTCTTGATAAATTTGTAACTAGGGTTGTCATGCAAAATGCTGTCTGCTCTTACCCCTTTTAGGACTCGGTGAAGCCAGAGGGTATTCATGACCTCACAAGTTTAAACCTGTTATAAAATGTTAAGAATATTTATGAATATTAAAGTATCAGGAATATACCAAATTTGCCTTCTTTTAGTGATCTTGCAATTTGCTAAAGTAAATATACTATGATGGGCTGTAGTGAACTTTATTCACTTACGGACTGCAACTTCAGGAGGGCCTGCAGAGTATGGAAGTCCACCCATAGGGACATAGTTTATCCTGCTCATAGGCAGGACACTTCACAAGATTCAGAAACACAAAGGGAGAGCATTAGAAAAGCACAAATATTGCAAACAGAAAGTTTTCTAAAAATAAAAAGTACAAAAAATGGAAAATTTTAGGTTCTTGTTAACAAGAAACTTATTACATTATTTAGAAAATATGTTTTAACCTGCTTCCTCTACATGTTTTTTTGACATTCTCATACTTTGTATTGCACCTTGAAAGTTTGAGAGGAGTAACTTCCTTTCTGCGTAAAGCAAACTTTGGGGAAAATGTAGAGGAAAAAAATCAATTCTTTTTGCTGCAATAAATTTGTTAAGTTTTCATAATCTTGTTTTTATTGCAAGAGTTTCAGAACATCTTTATAAATCTTTCTAAAATTATTGGGAGGTTCATATTGTTTTTCATCTGACAGGAAACTTGATCAAAATTCTCAAAATTTTCAGATTTTTTTTTTTTTTTGCAGAAGGAACAATGTTCTGCTTAAAGTTTTTTGTGCTGGGTCACAATTTCCAGACCTTCTGGGCATGAACAGTAGATTCAATGTTAGGTCATGTGTGAAACATTTTAGTTATTGACATGATTACCTTTTGCATTTGATGTTGTATCTCTCAAATCCCATGTTTCTTTAATTGGGAAGACATCCCCATAGTCTGTTCTGCATGAGAAAAGGTGGAGGGGGTTTAATACAGGTTGCAACTGAAAACTAGTAAAGTTCCTTTGAATTCATAACTGGATGAAGAACTACCACCACACAAACTGTAATGAGATGCCTTGGTCTTTCCCAGTCTGAATTTTTTTGGCCAAATGGTATTGATTGGTGGATCATTTATCTACTGCCAATACTACACCATAAAAAAAAAAAAAAAAAAAAAAAAAAAAAAAAAAAAAAAAAAAAAAAAAAAAAAACTAGTTCATAACTTCTAAGAATTAATATTTTTTTCATAATCCTGGAAAACTTTGACGTGTGATCATCCTTATAACTGATCACATTTGGTTCAGAATAGCTGACCTCTGTATATAACTCTCTTTTCTTTTTTTTTCCCGACAAGTTTTAAATATGTGTGTAATTTAGTATGTTCACATAGGCTTACAAATGCTTATTTTAGATGAGGAATCATTCATAAGGTTTTAAGGTTGTTTACTCTTCATATTAATAGAATATGAATATAATATGAAGAATACATTTGTGGAAATCATAAATCCATTGATTTAACTTTAACTTCCTAAGAGGAATCTCACTTCATGGTTCAAAAATTGTCTCATATTTGTTTGTATATGGTAAATGTAATGTGCAAATGTAATATACAAATAATAAAAAGAGCTTTTCCAAATGGCTTGTCCAGTACTCCCAATTCAAATGTTTCTAGCAGTTTTTTTTTCTATCATTCTTAATTAGAAATAGAGTTAGCCAAAGTATGATTCAATTGAATCAATAGAAACACCCAATTTTATTACAAGAAATATTCAGGCGTACCTTCTGTAGCATATGACCCTTAGAAAGTGTCTTTTGTTTCAAGATAGCTCATCATTCCATAATAAATAATGGATGAAAGTGAAGATTTGGCTGAACACCTGCTCACTGAGTATGCCATACAGCTCAGTATTCAAGAATCAAACACAGCCAACCCGCCAGGATCTTCCAGCTATAATGACAGGTACTGTGAATTCAATACACACATGAACAAATTATGACATATTTGTAGAGTATTTTGACACTGCTATTGCTTTAGTGCTTTGTATCTTCCTAAAAAGGTTTCTTAGTCTGGCTATTACATGTCTCTCTCAATAAAGCATTGTATGAAACAATGATGAAAATGAATAAGTAGAATAAAATGTTTTTGAAGTTGATACTTTAGAAATTTATGAGAAAAAAAAAAGACAAGAACACTTGATTTGTTAGTTACATTTGCTTGTTCCAGCCCTCCCATGAACATTCAAGCTGTTCATACAGCAAAAATCTAGACTGAAATAACAAGATAAACCCTCAGGAATGATCCCAGAAGGATCCATACCTGATCTTGTTTAAGACGAGTTCCTTTGACAAGAAAATGTTGACCTCAGCTAAGCCATTTAGTATGGCAAAAATTACCTATTGGAGATCTTCAGAGGTCTATGCTCTATAAGCAGCATACTGCAAGGTGGCATCTGTGCTGAATTGCCTTCTAGAGCAATGGATCTCTTGGGAGCTTACAGAGAGAATTTAGGAAGATTAAATTCACCTGGCTAGACTAACACTAGTTATTTTAGGCCATTTGCATTCTTTCAAAAAGTATAGTTGGGAAACAAGACATAGGCTTAAGATAATTGAGATATAGTCTCAATTGACTGATTTCTTGTGAGATTTTAAGGAAATTCAGGTCCTTATGAGGGACTCCTATTTTAAGGCTCTCAATAAAGCCTTCAGTTTATTATTTGAATGTCTTTTCCATCATTTTTTCTTTTAATTATTTTTTCTAGTCTGGTTATTATGATGTATTTAGCACCTAAATAACTCACAAGCAAACACTAGTTCAACTGGTGTTCAAATAGTTTGACATTCAATTTCTATTACATGCAGGTTTAAATGGTGCTATTAAAAATATTGACAATTCCTTCTGTTGATATTTTGAAAAAGGAAAAATCATAACATCGATGCCATCAAGCTCTCTCTGATTAATGAATATCGATACTTTTATACCCTCAAATTATCATTTACTATCAAATGTTTTTGAATCTCAAGAGCTTGTTTCATGTGACAGATACTCTTTAGTGCATTTCTATTCCAAATTAGAAGATTTGTCACTTAACAACTCCTTCTGGGATCTGCTATTGCAGCAGAGTGGGAAGAAGGAAAAGGAGGATGAAATATTCACTCTGGAGATTCCTCATGAGGTCAGTTTGCAACATGAATTGCATCTAAATTGGGAACTCTGTACTTTTTTTAAGTTCCACTAACTAAAGAGGTCGCAAGGCAAATCTAGGTTGCAACTAATGTATTTGGAGGAAAGCAGGCTCAGATGAGAAGCAAATGGCAAACTGAATATATGATTTCATATAATGCATATACTATTTGTATTTCCTATATTCTGCTTTTTTTTTTTTTGATAGATTTATACCACCCAGTGAGGAAAATAGGAAAATTGTAACAGCCATAAAGCAAGGTAAAACTCCTGAAATAAAATAGGCCTTATAGAAAATTCTGAGCTTTCAGCATATTCCTTTCAACTGCATCTCATTTATCTTTTTTTTTTTTTTTTTAAGGTGAAGTATTTGGGCTCCAAAACCTTGTGAAAAAGAAATATGCTTTGGATGAAGCTGATGATAGAGGGTGGTTTCCACTGCATGAGGCTGTAGCTCAGCCAATTCAGCAAATACTTGAAATCATTTTGGATGGTGAGTAAAGATGTCACACAAAACTCAAGATAGTGGGAGCCACAAAGAAACAGAAATAAGCAAGCATGCACAGAAACAGGCTAGAACTGAATATTTAATAAAGTGTTAACATATTCTTCCATGGACTATCTTGCTACATTGTATAGATATCAGTCAAATTTTGTTTGGGGAGGTCATATGAGTTTACAGGAGCAAAGAACATGGCTAATTTTGCAACCCTTTGTTCAAAAATCTGCAGATAGGGAGAGCAAAATTTACTCTTCAATGCTCATTCTGGCAGTACTAGTTGGATTAAGTTAAACATAAGTAATTTTTATAAAGATTTAGTATATAAGAATTTCTGATGAATGTATATGTCCTAGCAGCCTCATGCTTTAGTTTTATCTTTTTTTTTTTTTCTTCATTTTATTAACTCTAGCATCTTATAAAACAATGTGGGAATACAAAACTTGTGATGGAGAAACACCATTAACTTTGGCAGCAAAAGCTGGCTTTGTGGAAAATGTAAGAACATTACTGGAAAAGGGTGTTTGGCCAAATACCACAAATGACAAAGGAGAAACTCCACTTCTTATTGGTAATTGCCTCCTTTCCCCGTGTTTAAGCAAAAAGAAATGTAGTGCTTCTCATCAACTAAACTGGCACGTCCATTTCTGCAGACTCAAGAACTGATTCTAACAAGGGGAATTTAGACCTATTTTTGCAAGAGCTGTGAGTAATTTCTACTGATCTAAGTACTCCTGTTGGCTTGTGTTTATAATGATGGCCATCTTTTTAGATGAAACTAATATCCGGCACTTTGTGAAATGCATGCAGCATTCCGTCTACGCTGGGTGATCACCAAGCTGAGATTTTGTTTTTAAAGATAATCCTAGGAGTCCGAGACCAGTTTATTTTTTTCAAGACAATTTCTCCATGCTTTCAGATATCTTAAGGCCTTTAGCAGCCGGGTCCTGTGTATCTTAAGATATGAGAGTCTAGAGAATAGACTGCCGCTTAAACTTTCAGGCCTGTAATTTATACTGAATATTTTTATTTTTATTGAATGATTTCAAAATCAACAAGCTCATTTCTCTACCTCTTGTACTGAAAATGAATTTCAACTACATTGCTAAACAATACCTCAAGAAAAGTGATTCTTTTGGAAGATTTTATGCAGCGAATAGAATTAACTATACCTTATCATATATGAGTAATTTAGCTGTATCAGATTCCAATTGCTGTTGAAAATGGAAATCTATTCATTTTTCTGAAAATAAAGTACTACAATTCTCATTGACTATATAACAAAACACTATTATACTAAGTAAGAAAATACAATATATAATTATCAATATTTAAGTGCTCAGTTCTCTGATCTGTTTTTGACTTTGGTTCCGGTGCAATTAATATATTGAAATTTTAAGGCCCTAAAGCATTTCGAGAGACTTCCTTTACAGCTGTTTTAAGCTTGAAACTTTTACCCTTTTTCAGCCTTTGCTATTTGAATACGGAAAAGAACAACCAGCAATAATGTAAAGGATGTTTTTCCATATAATGACAATTTATTTCTATAAATAATTCCTTATACAAACTCCTAAATATTAAATTGACAGTTATCTTTGTGCTGAGATGTGCTATCATGTTTTTCAGACTTAGACTGGAAGGTGGTTAGCACTTAATAAGATGATGTTCAGAGTTAGTTTTGATTTAGTTATCCATTTTAATTCTAAAACTCTGTTTAAGAGGTTCTTCAGTACACACAAAGGCAAATGCTGAACAGGTATTTAGTGGGATAACTTCGGCTTTCAGGTTCATCCAGTAATTCTCTACTGGGTAATTCTGAAGACTGTTGCCTCTTTAAAACTTCTGACCTGTATAGTGGGACACTCACAAAAGTTAAATTTGCTATTCCCCTGCTGCCCTAATTTCTCTCAGTTCTCTCATCAGTCAGACCCACTGTTCCAATGGACAGATCGGAAGTGAAGTAAGACTCTTACTCTGGATCTTTTATGCAATTAAGTTCCCTTTGCAGTTATTCTAGAAAACTCCAAACTGGGAATCTCAAAAGGACAGAATGTCTCTAAAAGTGACAGGTCTCAATTGTACTTTGACTAATAGCAGCCACAGAGCACACTCTAAGATTAGAGCTAGCAGATGGCTAAGTTAAAATGCAATTTTCAAACAGCATTGTAAGGTTTGTGCCATCATTAACAGCAAAGGACTGTTCTAATATTGTATTATGTTTATTGTTGCTTTTTCTTTCTTCTACTTCTCAGAATCTAATGCTGGTTTTGCCCCAGATGTTCAAAACTGATATATTTTATAGCTTAGGGTGTTTTATCTTGATTTTCTGTGTAGTGGATATCACCATTTACTTACCAATGAGTTTTTGATTCCCAGATTTCCAGAATGGGAAATATTTTTAATTTCCTTATATCAGTACAGAAAAAACCTAAACAAAACAAACATGCAAACCCAACTGTTCTAGACTTACTACATCATCTTTTAACTTTGAAGACAGTATGTCTAAAAATTTAATTGTATTATTTTCTTCCCCTTTTAATATTTTCAAGCTGTAAGAAGGCGCTCTTTTCAAATGGTGTCTACTCTGATTGAACATAACTGTCATATCCACCAGCCATGTGTGAGACGTTGGTCAGCAATGCATGAAGCTGCAAAACAGGGTTGTAAAGATATTGTTTCTCTTCTGCTAAAGAATGGTGGAAATGTGAACCTTAAGGATGGATACGGAGTAACACCATTAGGTGTTGCTGCTGAATATGGTCACTGCGATGTGCTGGAGCATCTTATTCATAAAGGTATGGTCAGGTTAAAATAAAATGCACCTGTATATGTATTGTCTGTAAGTAATTTGGCCTGATTTTTGTGATGAGCTGCAAACTAATTGGGATATAACGATAAATTTCCTCTCCTTCTTCAAGGTGGAGATGTCCAGGCCTTAGCAGATGATGGTTCATCGATACTGTTTGAAGCTGCTGGAGGAGGTAATCCAGACTGCATAGCTCTTCTGCTGGAGTATGGAGGAAGTGGCAATGTGCCTAATAAGGCAGGATTGCTTCCCATACACAAAGCAGCTTATGAGGGACATTACCTGTGAGTATGAACTCGGGCTTCACAGTTTGTTTAAAATACTCTGTGACTCAAGGTCAAATTGATGAAGACTGTGTTAAACATGCAAATGTACAGACCATTTATATTTCAGAAGTGCCTCTATTAAAATGAGGCCTGGAACAGGCTGCCAAGAGAGGCTGTGGAGTCTCCTCTGGAGATTTTCAAAACCCACCTGGAATTGCAATCCTGTGCCATGTGCTCTAGGTGTCCCTGCTTGAGCAGGGTGGACTGGACTAGATGATCTCTAGAGGTCCCTTCCAATCAACCGTTCTGTGATTCTGTGATCTGTTAATATGAATTAAATTTAAACTGTTATTTTAGCGCATAAACTACAGAATGGAAAACTTACTGCCAAAGACTAAGTGAAAACCAATAAAATAAATTAACACAAGGTGCCGTTTGACATATTGCTCAAAACAGATGTTTGTGTTTTGGACAAGTTGTCAAGTACGTTAGCAAAAAGCTGGGTGATGGTCTGTTTTCCTCTTGAAGCAGGTGATGCCTTACTACTTCTCTTCACTGTTTTTTAGGACTCTGAAATATCTCATTCCAGTGACATCCAAAACTGCAATCCAGAAAAGTGGGTTAAGTCCTCTTCACTCAGCAGCAGATGGCCAGAATTTGCAATGTTTAGAGCTCCTCATTGAAAGTGACTTTGATGTCAATGCTCTGTTGGCTGAGCACATTTCAGAGAGTTATGATGACGAAAGGAAAACAGCACTCTATTTTGCTGTTTCTAACAATGACATTCTTTGCACCGAAATATTACTCAAAGCAGGAGCAAATCCGAACAAGGATCCTTTAAACTGTCTCCTTGTGGCAGTGAGAGCTGGTAATCATGAAATAGTAAGGCTACTCCTATCCTATGGAGCAAATGTCAACTGCTACTTTATGCTGGTCAATGATACCCATTTCCCCAGTGCCATTCAGTATGCCTTGAATGATGAGGTGATGTTGAGGCTCTTGCTCAACCATGGATACAATGTGGAAATGTGCTTTGACTGCATGCATCAAGATATCTTTGGAAATTCCTTTGTGTGGTCAACGCCAGAGGAAGAAATTCTCCCAGGATGGACTTCTTCTGTAATTAAGGATAATCCAGTAAATACATACCTTACTTCCTTCTCTTTTTTTCATTAGCTAGTTTTAAAATTCACAGATAATTGTGCACAATTAACATATAGGCAAAATCCCTTTTCAGAAGACCTATAATGTAAAAGAGTCTTTCTTCAGTTTTGACTGAATGGAGAAAATTATGTGTAAGGACTGACTTTAGTTTTAGGCTTGTATGTTAGAGATTTAGGAAGAAAGAGATAAGCCATAGGCCAAGAAAATGGCATTTCTGTTTCTGTCCCAACAAACGGAATAGATATATTTCCAAAGAGAAATCACTGTCAAGCAGAATGGTGTAGGAAATTCTAGCAATATTATCACAGATATTGGTCACCAAGCCTGCCCAGATAGATTAAGGAATCACAGAAGTTAAGCATGGAAGCAAATGACTTCTGAAGGAAACTGCTTAGATATTAGTTTATGATTGTCAAAATTATTTCTAATACTTTAATTGTTTTCTGTAATTACTTTAAAATTGGTGAGTTTGGCATTCATTTGCACAGGTTTTGAAATTTTTGATGTGTTTTCCTTTTCAGTTCTGCGACTTCATTGCTGTTCCTTGGTTGAAACATTTAGCAGGAAGAGTGGTTCGTATTTTCATAGATTATATGGATTATGTTCCTCTATGCACAAAAATTAAGTTTGTCCTGGAAACCCAGAAGGAATGGCCAGAGATACGGCAGATACTGGGTAAATATCTAAATTCCACTAAATGATGTTAACAATTTATTAGAGACTTTAAATGTCTCTGCCAGACCATATTCAACCAGAATAGTTTATAGCCCCTATGAGTATACTGCTTAAAGTGAAAGTTTTACCCTTCATCCATTTCTCAGACTGAGACAGATCTTTGCCTACTGCCACTAGTCATGCACTAACTGCATTCACTGGAATACAGCAAAGATACAGCTGGTAAGAACTGCTCTCACAGAGGGTGTCACTGTTCTGTGGGAAACCTCTAGGGTTTGCTGGGACTGTTGAGGTGCTTCTCCAACACCTTATTAGCCCATGCATGTTAAAGACACCAGCCATTGTACAGATGTGAGATACATTTTTTAATGAGGAATGTTGCTGACCTGTCTTACTTTTTTGTTCCCTTGATCTTTCAGCTCTGCGAGTTGTTTGAGCAGTATCATACGAGCAGGTTTTACGTCCCATAATATGCAGGATTATAAGTGGTGACAACGAGTGCTCCATAACAGTTGTACTACCATTTCCAAACTCTGCTTGTCGTGAAATATGGTTAGGGTTGTCGTTTTTTGTACGATAGTTGAGAAGTATTTCATGTGTATACTTATATATTTTTTTTAAATTATCCTGGGTCTTCCCCCTTTCATAGTACCCAAGATAGGCTTCACCTCCCTTTTAGCTTTAAAAATCTACAGTACAGATGTCTACATCTGAACTATCTCTGTGGGGAAAGCTTCTCCTCTGCTGTGAAAATGTTTATATACCAGGGTATAAACTAGATTGCAGCAGCTTTGCATAATGGTTGGTTAAATGCATTGGAAAGTACTCCATAAATATCCAGATAGTAAACTGGAATTATGACTTTGAAATTTAGATAATGAATTATAATACTAGTTTTTATTAAAATTGCATTTACTGATAAAATATACTGATTTACTGATAAAATTATTTGAAGGGTCATCTAGCACATCTAGCAAGAACAATTTATTGTTCTTTTTATTCTATTCTTATTTTCACTTACATGTTGTTCTGCTAGGGAAATACATAATCAGTTATTTTTTTCAGTTTTTCAGTTTTCAGTTTTTCCTTTAATTTGTAAATAGAATTTGATTTAACATCAGCCATTAAAGAGCAAAATATTTAGAATTAAAGCTTAAATGCTGTATTTAATTTTGCTTTGGTAGTTTTGTAGAGAAAGTCTTTCTTGTTATTATCACAGGAACATCAAAATAATTTGGTTGTCTTAAGTACTGGTACTTCAAATATGTTGAAATATATTGATCTGTTAGGAAAGCTAAATTATACTGAGAACATACAGTGGTGTAAATTCTCATATTAGTTGTGTATTTAGAAGACTCAAGAGTCCCAGGCATGATATGATCTGTCCCCGATTATTATTGTAGAAATATAAGGTGCCACATAGTTTGCGTGACTGGCCTCAGCATCCATATTTTTAAGTTGTGCATCTAGAAAAAAGGAGAGATCTTTTACTTCTCATAATTTATTATAGAGTCCTGGTCCTGTAACGTCCTGGTTTAGCTATTCATATACTTTGAAGACACAGCACCATGTGCATGTTTGCAAAGTGGACATGTTAACTGAAAACAGAAGGTTGATTATGAATATCAGCAGCATGTAACATGACATTTTGGAAGTAAAAATAATGATATTTTATTAAGAACTGGCAAGTTAAATAGCACTCCAAAGTAATAGATTTTGATATTAATTTTATCAGAGCATGCAGGTTGCGAACTGGACTAGTATCATTATTGATGACGTTGTATTTTCCACTGTTTCTATCTTGCTGTTTTCTCAGATAATCCTCGTTCATTGAAGCATCTGTGTCGTCTGAAAATACGTAAACTCATGGGATTAAGGAGACTCCAGAAACTGTCAGCCATGAAGAAGTTTCCACTTCCACCAGTTCTAAAGAACTATATCCTATATAAAGAATATGATCTGTATGGAGAAGGGATACATTTAGATTAGTTTTTAAAAAATAACTGTGTACCATCTGTTCTTTGATTGATTTCCTCACTATTTTTGACAAATTGGAAAATTGTTTAGTTTGTTTTATAGTTCAGAACACAATGATATTTATTGTAAATAGGTCTATGGGAACAATCTTTTTTTTCTTTCAAAAAGAATAGTATGTTAAAGCTCAATTTAAAATTTTATGTTTTAACTCAACATTATATTGTCCAAATGCAGGCTAAAACCAGAATACAGAGACTAAAGTAATTATGTAAAACACTAAATGGGAATTTAGGTATGTAAAGGATTAAAATAATATTTAATGAGTAAGAATTTTCTTGATGGACTTCTTAACGGTTGCTGCTCTCATTTTTTGGGATCCATTTATTTGGGAAAATAAATGTGTAATTTAATTTGACAATGAAAATTAAACAATTAACTGCACTTCTCTGTCATGTAATTGGCCTGAAATATAACACATTTTGTATTTTGAAAATCGTGATCCTATTATTAAGTTCTTAAAGGAAAATTAAAGATTCTTTTTTGCTATTTTGGCAGAGTGTATGTTCTCAAGTACAGCTTCTATACATGTAGGGCAGCATCATATAATTCTTGGCAGTGTGAGAGATTTTATGTAGGCTTTTTAAAAGAAAAAGTGGATTTTGATGGACAAGTGACAAGGGAGAGAGGGGAAATTAAGCAGCAGGTTGTTGCTTGATTAGTTGAGAAATAATGTCATAAATTTAATTATGATTCCTACAGAGTTTTGTCAGGTCACTTCCAAACCTGACTAAACAACATTCTTAGCCATGCTAGGATGCACTTGACAGTATATATACATATACTCTATATGTATATATACATATACATAGTATATATATGTACATGCTTAGAAGAAAATAATTAAGTAGTCTTTAAACTACTCTATTAAAAGTGGATTTCACTTCCTCTTTGTATGCTAAGAAAAAGGAAAGAAAAGAGTCACAAACCCTTAAATTCAGCATTTTTTTCAAGTGGAGAATGTCAGCATTATATTGTGCTAAGTCACAGAGTAGTAAAACTCTGTAGTAAAACTAGTCCGGGTTAGTCCTCTCTTTCTCACACACAAACGAAAGCTCAACCAAAGGACCTTTCTGCCTTACCTAGTGGCAATCTTCAGAATTTCTCCTTATTTTTTTGTTTATTTGCTGTATTAATTGCCACAAATAACTTAGAGATGTAAATTCAAATTCTAAAGGCATCTGTCCCTTTGCAGTTCTTAGTTACAATAGATTTAAATAAAGATTACTGGTGACATGCGGAGCATCGAATACACCACTTTATTATTGCTTCTGGTCTCAGTAGGGTTACTAATCATCTCGGTTGTCCGTTCCTTGTCAGAAATTTTGTTCTGGATGAAAAATAAGTATTTAGTAATTGTGCAAAATTCCTAGAAAATCTGGTATCTGCACCTGACTCTGGGAGGTGCCTTTCCACAGAGGGTCGGAATGGCGAATGCTCAATGAAACTGACATGGTTAGGGCTTATAGGTCAATGCAGCCTGGACATACCAGGCTAAATGCATTTATCCAGAGATATGAACAGAATATGGGAATTCCTGGAAAGAAATATAGCCTTAATAGTGGTAATTTTGATGAATACAGTGGCCATAATACAAGAATAGTAATAGCTGCCTATCTAATACAGTATACTCCAACAAGCAAAGGAAGCATGATCTAATAGGACTTCAAGCAGATGATTTTAAACCCTTTCTGTGGCTAGAGCCAAACTCCATTAGTAATTTTAGTTCATGGACTGAGGTTTATATTTAGGACTCTATACATGCCTCAGGCATAGAAATCACCTCTGGCATCAAAGCATTCAGCTCTAGAACAGCACATTGCCACCAATGTTAAAAATATCATGGACTAGTCCTTGAAATATCATAAGGTAAGCTAAAAAAACCACCATATTATTGCATATTATTGCATTTATCTTTTAACCACAACTGGTTTAACAACAACTGGGACCCTTTTGTCATTCGGTGGTCTGTTCTAGAAGGTGGCCTGATCCTTTTTTTTTTTTTTTTTAACACTGAAAATATTTATTTACTGAAGACCTTTCTTTTTCCCTTAGGTGATAAAGAAAATGCCATGACATGAGAAAGCTTCTGGAATGCTTCTAAGACATCTCTGAACTGCAAAGGATGAGGAAGGGACAAAGATTAGTTTATCAGAAAGGAACTGTTAACCTTGTGTCATGCTGATGACACCGTTAGGAAATGAACACAGGTCTTTTGGATCCTATGTTTTGCAGCCAGAATGTTATATTTTACTTTTCTGAGGTCAAGCGTGCACTGGTGAGAGCCGGGAAAGTAAGTGGTCTAGGACTGTCTGTTGTGTGAAAAGAGGAAAAGACAGCAGCCACAACTGTAAAAAGAAAGTGCTAGGAAAAAAATCTGCTTTTTTCCTTACTTGGACTGTAGCTGAACCGTTGCGATCTAGGGCTTTGGTTTTCCCAGCTATCTGGGTGTGACTCACTGGGTGTTCCATCGCAACCCAATTCCATGGCATGTCCACCCCATTAGCAACGTGGTCGGAGGTAATTAAATGCCTTGGCACAGATTCAGGCATGCCCTGGGGTAAGGACTTCTGTCAGGTTGGAGACAATATTTGAAAGCAGGGGTATACTCAGTCTCTGTTTCTCATAAAATCTGACACAAACAGCTGCACCAGACTGATTAGCTCTCCAAGGAGCCAGACATTCAACTGTGGTTACATCAGCCTTCACAGCACCACAGAGAGAGACTTTGTAGCTTGAAGTTTTTTCAGAGCTCTGTCAAGAACCAAACCACGGGGATAACTTTTGTGTATGATCAGCTTTTCCCTGTCAGGCTTGTAATGCTGTGTGTACAACTTCCAGGCACTGTCTTCTTTGTATTCTTGGAAGCTGGCGTGGCAGGTCCTTGTCTTGTGCTATCAGCAGGGAAATTTTGCTGCAGGAGTCGGTGTTCTGGCTCAGCCTCTTCATGCCTGGGCTGGTCTTTCTCAGATTATTCCTGACAGGATGGGTGTCGTGCATGGAGAGAGAGTCACAAACAGTGATCCTTTGGGACAGGCAAAGGGATTTTTCTGATTGTTATTTGGGATACAAAGAAGCCTTTAAAATACCCAGCTGTTTAGCATGGTGAAAAGCAATATGCATTCATGAGTGTTTGCCTCTGTAGAAGAACTCTCCTCTCTCTTTGCTTATCCATCACTCCCTTATGCATGCACCTAATCAGCAAACTCACCTGGATCTCTTGTTCTGTGTAGCCACTGCTGTCCCCTTGCTGTACTCTGCCAGTCTGTCTGCTCAGTCAGTCCCTCTAAAGTCTATTTTTTCCCCCATGAGCTTTGGAACTGGTCGGTCTCTGCTAAAGAAAAAGATATGTGGAAAAGCAAAACCAGCCACAGTAAATTACAACCTTAATGGCTCTACACTGGGCTGCTTCTCTCCCTGGCCTTTCCACCATAATTTGTTTGTTTAGACTGCAGTAAAACTGGAAGTTTACCATCCAAGGTGTCTATCCTTCAGACTGTTGTTCTGCTCCCTAGAGAGAAGGAGCTTCAAAAATAAATCTCCAGCTTCCAAATGCATGGAGCAATCTCCAAAGAAATCCATTCTGATTCTTCAGCAGGACAAATGCAGGGTTAATGAGAAAATATATGGTTAAGTGCACTGAAGTGCTGTATAAATATTTATAGGCACATATTATGATGGGAAGCATTTGCCCTCTGAAATGCTCCCTTAAGTGTCACTCACACCACTGAAAGATGTACTCTATATCAGAGGGAATATTCCCTGAGGAGTATGTTTTCCATGGTTCTTCTGAAAAGCTATAAAACAAATTACTAAATTGCTAGTAGTCACAGGGCACACACAACAATGTAAATCTGGTGGTATATACAGTGTTTACATTTTATTTTTAAATTTCACATTTTCAGTAGCAATCTCTACATTTGATCCACCCTTAGGGAAAAAGCATTTTGATTGGATATTCTGCATATGCTAGATATGGTATCCATAACTACCACTGTCATTAATACGGGCTATTTTACAATGCAGTAGAGAATATACCTTACCTATTACATCTTGTTTTTAATTCCCCATGATTTTCATCATTTATTTATATTGCAGAGACTTTATATTTAGAATCTAAAAACACATTGTTAAAAATAACCTGATGGAAAAAGGGAATGCTAAATAGAAATAAGGAACTGTATTCTCTCTGGGTATTAAGAAATAGAACATCTTTTTAATTGAAGGGCAACTATACGTTGTGCTGAACTACACAGGAGAACTGTCTGAGACCAAGATATTCCACAAAAGAATAAGTCCATGCACCTACAATTACTTACAATTAATTGTTCAGCTGCTCTCAGCTGAACATAGAAATTACTTTACAGTTGCAATGCCACCAAGAATAGTGCAAACCTTATACTGGTGGATATTAGATGTTTTATTTTACTTTTTGGGAAAGAATAGGTTACCTACAGCCGTCTCAATAGCGTATTTTTCAAACTGTACATCTAATAACTGCATTCTGTGTCCATGCAATAGTTCCTCTGGTACTTTCTCTGCAGTACAGTGGCCTCTGCTTCCTCTCCAAAACTGTTGAGCAATATTGCTATGTAATTCCAAACAGCTGCTATGTTCACCCGAGTGTCTGTACATCAGTAGCGAGTGAAATGATTTCTATATATAGTTTGTAAATCTGTTGTCAATGTTTGTAAAGCACACTGAGATTCTTCCTGAGGGATAAGAGCAGCTATGTGAAAGCAAGAGCATTAAGATCATCACTGTGTGCGATGCACTTTATCTTCTTCTTTTTCTGTGTGGTAGAAACAGGCATTGAGGACAGGGATAGTCAGCAGAGATGGGGCAAAGCACTTGCTCTGAGCAAATCCGAGGCAGGAATCGTTTGTGCTGTCAAAGATAAGCGGGCTCATCTCACACTGTTATTACAGAACATGACAATGCACTGATACAACACGATTAAAAAGTGTTGGCTGAGTAAAAAGGAAAGAAGATTGGGAATGGGGTGACCTTTACTCAGTAGAATGTATTTGTTCTTCTTGTGCTCCTGTTTTTGTATGATTCTCTACAGGCAAAACCGGCAATAAAGTCTGTTTCACCCTTAACACCCAACTGTGTGTGTTGCTGCATACTGAAATAAACCATAAGGCTCACTGGACCCTGGAGGGCCACACAGTATGGACCGCGAGTTTTCCTTTTTTTTTTAAATAAAAAAAAAAAAAAAAAGAGAAACCTGTGAATCATTAAATCTTCCTATCTGCACCTAGCACAATTTTTTTTCCCAATACTTCCCCGTGGCCAAGTCCTCCTCTTGACCAGTCTCCCAAGATGGATCCTTATCCACTTCCTTTGAGAGCACCACCAAAACTCATGCACTTTTTTACTTTTCATGACTCTCTCATTTTTTCTGATATGCAAGTCAGCCTAAATACTCTTACCATCAAAATACATTAGACCAGTGGTTGCCCCAAGGCTTATTTCTATATAGCTTTCTCTAAGCTTCTGGTTACCTTCCCAGCAGCTGTTGGGAATGCTGATTTCAAGACTAATCTGAGCAATAAGGCAGTCCACGTGCGCACGTTTTTCAGTGAAAGTTGATCACTGTTTGTGATGCAGCTGAGTTGTTAAGCTACAATCTCGATCTGGAATCTGCCTTCCCGATAGCCAGGGCACTCAGCATGGTGGGTGTGCTGCTGTGAATTGTATGGAAAAATCCGCCTTTGAATTAGGATGCTGAACATAATTCCCAAGCAAAGGCTGGTTTAGGTACAAACTGACCTTGACCTTTACCTCACTTTTCATTTCTCCAGCATAGAGGAATGAAATTATCTTTTTCTCCCTTGTGACTCCACATTTACGACCTCACCAGGAGACATGTTCTGGACAATGGAATCATCTGGCATAGAAAAAAGCAGCTGAGAAATTATTCCTTCAAATGCCTACAACACCTGCTTCACCCTCTTTGCTCTGCCGATGCCCCTGTTAAATGTAGGTGATGACGCATCTTTTTCAGAACAGCACAGTGTGCGCAGTTTTCAAGCTATGCCAGTCTCTAGGGAGAAAGAGCTACAGCTTGTCTCATCAGTCTGTCTCACAGTCCTATTTGGAAGTCAAGCAGGATTACTGACCCTTAGTCTCTTCTTTGGACTCCAGATTCAGCCTAGGTCTGTGGAAGTAGCATACAGAAATGGCTGTATCTTTGTGTGTGTACACATATATTTAATATCTATATAATATAGATATATAGATAATGGGAAGGAGCGGGGAAATCACAGCATTAGTATTGAGGGGAGGAGGAGAGCTCAGGAGTCATGAGAAAGAAGAGTAAAATGGAGTGCAGCGGAGAAAGGACACCAAGGAGGAGCTAAGGAGAGGAGCAGGCACTCAAAGCTGTGCTCCGTGCGGAGACATCTGCCTGGAGGGGACATGCTGCGGGGAGAAGGGAAAGGCCAAGGCCGCTATGGGAGGACGTGCAGAGAGGGGATGGCAGGAGAGAAGAGGCCGAGGAGGCGGCTGAGGACAGGACGAGGCGTGCGGGGAGGGCCAGGATGGGGCGTGAGGGCAGACAGTGGAGGTGAAGGCAGGAAGGAGGCCTGCGAGATCAGTGCCCTCGGTGGAGAGGGCACAGGAGGAGAGCTCACGGGATGGGGCACTGGATGGCAGAGTGACAAGGAGAGATAGGCTGAGGAATGAGTGGTGCAGAACTGGTAGGACAAGGAGAGGGTGATCGCTGGAGGTAGATGAGCAAAAGAAGAGGATGGGAAATCCCAGGCATGCACTGTAGCTACGTTGTTTTTCCCATGCTCTATGGCAATTGGATCTGTTCCTGCAGTGTGGGACTGCAGCTCCAAACAAGCCAAAGCATCTGTCTGACGAGCTGTCCTCAGGCTCCAGGACTGAAATAGCCTTGTCCCGGGGACGGGCCATATCGCACTGCTGAGGACAAGGTTGTACAACACTCGCTTCGCTTTTCTGCAGCTTGCCCTGCCCTCACCACAGGGGAAGCAGGGTTTAAACTGTGGGTTTGCCCTGCTCAGGGGTGAACAGCACCCATCAGATGTTGATCACATACTTTCAACGATGGGGCCACATGGCCAAAAGTGAAGAAATTTATGAACAGCAGAGCAAAATTTCTTAAACTGTTGCTTGAAATATTTCATTGCTTGGAAAAAGGACATGAGCGCTCAAAAGTGTTCCTTCTTCTGAAACTTAGTAAATAGATTACCTGTGTTAGAAAGGATTCAAAAGCCATTTCTAAAATCTAAATGCTACTGAGAGGATTCATTCCCACTCAAAGTCAGAAACTTGCACATGAAGTACCTAAATGATTAGACTGATCTTGCTCCTACAAAATAGGCTCTCTTTTCTTTAATTTTCTCTAGTCTTAGTCCAGATATGATGAAGGGGAAAATATTTATGCTATTTTGTTGACTGAACAATGAGTTTTCATGGCTTGTAAATGTAATGGATAGTCTATTCCTTGCACGCAGGATTTCAGCAAGGTATCAGGACCATGAGTCTGGGTTTCTCTTAGCATGTGGCAAAGCACTTGGAGGAACTGACCATAAACAGCCGTCAGTGCAGCCATTAAAACATCTACATATGCTGTAAACATATAGCTCATGCTCCACTCCCATTATTCCTGCATCAGCAGGAAGTCCTTTGTACCACCACTGGTTTGGGTCAGCTCACATCTCACTTATCACAAGATCTCCTCCTAAGATGTTCAAAATGGTGTTGCAGTTTCAAGTGGAATATTCCAGGAAAGGTAATATAAATATTAGGCATTTTTTTTTTCTTATTAAGAATTGTACAGGAAGCTATGTGAGAAATAGGAATATTGATTATATTTTTTCTTTTTTTAGGGAAAAGTTCAAAAATGAAATCTAAAATAATATGTTAAAAAGTTACTCAAAATGTTATTCAAAAAGGAAAAAAAATCAGAAGTTGGACATTCAATCGCTTAACTTGAATTCATTGCATTCAGTGCACTGAGATTTCCAGGACCCTTGCTGGATTTGGTATGCAGACTGGAAAGTTCACTGGGATGGTCAGACTTTTTTTTTTTTTTCTTTTTTGAGAGAAAACTAAACACATATAATATCTGAGAATGGGAACTGTTAAATGAGTATAAAAAGTTTCATATTTGAATGCTAATATTCTTGGAAAACAAAATTGCCACTATCTTTATAAGAACATTTCTGAGAAAAGTCAATTAAATGATAATTAAATCATTAGTGTGATAACCTGTGATCTGAACTGCAGAAGTCATGGGCAACTTCATCAATAGCTGATGCTCACAGGAGCTGAGTACTGAGCACTAAAGTGCTGCATAAAGCCAAGTCCTCTAAAAAAGTGAACCCAGAGCAGATCATAACAGACACTTCAAATTAATGGATATTTTTGGACTTAATGTCTCTGCATCTCTATTCTTTCTCTTTACAACAGAAGGCTCTTTACCAGCTCTCCTGAAATGGCTCTTAGACAAATAAAATCTTAGTATGCTGAAGAAGTCGAAAAAATACTGAAAGGCTCTTTGTTAAAAATGTATGAACTCCCTCACACTCTGAAGAGTGAGGTTGGGGACTCTCGTGTACAGGATCAAAGTACATGACTATAGACTTATGCAGTCAAGAACTCTGTTAGAGTGCAGATCAACAGATCAGCAATAACAAACATAATTTCAGCATTTTTTGACTTGTGAGAGCTTGACTTTTTGATCTTAGATCATTTCTCTGTATGTAATATGCCATATGTTACAGAATAGCTCTTCTTGCAGTTGTTTTAAATAGTGCTTTAAAAGTTCATGGGTTTCACCCTCATTCATATCTCCTGTTTCATATTTTACAGAAATTTCGTCTAAGCATCATTTTTGCAAGCCAATAAGAAAATAAGAAAAATGAACAGAACTTCTACTCATTTGCACTTTTGTCTAGATGTATCTGACACGTTTCTTCTTCTTTGCAATATCTTATGAAATTATGAAGGTAACTTTCATATCTTTATAGACCAAAATATTTTGAGCATTCCTCCATTTCATTTTATGCAAAGATTTGGTCAATATAAATAACCTGCAAATATTTATTTTGATTACAAATGCACAAAATTCTTAAATCTGCTTTATTAATATTTTCTGTGTTAAGAAAGCATAAGCTTCTACTGCTTCTACTGCTTTAGCAAACCAAACTTGGTGGAATTCACAAGGAGAAGTGCTAAGAGGAGAAATGGAATTTATTTACCAAATGTGTCCATGAGAAATGCTGAATCTCCTCTATCATTTCTTGTAAAACAATATGCATAATAATAAAAATGAATGAACAATTTGGCTAAACATCATGCACTCAGTACTAACATCTAACTCAGTACTAAACAAAGACAGATGGTCCCGCACAAGAAGAATCACAGAATGGTTAAGGTTGGCAGGGACCTCTAGAGATCATCTAGTGCAACCCCCCTGCTCCAGCAGGGACACCTAGAGCATGTGGCACAGGGTGGCATCCAGGTGGGTTTTGAAGATCTCCAGAGAAGGAGACTCCACAGCCTCTCTGGGCAGCCTGT
>JAWLRI010000974.1:1700187-1715200 GCA_034781795.1 Crypturellus tataupa
GGTGGGTTTGGAAGATCTCCAGAGAAGGAGACTCCACAGCCTCTCTGGGCAGCCTGTTCCAGGGCTCTGTCACCCTCCCAAGAAAGAAGTTCTTCCTCACATGGAGATGGAACTTCCTGTGTTTTAATTTATACCCGTTACCCCTCATCCTGTTGCTGGCCACCACTGAGAACAGTTTGGCCCTATCCTCTCTACATTCTCCTCTCAGGTACTTATATATATTGATCAAATCCCCTCTTAATCTTCTCCAGGTCCAGCTCACTTAGTCTTTCCCCATACGGCAAATGCTCCAGTCCCTTAATCACCTTTGTTGCTCTATGCTGGACCTTCTCTAGAAGCTCCATGCCCCCCTTATACTGGGGAGCCCAGAACTGCACCCAATACTCCAGGTGCGGCCTCATCAGAGCTAGGTAGAGGGGGGGATCACCTCTCTCGACCTACTGGCAACGCTTCTCCTGATGCAGCCCAGGATCCCATTGGCCTTCTTGGCCACAAGGGCACACTGCTGCCTCATGGTTAACCTGTTGTCAACCAGGACTCCCAAATCCCTCTCCATGGAGCTGCTTTCTAGCAGGTCAACCTCTATTCCATACTGATTTTTTCAGCTTCCATTAAATGGTACATTAAAATATTAGGTAAGAATAGAAACACTAGGTTTTATCACTTAATAACATGAGCATTTATCAGTATAGATGTAATCCTTTGTCAAAAACAGCCTTTTCTCTCTCTTTTTTTCTCACAGAATAGAGGTGATTAGGTATTGCTTGGCCTCAGAGTTTCTGGAAATTCACCATTAGTAGAGAAAATAAATGTGAGGTTTAGGTTTTCGAACTGTGGTTTCTTATATTGGATTGTATCTATCCATCTATATAAAGATGGTATCAGAATAACAATCATTTATTGGAGGACATGAATGTATGCTCATATGAAAATAGTATTTAAGGACTCTACCAACTGCAAATCAATGAGCCGTTGCCTTTTACCAAAATGGCCACTAGAGGCCTCATTTGCTACGTTCTGTCAGATTTTATAGACATAATTAAGCTGTGCACGGACGGCCCCAGTCCACCCTAAAGCTCTGTGAAATTCTGTTAACTTCAGTAGCACAATGTAATCATCCATGTTAAAAAAAAAAGAAAAAAAAAGATTGCACGAGTTTCAAATAAACATGTCAGGATGATTCTCCCTCGGATGATTCTTAAAAATCCGTTTGTGTGATTTGCCACAGGCCAGGCATGGCCATGCTGGAGCGGGGCTTCCTGCACCCTGTGGCTTGCCAGCCCTCCCCGTTCCTGTTGCATTCCTGCTGATTGCGACGTCTTCCGAGTGCCTTGGCACGATAACGGCATGGCTCCGCAAGATAACTGTGGAAATGAGAACAGCTCCACCGCACAGCTGTGAGCCCCGTGGCGGCTCAGGATTAAATGCATTTTTACTGTTCTTTCTCCACCATTGTTTGAATGCAAAATCAACGTAATTGTGCCTGTAATTTTGTTTTGCGCAGTTCCCCTCCGTGCGGTTGGTGTTCTCCCGCGAGCAGCCTGCTCTAAATATGGCAATGGTCAGTGTGTCAATAATCCCCCTCTTCAAGGGACCTACAAACACTGGTGTTGGGACATTCTTTCTGTTCAGATGTCTCGCTGACGTCTGATGCTTAAAACAGAGCATGCTTTCATCCTGCCGTGCATTGTCGCAGGCCCCCGATGATTACTCTTAAAAGGGTGCCTCAGCTAGCCAGGGAAACAGTTGCTGACCAAACGAGATACAGCTTGCTTGATTCAGCCTTCTTGAATGCCTGATCATTTTAGTTTGATATCAGCCTGATCAAGAGGGACCATGTCTACCTTTGGCTACAGAAGAGAGCTTAGTAAATATGAGGACATTGATGAAGATGAGCTCCTCGCTTCTCTGACCGAAGAGGAGCTGAAAGAATTGGAGAGGGAGCTGGAGGACATAGAGCCTGACCGTAGCCTTCCAGTAGGACAACGGCAAAAGAGTCTAACAGAGAAAACCCCAACAGGGACTTTCAGCAGGGAAGCGCTGATGGCCTATTGGGAGAGAGAGACCAGAAAACTCTTGGAAAAAGAAAGGCTAGGTGCATGTGACAAGGTAAGATGCTAAAGCTTTTGCTGTTCCCTAGGAATATGTTGGCTTGTTCTTGCATGATATTATCCAATTTACTGTTTTGCCCCCCTTCAATCTCTTTTAATATTGCTAGTCATACTTTTCCATTTGCTAATATCATATAAATTAACTTGCTCGAAGAGTCTTTGCTCGATCTCTATCGGGAAGTACCCTAAAAACTCATATGAGAGCAAAAGAAAATCCTGTAAAAAGTGACTATCATTCATGATTAAAGTAGTATAGGAGTATAGTTCTAAAGGGATGGATAGAAATAACAGTTAGGTAGTGATATGGACTTTTAGGTAACTTCTGATATTGTTTAAGATAAAAGATTGTTTTCTCTTTCACTGAAGAAAAATCTCGGTGTTCCTGACAATATGTCAGGAAGAGAATTTTGAATATGAAGTCAGAAGTAGAGTAAGGTGGCCAACCAGTTTCAGTTTAACTGCCAGTTGGCATCCCTTGGGCCCTTGCAAAAACAGTTTGTGAAACTGCACTCTTTCAAAAAGCAACTTTTGTGTTCACATTAGCTCCATGCATTCTCCAAGCAACACGAAGTTCTGGCATATAGGTAGCTCATCAGTTTTTAAGTCCTATTTCGTACCAAATTCTGACTCTTCTTATAGAGACAACTTTGGTTGTTGTTTAAAAAAATATATCATAAAAAGGTGAAGGCAGTTAGAGATGAGAGCTCAGTCAGAATTTCCAAAAGACTCAATTCACTTAATTCATTTGGCCGGGAAATAACTTGCAGTTTGTGTTAGATAAAATATTTTCTTAATTAGAAAAAAAAAAAAATCATCTGGATTAAATTAGCCTCTAATAATAATATTTAGGATTGTTTTCAAATACTAGTGAATGGTGGTATAAGGTATTTTTAAGTAAGAGCACAGGCAGCTAGCTGTCATCAGACCATTAGTATCAGCTTGCAAATATCAGCTGCCCTCCCTGTTAAGTTGTAGGGAAGGAACAGCAAGATTAATGTTTTCTTCTAGCTAAGTATTTAACTCCCACTTGTGCATCTCCAAGGAAGATCCTGAACAAGTCTATTTCAATGTCTTCTGTGGCAGTTTTTTTTTCTTTTTTTTTTCTTTTTTTTTCCTGTTGTTTAGACAGAATGAGTGGTGGATACAGGATAAACCTTAGAGTGCATGCAAAAACTGTTCTGCCTTTAGTCTGATAAGAGACTTTCTAAATGCGTCCATAAATATGAAAATGCACTGATATACATGGTACAAATACTCCCTCCACGATAAGAGGCTTTTTTCTTACAAATGAGCTTCTTGCCTTCACATGTCTGAAAATCAGGTACTTATCTTTGAGGTTCTTCTATAGCTAATGGAAAGAGTCCCTCCGGAAGACAAGCTTGTCCCTCCGGAAGACAAGCATCCTGCCTACCTTTTAGGCAGCTTTTTAAGCTGAATGACTTGACTTTCAGAGCTATTTATCTCTCTCTGTACTATCTTAGGCCTAACTCTTCAACAAGTTACTATTATAATATAAAGTAAGAGGGAGACCTGCAAAGTGCTCTCGGCAGTCCCGCAGTGAATGCTAACCCAGTAACAGAACATGCCTCTATACAGGAGCTAAGGGAGGAGTGATCAATGTCAAAAAATGTTGTTCAAATTGTTATTGGTTATGACATCAGATGATGCCTGTGACAGGAAACTGAATCTGCCTTTGCTCCCATAAGCATAAAAAAAAAAAAAGGAAACAATCAAGGAATTTATTTTGTTAATCTAGTGTCATCAAAACATGCTACCAGTCCATTCAGAGGCACAAACTTCTGCTTTTACACAGTCCTGTAGAAGACTTAGACCCAGGTAGATAAACGCATAGAAAGAAAGAAGCTTCCCAGGAATACTTGCTGCATTTGCATGTACTTACAGAAGTTTCATATATAAATTTTGACCCCCTGTTTGTAAACGCATCACAAGGTGCGTTAGCGTAAGAGTCTTCCCACACAGAATTCACCTGAACAGTCACGGCAATGGGTCCTGACCCAGAAGTCCTCCACGCACTGGACTCACTGAGGAGCGCACGCAGCACTGACAGGCGGTTACATTTACGTGTCCTGTTTCATTAGAGTCCGGCTTCTGGGAGCAATCGAATTACCGTCTGTCTTGCGTATGGCCTAACACTGCTCAGGATTTTGAGACGGTACCATGCAATCTGTTACTGCTGGAGGAATTATTTTAACTTTTAACCACATTTTTTAGAACCAAATAATTAGGCAATTTTAAATTTGTGCACATTTCTAAAAATATGTTGTCATTTTTGTAATGCTTTATTCTGCTGGAAGTACAAAATGGAGTCATGTCTCCACTCAATGTCCTCATCTTTCTTTCATGTTTTACACATACTTAAATATGAATGTCGATAAAGCAGTACATGCAGAACAACTACAGTTCTGGAAAATTTTATCAAAATTTAAAGATGTAAGCAGATAGGTATACGCTATAGCTTGGTCCAGGAGACTCAAAAGGACATCTGAGATCTTTGGGGACAAGAGGTTTAAGACTGGTTGTACTGTGAGGGTCCATTCACGGTCACTGCATGTGGAGAACGGTTCTCCACAGTAACAGGTAAAAGCACCACGCAGAACTTCTTGGAGAAGTGGATCCAAATTTGCCATTTGTTGCACCAAGCACGCTAAAATACGTTGGGGTTTAGACAAGAGCAGTACCGGACAGGCAAAGGGTTATAACCAGTTATGCTATGGCAGCTGACCTGTGACAACTGCTCGGAGCACATTCTTAGCTCTTGGAAAACTTGAAGTGGTTTGGGGAATGCTGATGTGTGTACCTGGTACCTGTGGGAATATATCTGGATCTTTTCTCTGCAAAGAGCTTCCAAGCACACACAGCCTTCAAGAGCATTCATATTCTTTTCTATATGACTATTATTTTGTATAGCAATATGCATGTTTACACATGTAAACACTATTTATATACTAAATCAGGACATTCTTTAGCCCCCATGGAGGTACTAATACATGCATGGAAATCTGAGCATTGATGCAGGTGTTGTTTAATCTTTATGAAATCAAGAAGTTTTTTTCTCATAGATCATGTCCATTCTGAAACTGCAGTCTTGTGTCTCTGCTGGCAAGGATCCATCTAGATCTATATTACATCGCCTTGTGAACATGCCAACACATAGGAAGCATGAAGTATATTCATGCTGCAATATCTTATATCAAGTTTTCTCTTGGTAGAAATCTTTGACGTCAGTAAAACTATTTTAATTTGCACTAAGCATTTGTCTTTAAAGAAAATGAAAGGAATAGCAATTAAAAGGTAGTAGGCATTGAAACAATATTTCTGTTCTCTCAACTCTGTTTCTCTGGATTTATTTTTAGTTTTTAACACTAAGCTGTATAGTTTCAAGATTTTATTTTTGTTCAAAATGACAGTAGTTACATTACTGCAATCGTGTTTAACACCCACACCTCCATTCCTGCTCAGGAATCAGAGCAAGAGGAAGACAATGCAGAAGACATTCAGGAGGAATGTTTCACAGAAAGCAACAGTGAAGTGTCTGAGGAAGCGTACACTGAAGAGGATGAAGATGAGGAAGAGGAGGAGGATGAAGAAGAAGATGAAGATGAAAGTGATGAAGATGAGGATGAAGAAAAGCAAAATGCTGCAGCTGGTGAAAGAACTTTGAACTGTGAAGGTGGCAGGAATTCTGACCACAGTAAACGCAAGAAATGTAGCAGCCAGAAGGACAGTGAAACCTTATTCAATGGCCACAATGGAAAAGACTCAGACAGTTTGAGCTTTAAATCCAGTGCCATCCACCCTTGTGGAAATCCCACTGTTATTGAGGATGCTTTGGAAAAAGTTAGGAACAATGATCCTGACACCACAGAGGTCAACCTGAATAACATAGAAAACATCACTTCACAGATGCTTATACAGTTTTCTCAAGCCCTCAGGGACAACACAGTGGTTAAATCATTCAGTCTGGCTAACACACGTGCTGATGACAATGTTGCAATAGCTATTGCTGGGATGTTAAAGGTGAACGAGTATATCACTAGTCTGAACATTGAGTCAAATTTTATCACAGGCAAAGGGATACTGGCCATCATGAGAGCTCTGCAGACTAACAAGGTTCTAACAGAATTACGATTCCATAATCAAAGGCATATAATGGGCAGCCAGGTGGAAATGGACATAGTGAAGCTGTTGAAAGAGAACACCACTCTAGTCAAGCTGGGATACCACTTTGAGCTTGCTGGACCAAGAATGAGCATGACGAGTATTCTGACAAGAAATATGGATAAACAAAGACAAAAGCGTATGCAGGAGCAACGGCAACAAGAGTCTGGTTGCAATGGAGCAATCAGTCCTAAGACCAAAGTCTTGCAGAAAGGAACTCCTCGGTCCTCACCTTATGTGTCACCTAAGAGCTCACCTTGGTCCTCTCCCAAGCTCCCTAGGAAAGCCCCAGCCACAAAAAGCCAGGTCCCAGCTCCAGCTGCAGCACCTCCACCTCCTCCACCTCCTCCTCCTCCTCCACCACCTCCACCTCCTCCCCTAGTTTTTCCAGAGAAAAAGGTACCAACTAGGAATATAGCTGAGGTCATCAAACAGCAAGAAAGCTCAAAAAAAGCCTTACAAAATGGACAGAAAAAGAAGAAAGGCAAAAAGAGCAAAAAAAGAGAGAACAGTATATTGAAAGAAATTAAAGAGTCTCTAAAATCAGCCTCAGACAGAAGATCAGAAGAAGGTTCACGACCCTCCACTCGACCCTCCACCCCGCAAAGGTCTCTCCATGACAATCTTATGGAGGCAATTCGAGCAAGCAGCATAAAGCAGTTAAGGCGGGTAAGTAGGAGATCCTCTTTCAGCAACAGTTAATAGCTCTCAGATATAGCACAAGCTTAATTAATTTTAGTACATATATATTTAATAAAAAGGATTTTTAGAAACATGAATACAAGAAAATATTTGGGAGGAGTCTTTCCTCTGATTAATCTTTTCTCAGTACACATTTTATTTCTTTTCATTTTATTATTTATTCATATTTATTTTATATATTTCAAAATGACTGTCTCCATTTTTATTCATTTTAGTTTACTCAATTTTATTCAGTCTTCTATTCATTTTTATTTTTATTTGACTGTAGTTTCAATAAAAGTGGGATACTGCTGTAACCCAGGTTCAAGCTTGTTACAGCAAATGATGCTTAGCACTGGGATCTTGGGAGTGTGCCTAGAACTCAGATAGGAATTTTGCCTCTCTGGAACATAACATATGGCAAGTCTGTTATCACAATGTCTCCCAAGAAATGGACTTGCTTTCTTGCTCTAACAAATAAATCACTCAGAGCTAATGCCCTGTCAAACAGCTCTAGGCAGAAGAGGAGAAGAAAAATATTTAGTTTTATGGAATAGATGAACTTATTTCTAAGAATCTATAGTGGGCTGAGGTATTATGAAGACTAGATCTTCATAATTAAGACTAGGAACATATTCATATCACAATTACCTCTCATCATCGCGTCACACAGACAGGCAGACAGCTCAGCTGATGGTTTCCAGACTGAACAGCAGATGTAACAAGTCTCCGCTCCCCTGGTTTTGCAGGTGGAGCTTCCAGAAGCCCTTCGGTGAGAGCGCGAGCGGCAGAAGAGCCAGAGCACTGCAGTGGTCAAGGGGAGGTTGCTGATCTGTTCACTGGTGGTAAAATAGACTGTATAGCAAGCTGCTTCCAGAGTACACTCTTAGATATGAACCGTTTTTCTTTCCTTTTAAAAGAAATGAACCCACTAAACATTACAAAATGCTTTAAGGATACATCCGCCTTGTAATCTGTAAATATGGAAATAATTTTCTTTTTTTTATTTAATGAAATTTCTGTTGAGAAATTTCTGCTTATTTAGATATTCTTTTCGATATCTGTTTGCACATCACTGTACAAGTTCATTGCACTGAGATGTAATAGTTTACTGATCTGCAGTTTCTTTTTCTTTTCCTTTTCTTTTTTTTTTTCCATGAATTTACAATAAACGCTGTTTGAAGCTTTTAAGCAGGAACATAGTCCTGAATTTCTGTGAGTGTTTGTTTCAAATCTGTAAGCACTGGGAAGGTCTCACAGAAAAGTACCTGGGAACATTCTCAGCTTCCCCAGTCAAGCCTGCCTAAAGGGTGGTACCTGAGCCCATATGTGAGTGCAATTTCATACAGCATGGAAGAAACTGGTTCCTAAGGCTATGTACAGATAAAATTAAGCTGTGAGCTGTATCCAGCCACTGATATGCAAAGTCCTAACTCTTGATCTAACATAAGGTTAAAATGGTTGATGTAGTTAATGTTGACTAAAAGGTTGAAGATTAATTTGGTGATTTTAAGGATACAGCAGAATTATTCAAATGAGATCCACTCAGCATGAGTGTAAATTACAAGTGTATCTAGGCAGAAATAACGTTGATGCAGAGATTCAGTCAGACAGAGAAACCTGAAGAGCAGTCTAGCGTTCAGGTGGAAAAAGACCTTCGTATGATATCGATTGAACCACAAGCTGGGTGTGAATTTTCAGTATGGTGCAGTGGAAGCAGAGCCAATATGATCTGGGGATGCATGAGGTATCACATCACGGACGATGGCATGAAGAGCCCTTCTTCATATAGTACTAGACAGTCTCCTTCTGTCAGATTAATTACCGTTCTGGGTGCTTCAGCTAGTGTGAGGACAGCGATAACGTGAAGGAAACTGAGCTGTAGCCAAAATGTTGAAGGTGAAGAAGAGGTATAAGGTTTTGAAACACTGCTAACTATTAATGAGTTTGCTCATTACAACAATTCACATTTCTTTTGCATAAACCGTGCTGAAGAGAATTAATTATTTAAGATTACTCAAAAAGTACACTGCAGTGTTGCTGAAACAAATGCAGCTAAGTTTGCATCTTGAAATAGTCATGATGCAGATTTCCCCGGAAGGGGAGAAAATTGCTTGAGTGATACATCTTAAATATATCTTAATGGAGCTATCAGTGGATGGTCAGAAAGGTTACTGCTATGACAAGAAAATGGTAAAGTCAAGATAGCTTTGCTATCTTAAATGTCATTACTTTTATAATTACTGAGTAGAAGCTACTCTAACCAAATTAAAAGTAATAACTGAACCTCTTTCCTAAATTTTTCCTCTTGTCTCAGGATCACAACAACTCATATATATTTCTAGATCCAGTATCCAGAGGATGCATGGTATACACCATTAGTCTTTAGCTACCTTTATAATTACATAGGCTGCCATAGCATAAACACAAACCCATCCTAGTTCTTCCATGACCCCCGAGAAGATGGAGCTTGAGATGTTTTGAGCATGGAAGTAATGCAATAACATCTGGAACCCTGTCCTGGAACTCTGATCGTAACTGGGAGAACACCTGAGCACCCTGGCTTTACACTTAGCAGCTTTGTGAAGGGTGAGACAGAGCATAATGTGTAATCAAATGAGAGATAGCAACTAAGAAGTTGCAAAGGAGAAGGAAAAGTTACAGACAGGACTCAGGGAAAGCACATTGGAGAGGTTCTAGGGGAAGAAATCGGAAAAAAATAACACTAAGAGAACAGCGAGGGCAAGAAGTGAGGACATTAACTTACCACAGAAGATAAAAAATGATGTGAAAAAAGAAGATAGTGTGGAAAAAAATGAATAACAAAAAGAGAAACCAGAAGAATAAAGAAGGAGAAAATCTAGAAAAGGAAGAGCAAGAAGATAAAACTCACCTTTCAGGTCAGTAGCAACTTTTTGAATTTCTCTTTTAAAGCTTGTATATTTGGGGTGAGGGAATAGACAGAAACCTTAAGAAGACAGATTCAGTTTGACTTGCTGGCTGCATCTGTTGACAAATTGCTCATCAGCCCTGCCTGGTACCAAGTTCTCCCTGCTGATGGAGATCAGTTTCAACTAAAATGTAAAGTCACAGGAACTCTGATCACTGGTGGTTATTTAAGAACCTATGGCACACTCTCTCATGAAATGTCAGCCTGTCCTAGCCAAACTATAATCTAGCTGGTTACTTCCTGCCCACATAAATTTCACAGTAGTTTCACTTGGAGACATTTCAAAGCCCACCTCCTCTTGGCAGTCTTGTTGCAGGCCCCTTAAAACACGTTGTTTTGCCCCACATAGAGGAAGAGAGAATGCAGCTTTGCTGCCGATGGTGCTGAGCTCCCCTCCAGGTGGAGAAGCGGCTTCCAAGAAGCAATTTGTTTTCCTGTCACACAGACAAGTGAGCACCGTCAGAAAAGCATATAGAACCACTCTGGGAGATAAAGCGCTGGACTGAAAAGCAGTGTAGCCCAAAGCAGAGCTGGAAGGTCTCCACGCGGCATTTCTGTTGAGCTCAAGCTCCTCCTGGGAACACATATCTATAGCTGTGGATTTCCCCAGGGACAGGACCTACCTGGAGGCTCAGGTCACATTCTACACCATTCTATCGAGGCATATGGAGACAGTTAATCTCCTCTAGTGGCCTGACTGCTGCCTGTTTGACCTGTAAGGAATGTGAGCCCTGGGTCAACTGCCACGTGTGCAGTGCTGGGACAAGGGCACAGTGTGACACAGTGACAAGGAAGTCCAGGAATGCAGGTTCACTCCTCATGGGAACCCATTCCCTGCCACGGGAGGAAGGCCCTTCACTGTCCAAGAAGGGTCAGAGAAATCAAATGCACAAAAACCTGTCAAAATGAATTGTGCAGTATGTCCTGAATGAAGAGTAATATAACAGGTGAAGGAAATGCTGCAAGGGGTAATCAAGTGCTGGGTGATACTGAAGAGGTAAAGAGACTGGGGAGGAGGTTATATGTCTTTAGGAACAGTAAATATGTAATCTTAGGAACGGTATTATCTCATAGTGAGTTACAGACCGGACCAGACCATATGAGCTGCTTGGTGGTTGAGACTCACCCCGTGTCTTTGTGCAGCCCCACGGCTGCTCTTCACTGTGTCTCCACGGTGCAGTCACACAGGTGGAGCAGATCACAGACTGTGGTGACATGGCGGGACAGAGGCTGGGCCTCCTTACAGAGACCCCTCTGCACAGCTCAAGGCAGTCCAGCTAGAAGGCACTAGCGTAGCTGTTGCCTCATGCCTGGGCTCTTCCTCTGATACAAAGCCGTATGAGCACCCATGCCATGTAACCTGATGTGAAAGGTTATATGGCATGGGTGAAGCACCAGACATGACATGTTGAAGCACCAGAAAGGTCAGAGCCAAATAAATACCTGTAATTACAGCATTGCCTTTTAATTTCTGTCTCATCACCTAGCAAATGTGTCTTAGCTTTTAGAAAGAAAAACAGCTTGCAAAATTCTAAGATACTTTATTTCTACATCTTTTGAAAGTCCTCCTTTTTGCTGAGTCCCTTTGTTAAAGCTTAAGGAGAGTGACCTATGCTGTCCTGTAGCTGGCAAATTTCGCTATGAGAAGAGGTTTATCTATGAATTTAGCTAGGGAGGCAGGATATGCCCAAGACCTCTTCCTCCGCTCTGTGCCAGCTACACACATACACAAACCAATCCAATACAGAAAAAAAAAAAAGTGAGTATCCAAAACTTTCACTCCTTCCCTCATACTCTTCCCTCAGAGGCTCATCTCCATAGATGAATACATGAAAGTAAATGACTTAGGGAGATGAAGAAGAGAATATCTGTCCATAGAGTGATGACAGAATGAATTTTTCCTACCTTAAAATGAGGTAATCATGGAAAGGTAAATGCAATCTTTGGATGTAACAGAAGAGCTAGTTCCAAGAACTATTCACTGGTACAGGCCCAAGTGAAACATCATCTGGAAGACTGCATACATTTCTAGTAACTAATAGTCAAAAAAAAAGCTATTTGAATTGGAAGAGGGGCAAAAAATGGCTAGGGTAACTGGGGAACTGGAGAGACTGTATGCCATGAGAGGGGCTGAGAACAGGTGGTGGGATCAGTCTAGCCAAACAAAGGCTCTAAGGGATTTCAGCTCATATCTATAAATACTGCAAAGGGGAAAGAGCTATTCAGCTACAGGACACTGTTAGCAGTAAGGAAAATAAAAAGATATCAACCGTGCATGGTTACATTTAAAGTAGGAATTAGAAGAAATTTCTCAGCTATTAGAACAAGCAAGTTCTTGAAACAGTTTTCTCATTGAGGAAAAGTGGAAAAAATTGCCAATTCACTCTTAAAATAATGCAAAAAAGGACTAAATTGCCATTTTACTCTTAAAATAATTAAAAAGATAGTATGGTGTGGTGCTTTTAGCAGTAGATGTCTGAATGATACTAGAACATAAGGTCCTTCCACTGTTATTTTAATGCCCTTAAGAGTGATAGCTCCCACAGGGTCTTCAAGCTAGGATAGAACTGAAAATTGTGAAAACCTCCTACCATTTGCAGAAAAATTCTTTAGTTTCAAGCAGAAGCCAGGCATATGTAGTGTTGGAAATAACTATCACAAGGCAGACAGTCTTCTATTAGATTCTAGCTTACTACCATTTACAAGAGATACCAGTAAGAATCAAATACCTACTACAAGGATCAGAACTTAGTTCATAAATCACTGTATGTACCTAGGCCTGACTCATTTCTTGTCTAATTGTTGGCTTCTCGTTCACTCAAGAAAAAAAGGCTTTTTAGATGCAGTCATCAATAACTACAGCCTTCAAACAAGAGACAGAGCTTGCTGACAGCTGAAATTGTGTGCCTGTAAATACTCCTCAGAAGATGCTCTTTAGGAAGAACCTGCTGATTTGGACCAGTTGCTTTTAATTAGAGGCATGAGATATTTTTGTTTTCAGACATAGCTAAGCTATGCCATGTAAAATGTCAGACCACTTACAGGTGTTCAAGTCTAAATGAAGTTTCTGAAAATGTCTGCAATTTTTCTAACCCCTTGATCAGTTCATTTTATCAATTGTCTTGCTCTTAGAGGATTAGTATTTAATGGCTACTAGCCAGAAAAGACTCTTAAAAGCTGAGAGGGGACATTTTGAAATCCCACCTCTCAGCACAACAGCTTGGAGTTCCCTCCCTCGGCATCGCTGGATCCAAGAGGAAGGAGGATTAAGAAGTGGTTGGGCTGCATTGAGGACTGTGATTGTAGTTTGTGCAGATGAGCCAGAGGTGTGAATGTGGATTATGTGACTGGGGTGACAGGGAGCTGCAGCAGTGCAGCTCCAAGTACGGCTGCCCATTTTCCTCCTGCCCGCACCAAGCTCCAGGGTGCCAGCTTGGGTGGTCAAGTAGAGCACCTAGGCAGGCACAGGAGTCAGGCACAGTAAAACGTGTTTGTGGCATGTAAGAAGGTGTTTCTATATCCAGTCAGACCATCTTTTTCTTGCACAGGAAATATTTGGAGTTTCAGTTTCATAGGTAAGAACCACTTTTTCCTTCTGCATACACTTTATGCAACTCTGCTGAGGATGTTTAGTCCTTGGCCTGTGATATTTCCTGGGCTGTTTCTCAGAAACATTTGGCATTATAGCCTTATGCTTTATTCACACTCTCACAAATGTTTTTCAGGGCTGTAAACAAGCAGCACTTACAGCAATGAATTTCACAGGCACCTGAAGGAAGTGTTTATGTGTATACAAAGTAAGACTACACCTTCCACTGGGTCTCAGCTTACTGCTCCTCCACTCTGCAGTGCACGCATGTGCCCAGGCAGACAGGGAAATGTATTTTATATGCCTGCCTCCACCTTCCCTTATCCTGTGAGGCTTATCTTCTGTCTGGCTAACTCTCAGTCTCTACTATAGCTTCCTTGAAGGTGATCCAAAATAATTCAAGTGAGAGCCAGTCGCTCCAAGAACTTTAACTGAATTTTAGGTGAAAAGAGCTGTCAGTGCAGCTCCAGGAGAACTATTGAGGCTTTATACCAGCCCTGGTACCTGCTGCCCTCTTTACGCCTGCCTAGTTGTGAAGTCTTGCCCCCCTTTGCTCCAATCCCACAGAAAATTAATGTATCAAAAAAAGGGAGAAAAAAGGGAAGGAAAAGAGAAAGGGAAAAGAAAAGGGAAAGGGAAAAGGAAAGGAAAAGGAAAAGGAAAAGGAAAAGGAAAAGGAAAAGGAAAAGGAAAAGGAAAAGGAAAAGGAAAGGCTGTTTTATTGTGATTTAGTTCCCTATACCTCTAAAAAACAGGTTATCTCTGTGTTCCAGGCACCGGGGAGGTGAGGGAAACCTCTGGCCAGGAATGGCAGGATGGAGGTGTCCAGCTAACATGGATTTAGTTCAGCTTAAGCTATTACAGATCCGTATGGATCCTTTGGGGCCCGTATAAGAGACCCACGGATGCCGACTGCCTGGCGCAGCTGAGCACCCCCCTCGCCGCCACGCTGCCGGTGCGGCTCTTATGGGTCCTGCAGGGCTCAGGTCACACAGGGAGCCGAGCTGCAGGCGCCACGGCATCAAGGGCACCGCATGCATTGGGTCAGCTCTGAACCTCCATAAAGCACGAAAGGCAGGCCTAGAAAGTGCTCCCTCTGATTCAATACAACATCAAGCAAAATTAAACCTGTCTTTAAAAATACATAATGGATGGAGCTCCAAATCTCCCTAAACAAGCATCACAGAATATTGACCAAGATATTGGCCAAAAAGGCCAATGGGATCCTGGGGTGCATTAACAAGACCATCCCCAGGTCGAGGGAGGGTCTGCCCTCCTCTACTCAGCCCTGGTGAGGCCACATCTGGAGCACTGTGTCCAGTTCTGGGCCCCACAGTACAAGAGGATGTGGAGCTGCTGGAGAGAGTCCAGCGCAGGGCCACGAGGATCATCAGGGGCCTGGAACATCTGCCCTGTCAGGAGAGGCTGAGGGAGCTGGGCCTGTTTAGCCTGGAGAAGAGAAGGCTGAGAGGGGATCTAATTAGTGTGTATAAGTACCTCAAG
>JAWLRI010000974.1:1715300-1770030 GCA_034781795.1 Crypturellus tataupa
CCACGTGCTCTAGGTGGCCCTGCGTGTGCAGGGGGGTTGGACTAGATGACCTCTAGAGGTCCCTTCCAACCTTAACAGTATGATTCTATGATTCTATGAGTAACAGAATGTTTGAGGTTGGAAGGGACCTCTAAAGATCATCTAGTCCATCCATATTGCTGGTAAATTCTCCTTAGTCCTTATTCTGTATCTCCCAGCATGGAGGGTAAGTCATTAGTTCTTGTGTCATCTACACGGGACATGCAGAACCATTGAACCTGGATAGTGATAGTTTAACTGCCTCACAGTGGCAATGTTTGACCATATCTGTGAGTGACTGTATGTTAATCTGACAAAATGATGTATATGACTACCATTTAATTAAATGCAGATTAAGCAAAATAGTTCAATGATGAGGCTGCTGAGCACTCCGAGGTCATCCATGCAAAAGCAGACAGGTCCCATACTTCACGGCACGTGTTTATCAGCTCAGATCTGAGCAGTATCTCGATTCCTTTGGTAGCAGAAAGCTGACACGTTCTGTCACTCGGACAAGGCAATCTGCAGCACTCAAGCTTTTGCTCTCATCTCTTGCCTTTCTGGTCTATTTTCTTATCACACTGACACTAACTGTGCCTCCTGAGATACGATGGGAATTAAGTCACTGGTAGGTGGTTCTTTCATCAGAAAAGGGTTAATTCATCACCTCTGGAGTGGACTTTCTGACAAGAGTGAGGGAACTGGCCTGGCCTCTCTGGCTGTTGAATCCTGGCTCTGCAGTAGGACTCACACGCCAGAAATCATTAAAAAACAAAAACAAACCTCAATTCCTCCCTTTCATATTTCAGTGAATGTTGGAACATTCAGTTCCCAAATCAATCTCTTTCTGAGCTGATATTGAACCCTCTCTACAAGTGGAGTGATAGCCTCAATATAATTTGAGTCTGAACATAGCTTAGTTTACAGAGTACTTCCTTATTTGAATTCAAGGTTATTTCCTATCTTGTGCTGATTAAAGATTTCTCTCTTTCTGCCACTTACTTTTCATAAAGAACCAGGCAGATTTCATTTTTTTTCTTGAGGAAAATTGTGAAACTGCTTATCTCTTCAAAAATTCATGGACTGGAAAAGCTCTGCTGGGTTATTCAGTCTTCTCGCTGGAACTTGACGAGCTGCAATGATCTTCATGCACAGGAGAAAGATTATAAACCTATCTATCTAATTCCAGCCTTTTTTAGCATGCACAGGCAAGTAATGGGCTCGAGTACATTAAATTATACACCTTTTTTGCACCATGAACATACAGCTTTTGTGGGGAACATCTTCCTTGCTCCCTTGAAAGCAGCACATTCAGATTAGCTGAAGCTGGCTGATTGATCTACTGAAGGCAGCTCAGGAGTTGCATAATTTACTATGAAGAACTTTTAAGTGAAAATGGGGATTTGGCCTGGAAATGCTGTTACAGCTTTAGTTCTCTGATTTCCTGCCTCTTAAAAGAGATTATCTACAGCATTTCTGAATGCAGACATGAAGGCTAACAAGTGGCTATCAAGCACTTCACGCATGCTCTCAACACAGGCGCTTCTGAACTGGGCTCTCCGTGGCAGTCCAAGGATAAATGCTGCATAAAGATGTATAATGAAATGAATATATTATATGCTCTCAGTCTCACAGTTCGAGGGACCAGGTCACCAGCTTTGCCTCTGCACTGCAGCGTTCTGGGAGAAATTTAACTACTTTTTTCCCCCCTCATGCCCATTCCCATTCCTCCAATTACTGTTTAAAAAAACCATGAAGGGAAGATGACTCATTTTCTCTTCCTTTTCCCTGTGCCTTCATTTCTGTGTTTCTCGTAGAAGAGGCTTGCTTTCTTCCATTTGCTTTGGGAAACCTGTCTTCTCAACAGCTCTTCTCAGAGACAAATTCAGTGTGATCAAAGGATGATCTTGGGCTCAGGTAGCTCTCATCAATGTCATTTTTTTCCTCACACACTTTTGTGCTGGGCTGCACATTGTCAAATGAAAAGACATCCTGCAATCTTTTCTTTCCCCTTTAATCCTCACCTGGGGTCACATGAGATGTATATACAAGAGGCAAAGAAGAGTCAGCTCAAAACAACACAGACAGTCTGAATCAAAGCTCCATCAAGACATTTTTTCTCTTCCCACTGCCTCTGTTTCAGAAACAAAGATGAAAATATCTTTTGATCTTATGTCTCACTACCTATGAAGAAAATACTTCCGAGCAGACTTCATATTATGGAAACGTTTTAAATTTCAGATAGAGGCTTTTGTCCTGGTGCCTGGAAGGCTGATAAATAGGAATGAGAGGTTTCCTTAGTGGATAAATAAAGACAAAACTATGAGTATAAATAAATGTTGTTCATGATTAATTTCTCTAGACCTTGCATTTTTTAACTCATTGTCCAGATTTTCTATATTCTAAAATTTTCTCCTGCATACTTCATTAGAAAGCAAAGGTGTGTAGCTACTTTAACTTTGCACCACATATACAATACCTAATTACAGTTTAGAGGAGAAAGTAAGTTTGATCTGATCTTAAAAAAAATACCTCTATCAAGGAATTCAATAAAAATAATGCAATACTTAGAATCAACCTCACTTTCATTTAAAAAGTATGCTTCAGCACCACAGCGCCATGTCCTTTATATATATATGTATTACGTATAGCCTCTGGACAGCCAAACAATTACTATGTTATGAAGGCCAAATGTTTTGCAGTTTTTAAAAATTGCCAAAACTGTAATATGAACTTGTGATCTCTCAATATAGTCTTGTACCGACTGAAATCTTTCTGTGTAATGGGGCACTGCCTCAGATAACCTAACAAATAAATCCCTTCTTGAGCCTGTAATTCCAGTCTTTGTTTTGGCTTTATGGATTCTGCCAAATGTTCATGTGCCCTGCGGAGAAGTTTGGAGGCTTTGATCACACGGACTGTGCAGATGCTTCCTCTCTCCATGTAACCTTATATTTGGTACATCACTTACATTCTTCTTTGGGATAACAAGCATTTAAAGAGCAACAATGGCAAAATGCAGAGTCTGCTTCAGAGTGTGCTGAACAGGTAGCTGTGCTACATGAAAGTTACTGAATAAAGTTCATTTAAGAAAAACTCAGACTGTAGGCACTCACTTCCTATAGATGCAATATCCCTATTTCTCACGACACACAATGGATCGAGTCAATACAATGTTTAATACAATTCCTAATAACTGAGTAGTCCTCGATATCAGTTGGTGGAAGGATTCCATGACTGGATGAAATAAGGAGTAATGACTGGAAATGAGGAGTAATGGATTAACTGCGAATGTCTGTCACTAACTTCGGTAGGAGCCTTAATGGAACCTTTTTTGACCCATAGTAATGTTTTACTGTGTGAACTCTTCTTGCAATCCTGTTTTGTTACTGTGAAGAAATGCTTAGAGGTCCTGATAAAATGTTGGGATACATAGGTGGAGAATAAGCAATAATTAAACTGAATCAGAATTTGGAATTAGTATACATATATACATAAACAAGCTTCCATTTAGCCAGAGCCTCAGAAGTTGAAATAGATGCTACTAAATTAGAACCTAACTACCTTTACAGTAATAAAAATGGGAGGTTAGATTTAAAAAGCAACGTTTGCCCTTGTGTTTCTTGGAAGAACTCTCTATCTCTAAATTGGCAGTGCAGTTATTCACAGAAAATTACACAGAAAGATTAATAAATTCTTTGAAATTGCAAAAGGTATGGTGAGTAAGTCCAACAATTTGAAGAACATTATGGATCAAATTTTTCAGCTGAATTAGAGATCAGGCACATGTCTGCCATGTGGCTGTAGTATATTATTTGTCAAGGGTAAATAATAAAATAAATTATATTTTAAGAGAGGAAAAGAAATTGGTCTAATTCCAGCCATGTCTACTGACAATTTCTCGTAATGTTCCATGATGATCCAAAGGGCTGGGAATATAGAAGATGACTGTCAGTACACAGCAAAAATATTATCACACACTTCAAAGTCATTGGCTGCCTTTCCTCAAATAAAGTCAGAGCTTTAATGTGCACGCTGATGGAAACAGGATGGCCCCTTTCAAACCGAGAGGATACAGACAGACAGGGCAGTAAGATGAGACCGGTAGGAGCCAGCACACAGAGAGCTGCAATAAATCCAGGACATAAACAAAATGCCTTCTACACTTACAGTCTTCAGAGGCCCCCAAGCTTTCTAAAAGTGCAGCAAAAACACTGCTGCGCTCTGGCCTTGTAGACCTGGTAGGACTCTGAAGAGGAACCAAGTGCAGCGGTTTTTGATGGCAAACACCCTGTTAACTCTCACGTTCTAAGAATCTCTGAGGAGAAATGAGAGACAGGCATAGGCAGCCAGCAACAAAGTCTTATTTTCTTTTTTTTTTTTTTTTTTTTTTTTTTTTTGTTACCAGGCGGATCTCGGTGGCCACATGATCAGGGGAGAGCTGCTACAGGTTGTACAAACAGCGCCTGCCCTACTCACAGACCTGATCTGCCGTGGCTTGCCCTGGCGGAGGACTCCGTGCTCGGCCCCAGCTGAGCTGCTGACACTGTCAGTCACGGCCAAGAGCTGCTGGTGGGAACCGCTGGGCTACAAAGTGCTGCCGGGCCCAGAGAGATCCTTCCACTCATAAATCTCAGCATTAGTCACAGCACTATAACTTTAAGTCCCAAAGATTGTTTGCAAGTCACGTTTTTCACATACAGTTCATTAACACTAAATCCGGGAGGAGCTGTACACTGCATCTAGGTTTCCAGGACTTTGACCACACAAGAGAAGGAACTCAAAAGCACAGCTTGAAGCGGACCGAGAGGATGACCCGCCATACATACAAGGACAATCTAACCGTTCAGATTAACTGTCTGGTTTAGAGATATTTTTGGGATGTCTTACCTAACGCTTGTGAAGTTGTTCTGCCGGAGGCTGGATGAGGGGCTTCTGCCGTGCACAGCAGCAGGCCTTGTCCTCCCCCGACACACTGCATGAGCTCTCACAGGAAAAAATGAGCAAGATGGCAGGTGTTCAGATACTCTGACTTCTTGCTACCCTTCTGAAGGGCTATTAGCAGTCTAATGGCGAGAGGTTTAGCCCTGAAAATGGGTTTGGGAAAGACATAATTTGGGAAACGTAAATCTAGTTTTAGTGTGCAGTCAGGGAGTATGAAGATCTTTTATCTTCTCATACTGAATCATCTCCTAGAAGATTTCTGGTCTAGCAGAAAGGCTGTTCTAAGAGTGAGATAGGTAACATGGGTCATAACTTTAAGCACCACTGCACTACAGTAGCTGAAAAGCTACTGAGCAGAGCGGTTCCTCACATATGAGCCTGAGCCACCCGGACCCTCACAACAACCCCAGTAGCTGCCGGAGGCTCTTGGGATTTCTAGAGGTCGGGAGCACAGAGATAAAACATACATGGAGCAGGCAACACACTCGGCACCAAGGTGTGTTCCCTGACTGATTCCCAATAGGTTTCTTTTCCAGTATTTTTGATATCAACAGAGGTCTGTGTTGGGTTGGATCCTTGAGGAATCCTTTTCTTAGCCACCCATCTCACATTGACCATTGCATCAATCTAGAAACAAATTTCTCTATTGGTCATTGGATGTTCCTGAGTAGTCTTGAAATGAAGATGGAGTCTTGATGGAAGTCTTGATGGAGTAAGATGATTTCTTTTCTCCAAGAAGAATCCACACCAGGAACAACTTCTGTTCACTTTGAAAAATTATGGGCTGCCTGTCTAAGAAACACATTACCACCGCGTGCTGTACACAAATGGTCTTCTGAGAACATGAAAAATCTGCATAGAACCACCTGCCAAGAAAGTCTACATCTCTTCCTAAACCAGAGCATGCCATTCAGACCGAAGCTCTGGAAAAGCCATCAGGAAGTGCTTCTAAAGATGTATTATTTTTGTTTGGCAGAATGTGAGACATACGGAAGGAAAAAAAAGGTCTATGTACCACTTGCTATGCCTTTCTTACAGGAATCAGATTTATTCCTGTATAAAAAAGGCAGATGAGTACATAGGTAGGACTCCGATGGGAAGCTGAGAACTGATCAATAGCATCCTCATTAAAATAGCAGGATTATGGTCTATACTTTCCCTGTCGTGTGACCTTACCAACCACTTTGATACATTTTATATTAGATAAGCTACTATAAGCATTGTTAAAAGTGCAAAACTTAGGACTGTCTAATATGAGTCATATCTCGCATGCTCTCCAGAACTATTTTTCTTACAGGCATTGGGGACAGTAGGTAAATGTCAGTAATCCTTTCTCTGATGACTAGCTTATTTAAACTGTAACAGGCAAAAACCTAACTTTTTTGAGGGTGCTTCACAACATCGATTTGTAGCATCATCCTGCTCTAGCCACCAGCCTTTCACGCTTACAAACTTTCACCATGGTTGGGCTGCACTTAGCTCTGCCAAAGGATTTATCATTTGAGGATTATTTATGAGGAAATAGGTGCCACTTTGGCTGAAAACAAACATTCCAATGTGAAAGATTTAGAGTAGCACCTAACAGGACAGACTCTTTCTTTCACACATGCACAATACCCACATGTGAACTTCTCTAATCAGGGTAACTTGTTCCCCAAACGTCTAGGAAAGTCCCACCTACCCACAAGGGCTTTCAGAGCCAGTTCGACGGCTCCGGCAGTTGTTTATTCTTTGGCATCAGCATTCACAGGAGTGACTTTAAGTGCCTGCCGTGGTATTTAATTACTGTGTCTGCACAAGCACTGTCATCCGTTCCTATTTCTTAGCCTCCAGCTTTAAACTGCAGGTTGTTACGTCGCAGTCTGCACAAACAAGAATACAGGTTATTGCTCTTCCCGAACTTGTTCTGTTCTTAAAACTTCCCTAGAGTTTCTCAGAAAAGCTTATCCTCCCTCCTCTAACCACCAAGAACCAAGCTGAAAATCCACACTGCCTGAATAACAACACTCAGAACAGAGACAATAACCTTCAGGGAGGGGGGAAAAAGAAACATGAAGTAATGGCTTAAGAATTTCACTCCCCAAAAGAGTCCAACAGCACTTCAGAGCACAAGCAATAAGGTCTTTAAGTATGTATTCTAGTGCTAATATCTATTAAAAAAAACCTATCATAAAAGAAAAAACATTAAGCTGTTCAGAGATGGGCAAGTGCTGCAGGCATGTCCAACCCGCTGTCTGCAATCGTTCTCAGAGGAGAACTCGAACATCTGACAAATTACTATTCTGGTCCATCCTAGCAAGCTACTCTGCAAATATTGCAAAATTCAGCAACACAATAAATTTTGTCAGAAAACAACTCCTATTATTTGCATTTCAAATTTGAGGCAGTGATTTTTTCCACTTCTCATCTTAACATGTGTTTCTTTCACAGCTGCGATTTTCAAAAACTAAGTTGTTAAAATCAACAAAAATTTCCTCCACATCTCTATAACATTCTCAAACTTTCAAGCATCATCCGAGAGGGAAAATGCCAGGCTAGTGACTGGCAGTCAGTTTAACCATCCACATTAAACCTAGACAGCTAATGTTCCATTTGCTATTGCCCCGTATTTTATTTCTTCTCACACACAGACAACTCCAGCCAGTAAACAAATACATAGTAACAGGCGCTCTCGTGGGAGTGTTGTGCAGTAACACCACTCCTTTTCAAAGAAAAGGGTTTAATATCTTCTAAGCTTCCCTAAACCATTTTAGTTTTTCTAAAAATAAAGCTGCTTATCACTGTACTTCAGCTTCAGGAACTTTAATTGGACTAGGAATTCCTCTAATGATTAGATAAAGGCTGTTACAATGGATTGACAACAGTCCTCCAAAAAAAAAAAAACAAAAAAAACCCAAAACAGAACAAAAACCAAAACACAACAAAACCCTCCTTTTCCTCTTTACATATACCTTACTTGGGAACATGATGTTAGTAACTATTGTTGATTAAATGACGAAATTTGGAAAGAAAAGCTTCCTTTCAAAAGCATGTTTTAAACTTGGGTTCACTAAGCGGAGAGGAAACAGGACGGCCTGGCAAGCCCTGTCAGTAACAACCTGAACTTCGTGTTGTACTTGAGGCCTGAACTAGGAAAGAGCAAGTGGACACAAGATAAACATTGGAGACCCCAGACTATTACATGCTCTAGGTGGCCCTGCGTGTGCAGGGGTTGGACATATGACCTCCAGAGGTCCCTTCCAACCCTAGGCATTCTGTGATTCTATTCAGACATACGGGAGAAAAGCATTTTTATGAAATGTAACAAGCTTAAACACTACCTTCTTACGTAGAAGATACTTACATCTTGAAAAAAGGTTAATAAATTGGAGTTTTCTGAAGAGTCAGCTATTGCACATTCATTCTGGATTGTTTCTTAATGAAGCTATTTTTGCTCAACCTTGAAAGGTTGAAAGGCAGCAGGGGCCATTCCCGTTTGCCAGGAGGACGGGTGTTACATTCTCGTCCTCATTGTGTTTATTCGCTAGCACTATCCAACTTTCCAGACATGAAAACTAAGCAGTAAATAGTTGCTGTCAAATCTCAATAGTGAACTTGGTTACGCGACCAAAATTACTTTCCAAGTGTGTAATCAATAGGCAGAGCTATTTTAAAAGCCATTCTTGTATAACAAAACTCAGTCTAAGACAATTACCTTTGAGGAGGGAAAATACAATTAACACTTGAAAACAAAATAAAAAATAAACACAGTTTAACACTAGTTGGGTCAAATTAATTTTATTATGCTCCATGATGAATTGCCACCAGTGCAACATCCTATTCACTGTACATTTCAAAAATTCACATACTAAAAATTTCAGTTTGATAAATGGAAAACTGAATGATTGAGACTTTTTATACGGATTTCATACGTGTAAGTGGCTAGCTGATATTGTCTATGCACACAAAGTGTTGAGATACACAAGCCTCATGCTAGTCTGTTAATTGCTAAGGCTACCTGGACAGTCATTTAACCGGAGTATACAGGAGAGGCCTTCATCACGACGCGGAGCAACAACGCACCGGTGCCACGAAACGCTGTCTTCTGCTCACAGTGCAAGCGGGGGGCGCTGAAGTAGCGGGTAAGACTTTACCTTCATGGCTATTGCAGTCTTTAAGCCTGAATTTTGTCATGTACACGCGCTATTGTAAAGCAAATATTCATCCGGACACCACAGGACGTCGGTGTACTTTTTATATGGAGGACAAAAATGGAAAAACAAAAAACAAACCAAAAAAGCCATTCCTTTGGCCAATATCTACAAATAAAAGTTTTATTCAATAATAAAACTTTATCAGATCTCCCAAAACCTGGAATCAAAATTTGATTAATGAATTGTAATGTGCATAATTATATTACAGAAATCCCAACTCAGAAAATATAAGAGCTAAACATACCTACTGATCAGCGTGCTTGGAAAACCTCTAGGCCTCATTTGCTTAATTTTAAATGCCCTATATGCAATAAGAGTAAGGAAGCAGAGCCAGAAGTTATACGAAAGCCATACAATTGTTTTCCTTATACACAAGCTCTTAACTCCACAGACATTAGCGAACCCAGGCTGCACTTGCATTTGGCTCAATGCTCAAGCCATTACAGCAGCAAAGCTGGTAGGAAGGGTTTCCAGTAGCAGAGGGCAATGCAGAAGCTACCGCAGGGAAGTTAGACCACCTGGAATTTTCTTTTTCCTCAAGTTATGTGCTTAAATTACTCTTGGAAGAAAGTCGGCATCCTCTGAATAATTTAACTACAACCATACCTCTCCCACTGCCTTTCAGCAACTTTCTTTTCTTACATCTAAACTCATTCTCTAAAGACTAGGTTATAACTGTGTTAGAAATCCAAGCCATAACATGCAGGTCCAGCCTGTCAAGATCAGGTCAACACTGGGTTTCAGTCAGTACAATTCTGATAACTTAAATTTGATACCTTGACTACAGTGAGAGATCCAGGAATTCTATGTATTAACTATGCTCCAAATATGACTGACTTAACTAAATATTCTGTGTCAGTTAATGTGGTTCTCTTAAAGAAAACGAAAAAACCACACTCTACCTGAAAATTACAGTAACTAACAGTGCTGCAGATATTAAATACCCACCTAACACAGATTAATATTTTGTAATAGGCAGATATGCCAATGTTTACCACACTATAAAAGTACAACTTATATAGATGTGCAAGCTGTGAAATGAGAAACCCATTTTCTGCCTGCTTACTGCGATACCATTCCCGTGAATAGGGTCCTTGATCTTCATCACAACCCTTGGTCTTAAAGCCAACATATGAAGACAGAATATTGCCATAAAGTTCAGTACATATTCAAAGTGTGTATTCCGAGTCAATGGCTTCCCGACTTCCTGGATGTGGGACTGGTGCTTTAGCATTTGTTATGTACCATAACTCAAAGACTGCAAAGTAATACCACTAGAGTTTACTTTATTAGTACACCAATGCCCTACACATTTTAAAATGTAATTAAACATTATTGAAGCAAGCATTAAATGCAGCCCTTCAGCCCAAAGAACGTATAAAATGGATTTTAAAAATAAATCAGACTGTAGCAATTGCCAGACTCCAGCAAAGCCCACCAGCAATTTACACTTCTTCATTCTGAAAGATAAGAGCTGGAAAGAGAGGACTGAACTGGTCTGCATTAAAGATATCTTCACCACTACTTTACTACCCTGTTTGACCTCAGATAGGTAGTTCTCCAATTAAAGCATTCAATTATTCACTGCTGTCCAATAGCAGTCCGTGTTGCTACAGTTAGGGCAAGGTAATCTTCGCAACTAGCTGTGCATATCTGTATAATTTTGTTTTTATGTAAAGCGTATTAGAAAGGTTTTAACTGCAATGTTGTGATGTACTTGTAACTGTGCAGTATTATAAACCAGCCTCAACATTCATGTAACGTTGCATTTGAAATGAAGGGGCTAAAAAACTAAGAGCTGCATTACTTAAAGAACATAGTGCTATACTAAGTTTTAATAAGAAAATTTAGATACAGAAAAAGTAGGGTATGAAAATAGTGTTTTCCTTCTTGCATTATAACTAAATTACATTAAGGTTTTTGTCAGTCTCACATATTACATTTAAACTCCCTTGTTGATGGAATGGAAAGTATTCACATGTACATGATCATCCAGGTGTAAACTCGCACACATTAACAGGGAGTAGCTTTGTAGAGGATTATGACAAACCTTTACAGATTAAATGAGGTATTGCACAGATTAATAAAAAAGCAAAAGGCAACAAAAATATACAGCAAATTGGTAGAACATTTACATGATAAATTTTACAGAATCCATAGACAGAAAGTAGTGTTTAGTATATCATTCACCTTAAAAAATATATATATAATATAATATAATATATGATCAATCGTCCCATTCATCATCATCCTCAAAGTCTTCTTCATCATCTTCATCCTCATCTTCATCTACAAGACAAAGATGCACAAGTCACTTGCATGCAGGACAAATGTGTTCCTATCTGTTCCACAACAGTGGAGGAGGAGGAGGAGGAGTGGGAAATAGAACCATCATCTCAATGAAGCCAAGACAATGTATTTGATGACACTGAAGTATTTTACTAAAATTGCCAAGGCACATTCATCTTAAGCTGCAACCACTATCATGATATAAGTTCTAATTCACTGACTTCCCAATATAGGGAGAAAAAAAAACCCAAACAGAGACTTCTCTTTTGCTGTGAGACAGAAAACATTCATTTCATCATTTCACACTTTTACTGCTATTACTTTTCTCTAAAAAAGTGAGTAGATACCATGTTTACACTTGATTTTTAACTTTATCAACAGATTCACTCATGAAACTTAAGTACTGTTTTCCTCAAACCTACCTTATGAAGGGATTTTTTACTTACTACCTAAGCAGGAAAAAAAAAGTTCTTGTTGGCTACAGACTGCTGTTGTTACTGGAATACTACCGACTGCTTCTATTTTTAATTTTATTCCATCTTCCATTTTTCTCTACACATTTAATTGGCTACAATTAATAAATTATCGTACATATAAAAATACTGATTTGTCAGATCGGAAAATTCACCTCCTTATAGCTCTGAATTTAGCATCCTTCTGGTGTTTAATTCGTGTAAAGCAATTTGTGTAAAATTTGAAATTACTATGTAGGCCAACAAATCAATATATAATTATATTGCATTCAACCAAAGTAAAAAAAAAAAAAGAGATGCAACCAAATGGCTGCACTGCAGCTACTGAACTGTACTCATTACAAGTTGATGTTAGAAAAATGCAAATCCTCTTGTCACTGTTGTAGTCTTACTTTTTTGGCATATTGAAGTCTGAAAAGTTTGTTCAGTAAAAAGTATACATGTAGCCAAGCAACACTTGTCATACATTTACTATCCAGCAGGTGGTAGCCAAAGCAAACTGGAAATCACAGAGACCTAAGAGCACAATTCTGCAAGAGAATTTGCTTGTAGAAACGGAGGTTTTTAAAAAAGCCTGCTTTCCAAAGTATTCTTTTGACTAACACTACATCAGATATCTAGTGGATAAAAATATACCAGATATAAAAGAGTCTTTAGAAGAGACTGTTACTAACCTTGATTAGTATTTTTTAATTCAGTCTTACTGCAAATATAATTCACGAAGTAGCACAGTGTAACCTCTGAACCCATCAGTAATGGTCTGTCTAGAGCATTCTATATTTGACTATATTCTGATTTTTTTCTATTAATATTTTATGTTCCACTGAAATCTTAACACTTAAACAGACAGCTTAATACCAGAAAAATTCTATCAGGTTTACCTGAAGAATGAATGGCTTTGCTCCTTTTCTGCATAACTTCCATTAAGGCACCCACAATTCCTGAGGTGGGTGCTGGTGTAGGTGGTGCACTCTCCTGGCCATCAGATACCTTGGCGGAGGGAAGCATACAAAAATGTCATCAGAAAATTTGTAGACAAACTGTCCTTATAAAAATTGTTGTGTTCATTTTCAGCTGGGAGGACAAGTTAAACTATAGTTTCATTTTTCCTACCTCAAACTAGGCTTACATTAAAAAAAAAGTCACAGGCATAATGATCATATAGCCCTTCCCCCCTTCCCCAAATACACCCTTTTTATCCCTAGGACACAACAGTTTTTAAATTTGTTAGTCAAGTTTGTTTTGGGCTGATAATTCCTTCTGAAATTAGTCTTTGATACTGCATATGTGTACTAACAATTAAATACTAATGTGTCTTTATACATTTTACATCAGAAGACACAAAAGAATGACAAAAAATAGCAGAACTAAGAGTCAATGAGGTTAAGAGAAAAAAAAAATAAGTTGAACAAAAAACTTGTACTGAGCATCAGATTAGCTGAAAGTTGAATGAAAGTTGTGAAAAAAAGAAGTTTAAACCAAATGTGTAAAGAACAAAATGCAAGATGGTGACAAATAATAACTAAAAAGGGACAAAGAGATGAACTGCATTTACAGAGAATGAAGGACTGAAGAAGGAACTGAAGGGCAACAAGACTGAAGTTAAAATATAGAGGGGAAGAGAAACATGGCCTAAAGAAACTTTAGAAATATTTTATCCCACTTCGGTGTTAGAATCATCTCAAAAATTTTTAAAAGCTTGACTAATTCAGGTGAGAAAAATCCAAAAACTCTAGAAAATCCTCATATTCCAGATCTCAAAGGCCAGACTGTTATGGCACATCTACCACAGATGTGCAGCACCAGCTAGTTTAAGTCTGTTAACAAAGAGATACACTGCCTCAAACTGAAATACAGTCACACATTTTTTGGAACATTAAAGACTGTTACACCATATTAAGTATACTTCATTTCTCCCTCCCTTTTTTTCTTTAAAGTGTCACCATCTTTATTTACTTTGGGCCATAGTACTTTCCTTTATGAGGAATACTCAAAATGCTGTGACTGTTTTCAATATTTTTTGCAACTTTTACAGCATTAAATTTTCTCTGCAGACTTATTTGTTAAAGTAAACATACTCCTAAATATGAAGTGACTACAGAAAGAAGTTAGAGATTTACACGTTATAGGTGCATAACTTGTTTATAAAAAGTATTTAGTCATCTGCAAGGAAAGCTAAGAGTTTGTTCCTTAGCATGGCTACACTGGGACCAGATTATGGGGCTTGAAATGGGAAGGTGTTGACTTCCTTGCTTTACAAAAAGCAATGATGATCTTGAATGCTCAGTTTTGTTTCCTCTCCCATCTTTTCTACAATCATCTTAACTCCTGATTAGTCTTAGATTAGGAGTACTTGCAATTTAGTTCTGGGCCAACATATTACTATGAATGTATTTTATACCACCTATAGAGTGAAGTCACCCTAACATCAGTCCTACATCTGCAGGCAAAAATTGCCTTGCCCATATTGAGTGTCCTAAAGAACATACCAAGAAACACTCTGAGCTGCAGCAAGAGCAAGAAGATGAACCACTAGGAGTGTAGGCAGGCTCAGCATCTGCAGAGCACAGGACTCAGTTCTAAGGCGGCAGGAAGTGACCTGATTGCTTTGCAGTACCATTATTGCTGAATCCACTCTCTGCAGCTGCTTTTCACTGAAGTACTCAAGAGATTAGCAGTCTTTGCATACTACTTCTTGCAAAAGCTCTTAAAGTTTGAATTTAAAGCTTTACTGAAAGTGAAAAGTGAATTTGAAATGAGAAAAAAAAAACATGTAGCAAATGTTTACTACTGAAGAAAATGATTAGAAAGTACATCTTATTTAAAAAAATGTAAAACTATGATCTAGCCCAAAGTAAAATGCTACAAGTTACTGTTCATGCTGTTACTGTTCATGTATTCTATCCATTTGCACTAGGGACTTGGACAAGAAACTGCTTTACTTACAGATTTCAGTTGTATACCCTGTCGTATCTGGTCTAAGAGTGCATCTCTTCCTGAGCAGGACACTGGTCGACTGTTATGTTCTACTTTCTTTAACTGAGCACCTTCTCTGATTTGATCTAAGAGTGCTGCTTTGTTTCCTGCAGGAACTGGAAGCTGGTTGTCAACCTCTGAGTGAAGACCTGGTGGTGGAGGTGGACCAGGAGGGGGTGGTGGTGGAGGTGGAGGCGGGGGCACTGATGACCCACTTGCTGGTGGTGGTGGTGGTGGAGGAGGACCAGATGGTGCAGATGATGAATGCACGGGTGGTGGAGGAGGATTCATCCTGTTTGGAGGAGGTGGGGGCACAGTTGCACCTGGTCTAGATGGAGGTGGGGGTGGCGGTGCTGCTGTGGGAGCTCTTGAAGGAGGAGGAGGAGGAGCCCCTCGGCCTCGAGCAGGTGGAGGAGGAGGGCCCGAGCTATGGGGAGGTGGTGGTGGAGGTGGAGGGGGTCCTCCTCTGCATGGCGGTGGTGGAGGTGGAGCTGAAACAGAACAAGACAGAATAGAGAATTACAAACTACTCAGTACTCTTTAGTATTCTGCAGCTTTACAGAACCGATTTGTTTTTTCCCCCAAAAAACAACAAGGCTTTGTTTTTCATTTTACAAGGATCTCTGTGCCTGTGCAAGTTTCATCAATCCTGGATTAAGTTGAAAACAGCTAAAGATAAATTAACACTTATACGAACATAAGCTAAGGTCAACACAGTCCCTATGCCTGTCTCTATTTTGAGACCATTACTGCAGGGAATGACTACAGTATATAAAAAGAATCCTAAATCATAAAACAAGCTATGTCATTATTTATTTATCGGGAGGGGGAGTGTCCTACTACATTAATTTCCTTCATAATCCAAAACATATCTGAAGATATGTTTTCTCTTGATAAAATTTGGCAAAATTTCAAAAGAAACCTTCAAAATTCTGTTCAACTGTGAAAGAAGGAGAGAAAAAAAAAGATGTTAAAAAAATTCTTAAAATGAAGTATACATAATTTCCATTCTGTAGATTATCTATTAGTTTATACTGGAATTAACGAGGGAAATATTTTCAAAGCATTATCTTCTAGTAATAAAAAACTGAAAACGTGTTAATACTGGTAGAAGGTGGCATACAGTGTCAAACACCCTGTGTTCAACTGTGTGCATTTGCATCCCTAAACAGGACCTGGCAGCAAACAGGGCAGTAGGACCTCTGGTAGAGCACCTCAAGGTACCAATGACAGGGGACATCCACAAAGAGTAACTTGAATCTCCTCTAGCTCATTTTCCTTGGTGGGCAAGAGCAGGGAGCTGTCACAAAACTGCATCTCTCTCCACTGTCTATTGCTTCACTGGAGCTAAGCTGCCTTCACGACACATCACTCAAAGTTTGCTTCTTCCTGCCATGTAAAGTACCTCCTAAACAAATTCTTTTTCGTATCACCACTAGGCAGTAAGAATAGGAATCTCTGTATTTTGTTAAAAAAAAAAAAAAAAAAAAAAAAAAAAAAAAAAAAAAACTCACAACTTTTCCTCAAAAAGAAATCTAACACTCACTTAGAAATTTTATTTTGTTAATACTACAAGCATTTTTAAAATTTGTTCTTAAAAAAAAAAAAACCTGCTTCATGAGTTACCCACATTCTAAACATCTGGGTAGATTAATCTTGAAACTGGCAAACATTAATAAAAATATCTGTGTGTGATCTTTATTTTTGCCAAAAGAAACTACTTTGAGCTTTTCCCTCATATTTTATGCCTGCAAAGTCTGAGTGAAATATGTGTTCGCCCTCTCCCTCGCAAACCTTATAAAGCTAAGTCTTGCTCCTTTTTGCTGAAAATAATTTCCAACAATATCGTTGTGTAAAAGACTGTAAGAAGAAAATAGCTTCAAAGACACTTCAGTGCAGAGGATCATTGCTATGAGTTTGTGTTGAATTGTATTTCCGTTGCTAATAGCATTTTAAATGGCACATTTCAATCTCCTCTTCCATTAAGCATCTAATGGCTTGTAGTTTGTGTGGTTGTTTCATGTAACTACTTAGTAATACGATAATCTCACATATATATATATATATATATATATATATATATATATATATATATATATATGTGATTTTCTCTCTTTCTCTCTTCTCTCTATATAGAGAAAAGTCACATTTAATTGCATATGCTTTGATTGTGAAAAAGACTTTGCCCTCAAGAAAGATGCTTTATTTTTACCTCTTCTATTATCCCCTTCCTACTAATGGCTGAGAAAGCAACCTGTCTGCAAGGGAACAGAGAAGAGAAATCCCTGAAAAAGCAGCTTGAAGGAAGAACCACCTATGCCTCCTTCCCTGCACATCCTATAGAAAGGCGTACCACTTTTAACTGTCATTTTCCTAAGCTTCATATAAATTTCTCCTCTCTATCTGCATCAGATCCAGAAAAATATGCAACATCCAAACTGTGGAAACTGTTTTATCTTTACTTTAACTGAGAAGTGAATTGAATGAAAATTCCGTATCTTGTATTGGAGTCCCTTTCCAGGCAGGCTATAGGTAGCTGCAAGACCTATAGCAAAGCTTTGCTCTCCTTTAAGCAAGAAGGAGAAGCCACTACTTCCCCCTCTAACTCATACATGCCAAGTGAAAACAGAAGAAAGTTTTAAAATGCAAAGTTTTAAAAATGCAAATTAATCTGAACATGGGTATTAACAACAAAGCTGTAAAGTCTATTGATAGTATCACCACCAAAAAAAAAAAAAAAAAAAAAAAAAAAACACCTCAAAATCAAAAAAAAAACAGAAGTAACAGAGAGAGGGGGCAGGCAAGTAAAACGAGAAGCAACTTCTGTTTCAAAAGAACAACAAATTGACTGTGATTCTCCTCAGTATCTTAGTAGGGTGCACACTTAAGCACAGAAATTCTTGCAACAGAAGACAGGAAAATGTGTTTCAGTGAAAAAAACAGAACATTTCAAACAGCAGTCAAAACTACACACCACATCGTATTTCCGGATAAAACCACTGAAATTATGAATTTTAAACTTCCAGGAGCATTCATCTACCTCTACCACAAAGTAAAAGCCTGATCCTATTTATCATGCAGGTTAAAGAGAAGGCAGCTAATCTTTCAATCGCATGCATGCAAAGTTGTCATAACTTCACATTAATGCACACATTTTAGAAAAAACTAACATTTTAGAAGTATTTTAAACTAGTCATATGGACTTCCAGACAAATTTTGTCAGAGAAATTTTCAGTCAGTAAGGGGATATCATTAACTCTGTACACATTTGAACAGAGCTAAGATTATATAAAGAAACTGACAGACTTGTTACTGAGACAAAAATCAAGAATTCAAATTTTGCTTGCAATTCAATTAATAAAGTCTGACTAGTATTTAGTATCACCATCAAACAAATGTGAACTAAGATTTCCTATCCGTTAGGAAAGAATCACACAGTTGAAGCATGAATAATTTGAAATATATTCTTGGATGCCAACTCATATACATACCACTCCAACGTGGGGGACCTAAGGAATAAATGCAATAAATTATTGCACCCTGAACCTGTATCTACTGAGGCACTAGAACAATTTATTCAAACTAGTTTAAGATGGCTATAATTTCAACAGTTTCAAGGAGTAATCATTAATTAAAGTTTGATATTGGCAATGTAATTTTCAGACTGATTTGCCATGTTGCAACAGCTGAGATTGTATTTAAAAGTTGGAGATTACTTATTTTAGAGTTTTCTCAAAGCAGGAACCTAATCAGACCTCCCTGATCCAAAAGGGCTACCTTTTACTTTAAACGGGGAGGGAAGGGTGGAAAGCGGAGGAGACACCGTTGGTTTCTTTAAACATTTACATCAGATTTCCAGGTCTCTGGCTGTTGCGAAGCACATCACATACTGCTACTAGGGCACTATACCACACACATACTTGTCAGCAATGTACTACTACTACAACTGATAACAGAAATATGACTTTTAAGAATTTATTTATGAGGAGACTATAAATAAAATATATAACATTTGCAATCTGAAAAAATCCATATGAAATGCACTGCAAAGCTTTGCAATCTGCAAAGCATTACTGGAAGTTACTTAGCTGACACAAAAAAGATCTTTAGGAGAAAGTACTCTCATGAGCAATGCAGACTTGTTTTTTTAATTGTTTTTTTTCCATAGTGCAGGATGTACAGAAGCATTACAAAATCCAATATATCTATAGTGATGTGAAGTCCAGAGACGAGTATCAGAAACCAAGCATCAACAGCTTACAATCCAATTTTTAAGGCAGAATAATCTGTGACATCTGATGCGAAAGTAAAGGGAAACCTACCTTGTCTACGGAGTTCATTTTTAACAGCTTCTACACCTCCTGTTTTTTCAATGAAATCATATATAGCCTTTGAAGTTTCTTTGTCTTTTAGTTGAGCCTCTGAAATTCCACACAGATCAAAAAGATTTTTCAGTTCTGGGTCCAAGTTGTTCACCTGTAGGTTAAACAGATTAGTTCCAAATATCTTGAAATAGTAGTTAAAAAAAAAAAAAGAAAAAAAAGAAAAACACACTTGTATTGAAGGAAAACAACATGCATCTAGAAGGAACATCAAAAACAAAATCACTTTTTCCATGCTGAATTTGCAGTTGGAAAGTAAGTTTAGGACTATTTTAGGAGTGGAATGTACCTAACAAAAACTTATGTTTTATATGTTTTTCCCCTCTATCCCACTCTGTTCCTTTCTGCTCTTCCATCATCTTTCTACGCTTAAATTACAGAAACAACTGCACTGTGAAGTGCAGCTAATATTTAGGTGATACCGATCTTCAACCACCTAAATTAAAAGAAAAACTAGGTAGCTTTTAACTATTCTGCATGTTGAACCATGTATTAAAATACTTACATCAAAACCTGTGTTTGGATCCCAACCAACATGTCCAATGTGCCTTAAAAAAAGTGGAAAAGTCCATTTAATCCACAGAGTAAAAAGGATCTAATTAATAATTATTTTAAAATAACAATTTTAAAATTAAGAAAATATCCCCTACACAGCTGTATCACCACCTAGTTTCTGCCTTGATCTCACTGGACACTTCAGTGCTTCATTTATGAGGGAAATAGCAATACTTCTCACTTTTTGTCTTGCGAGGAAAAAAAAAAAGCAGAGAAAGCACCAATTTTACCCTTAGGAGGTAGTCTGCAGCAAGACGTTAAGGCTCCATATCATCCTGCAGTGCTAATACTGATACGAATAGGAGCGCTGCACAAGGCCAAAGACAGCATCTACCACAGTCTTTAGTGTCGCACGGCAGGAATCCTCCTCCTTCCTCCCATCCAGGTTTGCTCTCGCTTTCCTGACATTTCTCCCATTCCTGTTGGATCCAGGCTTAGGGTTGCTACTATCACCAGAATCCAAGTTTCCTCTGTGATGCTGTTCTATGCCCAGTTGTTGGCTTTGGAATAACTACAAGCTTTTAGCTCAAGGGATAAGAATAGGAGAAAGTCTGATTTCATACTTGCATTATGCTACAGAAAAGGTAGAACTAAATGCCCTTTGTTTTGCCTACAGAAAAGGCAGAACTAGAAACCCTTTGCTTTGCTTAAATATAAATTTATAAGATTTATTTAAACGGAAGGCATGTTGAATTCCTTCTATTACCAACATACAGTCAAAATTATGGTATTATTCTGGATGTTAAGATACAGCTTGCTTCGTGTAAACCAGAGATGTGTTTCTAAATACATATAGTCTCAAATCTATTTATAATGTATTAAGCTGGCATAGGCAAGTTAACAGAGGTTTAGTAGCCCTGTACACCCACACCTTTCATAATGTTATTTTAAAAAGCTTTTGAGCATGATAATATTAATCAGAAATTACTACTGCACTATACAGATACTAAAGTTCCTAAGAAGTAAAATGTTGACAATATTTCTTATTTATTTTTTCATACTTCAAAGGAAGGAAAATAAAAGTTACTTGTACATAATGACCACAAACATTATACACTGCAATGAAAAACAAACTTCTGGAAATGTTTTAAGTAACCATAGTTCCTGAGCTATTTTTTTTAAAGTGTAGGCAGCAGTAAGCTAAATTAATATAAGTACTTTTTTCTTTTTTTTAATTGCTCAGAATAGTGAAACTGAAACTTACATATTTTCAAACTCCTTTTGCAAGGGTTCACTATATACAATTTAAAATTACATTTAACCTGTATACAAATCCTGACAGAAACTAGAACATATCCTTTGTATGAACTTCACTAAATATTTTATATGACTTTATTCTCAGCTTTTCTAGGACAACCTGAATATTTCATGACTGCACATAAAGTGTTCTACAATTGTCAGAGCCTGACAGACATTATAAAGACATTCTCATACTCAGTACATTATCTGTGCTACTTTACACCCCTCTAACAGCTCTGATCAGAGGCAAGGTACATTGAGGCAAGCGGTGATTCACAGTTTCATCTGCCTGAGCCAAACCTACATCAGCACGGCTACAGTAGTGACCAGCAGTGACCAATTATTACTCAATTTCCTTACAGATTAAGTCTCACTATTTTCTTTTTCTTATATTAAGGGACATGAACAGACGCAGTCAGTCAGTTCTCTACTCAGCAAGATGTCTTAAGTGTCTAAGCACAGCCTGGGCACAGGGGGATTTCAGCCTCTCCTTTATTTTCTGTCCTCTGTCCAATTCTACAGAAAGCTCTCTCAAAACACTGTAATACAGTGTAAGTAATGCCAAAAAACGCTTCAAAAGGAAAGGGCTCGCTAACTTGAGATGTAATCCTAATCCTTACTTTCTAAGATTTCGAGGGAACTGATGTTTCCTGCAATTAACTCAAGCTTTTTATTTGTTAAAGCAGCAGCATTTTATTCTAAAATGCTGAAGATCAAATAATCAAATTACCACTTGATAAACCATTAGCAATTCAGTAAACACGAGTAGAGCTTTCCCAAACAACATCTTCTCTCTATACGTTATAGCTATTGCTATATTGCTAAGAAATTCTAGAAAATGAACTCAACTGATCCTTAACAGGCATCACAAGCTACAGTGCTAGCTCCCGTGCCAGAGTAAGTAACGTTACAAACAGGAAGCCAAAGATGACCACAAGGCTATACTGTTTCCATTACCTTGCAAAACCAAACCAGCAGGCGCACTTTGCAGGACAATTTACAGCCACAGCCTAAGAACATGATGTTAAATAGTTGATCAATGAAGCTGTTAAGCCAAACACTTAACCAAGGCATCTTTGTGCAGCTAAGTGACTTCAGGATAGCAAGTTACTTGTGTTTAGAACGGAAGTGAACTTTGCCTGTGTCTAAACTTGCTTTAAACCTCACAGCTCATAGCTACTATAGTTGAAGTGACCCAACTCTCACACAGTTCAAACCTGGAATATTTGCACATGTAACTGGCAAATCTCAAAAGCATGCTTACTGGAAGTTAGATGGTGTCCCAATATCTGCCTTTGTCAATCTTTTCTTTTTATTTTTTCCTTTCTTCTTTTCTTTGGTATATGAAATATTGTTGACTTGTGGAGTGTAAAATCTGTTAGTTGTAATTTCTGGGTTTTTGATATCAACAGTTGCCATTGGTAGATTTGGACCTGTGAAGAAAAAATAGAAGATTTTACTATTGTTTCAACAAAATCCTACTCAACCTACTAAGTCCCCACCCCTCCTCTGTAAAAATACACTTTTATTTAAAAAAAAGGGGAAACTGTACCAAAGTCAGTGTTCCACATGCAATTGAGTTCTGGATGTCAGAAGTATTAACCAAATTATTTGCTGAAGAAGAAAAAAAAAAGTTGCTACACGACAACAATGCCAGCACAGTTTTATGAGTTGGAATTTAATTTTTGTAATTTTGGCAAAAGAGATGATTTGAAATTTAAAAATTATGATGGGTACAGAATTCATGAACTTTTTCATTCATCAGAACAAGAAACATTAAGATATGTCTGTACACTGAAACAACTGTAACTACAATCCTGGATATAAGTATTCTGACTTCCATATATAAAAGTGACACCAGCATGCCCCGACAGCACAGTAAACTGATCTTAAAGGGGATCTCTTGCTTAGCAAGCATCAAATGGGAATGATTTCTGCTACAGCACACAGAACTTCACACAAGAACTTCAGACCGTAGATAGGCTTCACTCTGTAGCACTAGAGTATTTATAGAGCTATTCAGGATTTCTCATTTTTCATTCTTTGGTTCACAAAATAATCCAAGACACAGACAAGAATGGAGCTTGAAGAGCACTAGCAATAAAAGCAGCATGGAACACAAATTAAACACTCGAATTATGAATTAAATTCTCATGCCTTATCCTCAAGATTAACAAATCAGACATGTCAAAATTACTAATGCGGTTATTTTAAATGTATCTGAATTAAACTCCTGCCAATTTTAGCATTCTATTTGTATCTGTTATTTACATAACACTAGTAAAGGATCTTTTCTAGCAGCTTTTCCACTGAAGATAGTTCTTACATGACAGCAGTATTTAAACACTAAGAAGAAATTTAATCTTGCTGTTCATAAATATCTATGGTGTAGGTCCTCAAAAAAGCAAAACAAAAATATCTATAAGGATCAGTAATCTCATTCTTCGAAAACTGAAGCCATCTTTCATTCTCCTCCAATTCGCTATGCTACAGTCAGCAAGTCAATTTAAACAGTTTATCTTAAACTCAGGTTTTTGACCTAACACTCAAGTGGATGAGAAAAAACATGAGACTTTAGTAGAGAAAAATATTTGAACATCTATTCACAACTGTGTTTGTATGGAGTACACAGTCATCCTATACGTTCTGAAAGGAGTGGCCTCCTGAAACCTGGGCTTGCAGTGCAGAGCGATGCAGAAAGCAACAGGCACTGCGATGGGTGAATAATTATCTGACATTTGCAGTTTAACACCTCCATAGCAAGTATCTAGAATTGACCAGAACAATAAACAACAACAAAAAAAGAAACGAGACTGAGCTAGACAAAGCTTGTCTGGCAGCTCCTACATCCCACTGTAACTGAGGACAAGATTTAAAAATGCATGAAAACGGCACAAGGAACAGAAAGTGTTTGCTGCTAGAAGCAACTACAAAAATAGAAATGAAATGCTACAGTCTAGACAACTGTCTTCCGAGAGTAGTAAAATACACACTGAACACATATTGACCGCATACTGCTAAGCACAGGAATTTGTAGGCAACGCTTAGAATCAGAATTAAATTCACTAATTGGTCAATACTATCCACAGCAAACTTAAATGTGCTGTTAAGTACTTCTTTAAGATGAACGGACAATGACAGGCTTTATTTCATAGCTTAATACAAAACACTGCAGCATTTCCCCTTTTATTCCACCACTGATCAGACTCTCTTACTATTATAGATATTTGCAGTTCAAGCTACACCGGAACTTAAAGCAAAAATGCTGAACTGCTAGCAAGTTCTCAATATACTCACAGCCGACCAAAGCTTTCAATACGTGCCTTGCTTTTTGCATGCAAGGCTTAGATTAACCATAAAAAGTTGTATGAAGAGAGAGACGCTTTCAAAATGAAATATTATTTACCCAAACTCAATTTAAGTACTGATAGCCTGATTTCTTGACACTAATATTCATTCTAGATACCACAGAAAGATCTTTAAGATAAAGTTATTCTTACCGTCAGCCTTAGATCTTAGATGTCCATGAGGGATATAAGAACCTTGAAAAGAATTATATTCTTCTAGAACTGCCATGTTTATATCCAGCAAAAATTTTCCCATCATAATACATGCACCCTCCCCATCAGGTACAGATAGCTCGATAAATGAAGATGAGAGGGGCATATAGAGTTCATCGTTAGGAAGAATCTGACAGTACAGTGGCTTTAAGCATCCACTGCTATCAGTATCTGTGATATCTTCAGAAGGAACTCCAGAAAAAGTGGTACAAAACATTTTGAAATATCTTCAACCTTAGAAAATTCCTTGTATTTTAGAATGTCTCTGTTCTGTCTGTAGCCTTGAACAGATGCCTAAGAATAACTGCAAACTGTTCTAGTTAGCAGCTGAAATACGTCTCTTGCATGTTTTTCAGAGATTCCCTCAAAGCCTAGTTGTCTGGCAAATCCTCCTTTCAGGCAGGACTTCACCAAGAGGTCAGTTCAACCACAATAATTCCTCTTTATTTGCATAAAGAGACCTCGTCATTACAAATGAGAGCAGAACATAAATCCCAGGAAATTACAGGCTAACACACTTTATATAACTGTTAATGATAGTTTTGGTTTAATCCTGCAATTCTGTAAAAACAAAATAAAACTAAAAATGCTTTAATCCCTACCACTGAAAAGGTCCCCCCAAACAATATTTTCCCCCACACAACTTTACATTTACCTCGACACATGCATAAAATCTAAACAAGCCCCAGCTAAAACGAAATGCCCCACAAGCATTCCAAGCTTGGATCACAGCATACAGAGATGTGACTGTTCCTGTTTCTCAGCTCTTAAGTAACTATGTAGTGATACAGAGCACAGGAGGAAACGAATAAACAAAAAAGTAGGCAATCTGTTTTTGAAAAATATTTTTCACTATATGCCGAGAGCAACACAAAACCCAGTTTACCCTCCCTACAAGAGCTGCTTCTTCAGTTAAAACCTGAAAACATATCTCTGTTCTAGACCGAATTACAAGTACGGAGGAGTCTGAAGGCCATCAGCATCTGAGGCCATAGCCTGTGTTCTGAGTGTGACTCATCTGATGCTATAGAAAGCAGGAAGACAGCTAACCAAACCCTACCTCCTTTATCAGTAAAGCAGACAAGCTTTAAAAAAATCAAAGAAAACATAAAAGGAACACAGGCACCACAAGTTAGTAAAATGCAGAGGTGCTCAGAGCTTTGACTAGTGATTATAAGCATGAACTCTGGGCAAAAACCTGTATTTTCTATAGAGCAGCAAAATGCATAGTATTGCAAGTTTAGCCCATCCGCATTCTTCTTCTAAAGCTGATGTCACTTGGCTATAACAGGATGAATAATGGAGACTTCCATTTATAGTTTTAATATAAAAGTTTTCACAGGTTTTGTTTTCTCCGATCTTTCCCCAGTCAGACAGATAGCAAGTCAAGAGAGAGAGAGTCAGACAAATGATTTGTTTGTGTTATTGTAGGTAAACACAGTAGAGACAAAAGCTATTTTATTTTGTGGCACATGGTACCACGACCGATATTTTACTTTCCCTTCTACCCTGCAGACACTGCTATCAAGAAGACACTGTTCAGGTGAGGGGAGGCAAACACTGCTGAAAAGGGAGAACAATTACAAGCTGAAGTCTAAAGAAACCCAGAGGATTGAAGTCACTGAGGGAACCCTGCTGAAGAAACGGGTATCAGAAATGCCCAACTAACCTGCAGTTATCCACATTACTGCCTCTGCTTCTTCACAACTTAAATATTCATGAGAACAGAAACATCAATTTATTTCAGCAATGTTCTACGCTACAAAGGTTTTATTTGGAAATAGGTTAGCAGTCACCTACTTGTGTGACCTACCTACCAAGATGCTTAGACATTTTAGTGAAAACTTAAGATCACCTCCTCAACTCTGCAGGTTTACGGTTGTCCCCAGGGTTGAGGGACATCAGATAATCTTTGCTCATGTAGCAAACTAATAGCCATTACAATATGACCTATGCTGCAGTCATCAACAGAAATATTACAGGTTAAATCACTTTTTAGGTTCAGTGTGCGTTCATAACAGTCTTATCTAAGCTTAATATTCTCTGGTATCTATTTTTCACTTGATCTTAGAATAAATGATAACATTTTTCAATTGAAGTTGTATTTAGTTTTGATACCTTCCATCAATTTAGTGATGGGAGGATCTTCTGAGGGAGCCTGCATCTTCATGTCAGGAAGATGTGTTCAAATAATCCTTGTATGCAAAGAAAAATGTTTACTGTTGAACATGCATTTATATGTCCAAAAGACTATGCTACTGGTTAGCTGCACATATTGAAACTCAGATTTTATAAATGTTTTATGAACTCTGTCACGATTAAACTTATGTACTCTCCCCTATAATTGCACTTCAATTTCAGCAAGGTTCTGTATGTCAACCTTGTATTCTGGAAACTCAGCAGCAAATTAAAATACAAAGATTTCGTCCTAGTTTAAGATGAAGGGCTTCTGTTCTATTTGCTATAAAACATGTTCCTCCAAAAGCCACAAATCCTCCAAGCAAGAACTACACAAATACCAAAGAACAGAAGCAAAACAAATACACTAACCTCCAGCATACAAAGTTACTGCTTTCCCCACCACATAACTATCTTGAATAAGTCCAAAGTAAAGATGCGCAGCAACAATAATTGACAGAATTGGGAAAAGAAATAAAATGCAGAGATTCTTGCAAAACACTTACCATTCAGTGGGTCTCGTCTTTTTTCTGGTGGCGGGGGAAAAGAAAAGTAAAAGATAATGAGTTGTTTATTCATTGGTATCACTCGAAACTTTCATTCTAAATCTTATTTTTCTAGTGAAGATTTGAATGACCTTGAACTCACTGTTAAGAACCTAAAAACGTTTTTATAACCTGCTAGTTATTTGACTCAAACAAAATTAAGCATTATAAAACTGTAAGAAAAACTTAGAAATAGGCACTAATTAAGTGAGCAAACTAAATACAAACATAACAAAATGGCTGAGTTTCCAACGTTTTGAATACTTCATCAAATTTTGGAGTCAACAAGCAGCTTTCAAATGAGTTTGTTTTGACATAACCCATCAACACAGGATTTCATACTTTTTCATTACTAGTGAATGAGACCAGGTCCTTCATTTTAATTTGAAACACAAACAGCACTTCTAAGCAGTGATGTTCTCTCACAGACTCCAAAGCACTTCACGATTATTTGTTTTATATGCAAAGAATGAGAGAGAGAAAAGTCAATTTACCTAACATTACCAGGTAACTGCAAAACAGAACTCAATCTCCTAAGTACTAATGCTGTTATTTTATTCACTAAACTAACTGTTTCACTGAGCATGAAGAATTTTGTTTGAAGTGTTAAAATGTAGCTGCAAACACATCACACCTCAGGATTTTTAGATATTCCTACCAGTCTTTAATGCTACACTCTCCTTTAAGAGAGTGAGTTTCCCTCACTTCATGGCTCTCTGCCTCACACATCTACCTATTGCAATCATCCTTCAAGACGTGCAGTTCAGTTACATTTACAGTATTAGCATACCTATGCACACATTCTTAGAAGTGTGGGTTTTAACGGTACAGTGTTTAACAGCACAGTTTATCATCTCTCCTGTCATACATTATGGTTCCATAAGAAAGACTGTGAATCCTCCCTTTTAAATCCAGAATAACTGGAATTTGATAGGGACTCCAAAGAGTTCTGTAGTAACAGGAATTTTTAGTAGACACTTGACTTTTCAGTAAGCCTAAGTTCATTATATTTTTTGAGACACACACATGGTCTTCTCCAAGATAGACTAAAGGCATGTCCAGACTATTTTGATCTAAATAAAATAAAATCCACTCCACACTTTGGACACTTTGAGCTGGCATACTGATCTTCAGGTGGGAGTAAAGAACTTTTCAGGGTCATGGAACCTTCATCAGATGAATAGGAGAAAAACCTCTGAGAATGATCTTTGGCCGAGTGGGCAAGCCTATGCATGGAAACCCGAGTAGAAGGTATCAGGTATGGGGGACAAAAAAGGATGCTTTTTTGCCCAATACTGTGTTTTCTCTCCCTGAACGTATAAGAACTACTTGTTGCCAAAGGGCTGCTCAACTTTTGGAGCACACTTAACAGGCCTATCTGAGAAGCAGCAACTCAGAGAAACAGTAAGGGAGAGAGCAGGATTGAGAGCAAGTCATTTGGCACAGGACAGGATGCTGGCAAAAGCACTCTGCATTCACAGGAAATGTTGAGTGACCCTGTGCTAAATCAAGGGAATCCATTACAACATTTATTAGGAGAAACAGAGTTCAAGAGGTAAATTAACCGAAAACAAATTGAGACACTTGAAACATTTTTTTCCTTTTTTTTTTTTTTTTTTTTTTTGTTGGGTGTATATACTAAAGTTAATCTGTGGCCAAAAGTCACTAGCTCTTTCTAAGGATAAGAATCTAATTTTGACTTGTTATTAAAAAAAAAAAAATAGCTAGATAAAAAACACACTGGTATTCACATCACTGACTTCCACATCAATCCCTTCCTTCGTTCTCTGTCATTCTACTCTCTCTTACACCCTCTCGATAAGCAAACTGCTCATGTGCGTTCAGTGTCGACTTCCACGTGGTCCTCTGGGGGACTCCAGATGCGCTGCCTCTAGTGTCAGCAGGACACACTTCACGTACAGGCGAAGGGAGCAGAAGACTGGCCTGCTCTGCAGCTGCCTGATATTCTGCATACGAGTCCCAGATTTCTGAGGCAGAATTTTTGTTCTTGCTACCTCCCAGTGACAAGGGCTTTCCAAAAGACTCCCGGATAAATCTTGTGCAAGCCTTGAATGGCAAAAGATGCTATTAAGTGATCACAAGGAGCACCCATTTCAGTAGAAAATATGTCAAGTGGCACCACGATGAAGTAAAATTTATTTTGGAAGGCTCAAATGTGGCAAAATCCCTTAAATAGAAAGAGCATCTACCAGACTACACCAGGTCTATTTCTGAGAGGTTAACTGCATTAGAAAGTATTACGCCAATTTGCAATTCAGGTTATGACTTGGGCAAGTGTAAACCCTGTTATTTTAGATTCACAATTAGATACAATCCCATCCATGGCATAAATATGAAACTCTGTTTGGTGGCTTGTTCAAGGACCACTCCCCGCACCCCCCTCCCCCCCCCCGCTTTTTTTGGTTAATTCTTGCCTTAAAACTGAACAAGAAAAAAAAAGCTTTTTTGTCTTCAACATGTAGTTAAACATATTAGCAAGCTCATACTACAGTGTGGCTTTGAGCACAGAAACCAAAACATTTGCTCCAAGTATAAGCAGGAAAACTTTTGTTGTCCTGTGAAGAAAAACTACATGAGGAAGAACTGCGATTATACTGTGAACAGGAGAAGGATTTCTGACTAAACCACTTCGTTTTCAAACATAGTTTACCATGGCCAACAATTTGGACATATACTTCCTCCCAAGTCACGTCTGTGCACTGTACCTCAGTATTTTAGACAGGTGATAGTTAACAGAATGAAACTTCAAGAACAGGAGATGCAAGTTGACGCAAAATTAATTTTACTCTACATTTCAAAAACATGCATAATTAATGCCACTTCTCAAGAAGTCATACCACCATATTCTAGCTTTGCCTGTAGGTAAACTTAAAAAAAGCGTTTAGGCTTCCAGATTGAAAGCTCTATGCTTAAGGCACCTTACCCGATGGATACCTAAATGACTACACAGATCAGCAGGTTAGTGAGAACACCTGAAAGGATGGCATTGCAAGACCAGGGATTCCTCTCTTTACACTGGACTACTGAACTCCTAGTGCAATCTCAGTTCCGAATGGACTATAAAAATGCACCTCAAAGCTTGGACATAAGCCCATGCTACTGCCTACAGCAAGTCTGAGAACATCCGTGTGTGCCCAGCCCATGTTTAACATCATTTTATTCTTCACAGCTTGTCAGACAGACAAGTTGTTTATGGGCTCCTCATAAAAGGACCCAGACAGGATCTGTAAGAAGCCCAAGCTCCCTGCAGAACTGTGACATGTTTCTCAGGCACCGTGCAGCTGGCAAAATGCATGTCATGCTTCACACCGTCCTGCGCTGCTAGCAACACTATAGACACACTGCGTCTTCTGTGCTTGGCTTCTGACAAGATTCCTGCTTGTGAATAAAAGACATTTCTCTGCTAAACACTGGACCAATGCCAATAAGTCATTCACATGGACTCCTGAACATCCCAGATGGTAAAGCCTTTGTCACAACCCACTTGGGCTAAATTTAAGTAAATTAGTTATAAACAGCCCAGAGCTAAAAGAGTGTTTAGTCAAATGTGAAAACAGCTTACAGGAAGATTTCTAGTTTTCCCACTGACAACTTGAACTTTTTGCTTCCTCCTGGTCTATATTTTCAAACACCATAACCTGGGAGTCCAATTTGCACAGAAACTTACACCAAGTAACTTCAGAAAAATATTTTTTGCACAGTAGAAAAATGAAACATGCCTTCCTAATGCAATTACTTCTATATATAAATACAGCAGTTAACGGCTTCAGGAGCTTTCAGACACAGACGTTATTTCCTGCCTCCCCCCAAAAAGACAACATAAACAAGCCTGAACTTAAGATTAATTTGAATATTTACCAGATTTTCTCTGCCGTCGTCCAAGTAAATCTGTTACTGTTTTTCGGAATAGTTTAGCTTCTTCTTCATTTGCAAAATTAAGACCAACTTGACATGTCTGAAAAACATTAATATTCCCCCCCACTCATGACTAAGAAAATACTTTAAAGGCTTTCTTCAATGTTTTCTTAAACCTTTTGAAGACATAACCAGGAAAATAAAAACAAGAAAAACACCACATTGTAAATGTGGCACTGAGTCTGAACGAAACACATTCTCATTACGGGATATTCATCTACTAATCAAGTTTCTAAAGTTCATACTTCAACAAAATCGAGCAAGATCTTGTAGGCTGAAATCAAAGAGGGACAAAAACAAACAGATAAGTCATGCTTTAAGGATACACGGAATTTGTATCATCATGCAAGTGAAAATGCATTATGTTTGTATTATGGATTAAATTTTCTAGGCGAGGCACAAAAAAGATTTATCAACAAAAATCTTCAAGGAATAAATACTGTATTTTATAAGCAATTTATAGAATGAAGATGAAGACCTTAATTGTACTAAAAGAAGCTACTGTGCAAATTAATAAAGGATATTTTAAAATAAGCATTCAAAGACATTGAGACTCACATCTCCAGCAAAGGTATGAAAATATCCTCTAGGACTATTATATACAAAGTTATTGTACAGCTCCTGCTCCCACAGTAATTTCCCATCCTGAAAAGAAAACAAAAAGGAAAAATATACACGTATATAAAAATATTTTGAAATCAAACTGTCAAGCTTAACTCATTTCACATTAGAACTTACTAAAAGTTTGAAGCTCCATTGTGTTAAGCATCTATCCTGCCACTCACCCAAGGAATGGGTTCAAAGTAGATTGGGATAGGTAGAGGCACCAAACAATTTTAAGTCATTGCTTTCTGTTCAAATTCCTGCATGTTTTCAAAAATATCTTTCAAATTCTCCAAATCTGCAATCCTGATACTAGCAGTAATAACAGTAAGTCATAATAACACTGCCAACAATCACAAAGTTATAACAGTAATTACAATAAAGGGGCTTCTACCTGTATGTTAACTACCGGTCAGTCTTCAAATACTAACTTCAAGAAAATTTCACCTTTGTAAGGTTGTATCTGTGGCATTGCAGTATGGTATCAAAGGAACAAGTTTTTCACTCAAATCTAATAATTAAGTGGTCAAATCTCAAACAACGCCAACAGGCATTCCAGAGTGAGTGACAGAAGCCAAGCTCCGAATGCTCACAGCTAACAAGCTACTTTTAGCCCTAGAGATAATGGGAAGCCTTCCAAAGTCTTCATGAGAGTCACCAGGACTTATGTTTCTCTGTATGGGTTTATGAAAACGTGTCGTGCACGTTTCAGCTTCTATTTCCTAATCTGTCTTGAATGAAATATTACATCAGGATACAGATCTTCAGTATGAACATACACATCATGGAAAAAAGCTTTTTGCCCTGCAATTTTCACAGGCACCAACACATCAGTCTTAAAGCTTCTTTTTTCTCGTATCTACAAAGACAGCACCTAATTTGAAAATATCACACAATGAACAGACATCTGATAAAATTTGTCAGCTACCCATACAGGTAACATGATAATAATTTCTACTAGTTTTACTAGTCAGTTTAGTACAAAACTGCTTCTGTGAATTATAAGAACAGTCATATCTGAACTTTGTTTCGTAAGAGCTGATCTCTATGAAATTACTGAATTTAGAATAGCTGGGAAAATTGCACAAAGACCTATTAATAAGCATTTTAATTGCACTGCTTACAGTATGAAATCCATTGCCTTCAGCATTCTTGTATAAAATTGTACATGTAGGTATTCATTCTGTTCAAAACTGAATACAAGAGTGAAATGGAAAAAATAAAAAAGCCAAAAAAGGTACTTACCTTGATGTCAAATATTCTGATAAAATATGACCTCTGTGGATTGTCCTTTACAAGGCAAGCTACACCACAGCATTTCTTTGACCACATGGCATTGCGATCCGCTGCATATATTTGAACGACTGCTGAAGACATTGTCTAAAAGGAAAAGTAACTATTACTTTTAGGATTAAATTACAAGTCTACATTTCATCTTTTAGCAAAGTATCCATTAATTTTGTCCTTTATTTTGGGCAGTATCTATTTTGAGATAGTATCATTCCCAGTTGGTTGTATGAAACCATCCTGCTTTAGAAATAAGATGAGGATTATTCCAGACCAGACAGTCTTAATTAGCTGAAATCTTCCCAAGCATACTTTTTACTATAGCCATAATTTATGCATAATAAATTATGGACACAATTAGACTAGAATATCTCTCATATGAGTAAAAAAAAAAATAAATAAATAAAATAAGAAGTTAGGATTGTTTAGTCTGGAGAAAAAAAAAAGATAATCTTATCAATATGTATAAATATCTGAAGGAGGCTTTAGGGGAGGCAGATTATTCTCACTGATGCCCAGTGACAGGACAAGAGACACCAGGAAAAAAAAATGGAACACAGGATCGCTGTCTGAATCTAAGGTAAACTTTTTCTTCCTTTTTTCCTTTTTTTTTTTTTCTTTTTTTTCTTTAAACAGCAATGAACACTGCAATAGGTTACTTAGAGAGGTTGCTGAGTCTACAAGCTTTTTAGGATTTTTTTTTAAATCAACAAACTTCATTTTTCCCCCGTAAAACAGCATCAGAATAACTGTCTAGACTGTTAGCTACTGCATAAGAAAGATTCATAGTCTTCATCCAAGAACCATAATGCAGCTCCCATGGGTAAAGACAGGCATTTCGCTCATTTTTTTGCAGTTACTTCTTCAGAGGTACATGTAGAACTGACTGCTGATCTTTCCCGTAACCTACAGTAAAAGTTTAGCAGAAACGACTTGGAGAAAGCTTTGCAGTTGCTTCTTCAAATGCTCTAAAGGAAAAAAAAAGTATAATTCTACCTTTAATCTACAGAGCAATATTTTAATCATAACTAAACTTGTCAGATAAGAAAAGGAAATCTTGAATTGGCCATACTGCCACACCAACATAAGACAGTTGATGGATACTGCAGGTATAAGCGTTACTCTTTCCTTATATAGCAACTGAAACGGGCAAAGACTTAATTCTGACCACAGTTGCCCAAATTTTGTTCAAAACTTGTGCTAACAGACTTCTCCTGTTCTTGCAATTCCAGCTCATTCTTCAGCTGAAAATCTTGCAGACACAAAACAACGAGGAGCACAGATGAGGCCACGCTACAGTTGTGACTAAGGCAGCATCACACCCAAATACAACTGTCCCACTCTCCAAACGCAAAATCTTTCAACCCTCCAAACAAGTCCAATTCCACTTCCATTAACCACTCAAAGTAGTAGTCAGCCTTGGCAAGACTTATATGCCCTAAATTATGCACAGAAGACTACGGTTGATTGTTATCAGGAAGGATTTCCTTCTACACATTGCTTCCTATTGCAGAACCAACCAAATTGAGTAAATCAGTAACATGTTTAACTCCATGACAACAGCCCTAAACCAGCACAGAATTCTTCACTCATTCCTATTAATTTTTCAGTCATGGAAACCACCTACCACTTCAGCAGAAGTAGGAATACTACACAAAGAGAGTAAACTCTCATTCTGCAAAATCATGATAGACATAATTAACACTTGGTGCTCTTTGACATGTAAAGCTTATTTGGAATGTTAAAAAACAATTTCACTGAATCTAAAGTATGTGCTGTTTGAGACGTGCAAAACCCAGAATTAAATTACACTTTAGCTTATTAATTAGCATTATGCAAATTCCTAGCATTTAGACTATAGTGAGGTTTTCGCATCTTAGATCATAATTATGAGTTCCACTGTCATGCCCTACTATTTTTTCCAAAGGGATATGAAAGAGAGTGAAAATTCAGGGGTTTGTGGAGAAGGCGAATTAAAAAAAAATCCAGCTCCTTTTATTCAGATAGTGCTCATTTTCAGCATACATAGCAATGTTGTTATGCCTCATGTTACTCAGTTTCTGGAAGACAGGTGGCAAAATCATTTAGCTTCTGATCATTCACTGCCTTCAAAAATTTGCAAGCTTACTAGGAAAACTTGCAAGCTGCAAAAACACATGGGCATAAATTTCATTGGCTGCTATTCATTATGAATCCCAGCCAGACGAGTTCAATTAAAAATTCTTCAACTTTAATTGCAGAATTGCAGGCTCTGAGAACAGTCAAGCCAGTGTCATAATTTAAACATTCAATTGCATTTTCTGAAGCAGCATTCAATTTGTTTGCTGTGAAGTCAGCTATTGCACACAGATCATTTCTCACCCTGCACTCCGAAGCTAAATATTGCATCTAAAAGCCTGGTTGTTTGGTTTTAATTATGTGTAAATATTTCTTCAAGACAGGTCATGACATTGACTTTACAGGAGTGCCATTAAATACTCTAATGTTTTTTTTTTCTTGAGCTATAGTAGGTTTTGATATTATTTATTACCTAAAATTATTACTGCATTTTCAGAAGAATGATTTTAAAGTTGATCCTACTGCTTTATATAGCAATTTTGATGAGACCTCACTTTTCTTATATACCTACAGAGTCTCAAAAGGTGAACAGAGGAGAAATAAGCTCGCCCACATTGAACACTGTGTATGGCGGGGGGAGGAAGCACTGGTAGGTGGAAAGGAGAGGACAAAACCACTCAGTTTCCTCCAAGTTTGCCAGCATCAACGCTCTGTGGAAGGACAAGCTTGGAGAGGCCTGTACTCTTGTCACACCTCTCAAACTGGTTGCCTCTGAGGCAGGAACGGGCTGGGTTTGCCAGCGCTGTACTGGCTGCTCTGGTGACCGAGCTGGTCTCGTCCCTGTGCACGCTTCCCACAGAGCACACGTCAGCGGCACGAGGTTCGCGAAGCCACTTTCTCCCTGCTATAACTAGCTTCACAGTAAGACCAACGTCATCACAACCGCCAGTGTCAACTTCCGGCCCAAAAGCTGGGCAGGAGATACCTGAAGTGCTACGGGTTTCTGAAGCGACTATCCACTGAAGTAGCCTGTCAAATTAACAGCTTGCAGTGATTCAGCCTGTTTTCTCAAAAACCTGTAAAGGAGGCTGATAGCTGATACAAGCTGTCCTCATCAGTGGTACCACTGGTGCACAGGGTGCCTGTGACAAACAAGCCTGCTTCAAATGCAGACTGTGGTGGAAATCCTGCTGCATCCAAGCCAACAGGCAGAGGAAGCCTGACCAGGTGATGTTGGCTGCTCCTACCATGTCTCTCATTTCTGCAATAATTCTTCAGGAATAAAGGGCTATTGCTACTCAATGCCATTAAGTCAGGGCTACGTTATAGGCTTCTTCAGACGGTAGGGCTCAGGATTAGATGTGCGAGAGGGAGGTAAACACCTTTGGAGGATGTGTAACCCTGACCTCGACCACAAGCACAGGAAGCCTCAGTGCTGAGGAAGTCTCCAACAGCCCAGCATTAGCTGAATCACAGGGGTTGGGGAAAATAAGCAGAGACTTGTGGAAGAGAAAGACAAGCAGTAGAACAGTGCAGGGGAGTTAACTGCATAGTCACCCTAATCCACAGGAAATTAGTCAAATGAAATAATTCAGTGGCTGATACTTCCTTCTCTAGATTACCGTGGTTCTATGGGGGGAAAAGGGGTTGAGATAACAGGCAGCAATGGCTGATCAAGTAGAAATGTCATTAGAGGTGTTAGCTCTACTATGTGAAAAGAATAACGGCTCATGCACTGCAACTGGACTTTTAAATGCCAGTACTTTAATAAATTCACAAACAAAAATTAGAACAAACAAAATGAAGTTGGGCAATGTAATATCTCAATTATGCTCTCCTTATGAGTTTTGTCCCGTTACTCTTAACGCAGACAGCACAAACAAGGCCTGATGTAAAGATAAGTCTCAGGAACCTCCTCCCCTGCTCAAAGAAATGCCTTGGGTAGCCTATAGAACTGAATCCTGCACACTCCTTCCGGCAGTTTCAACCCCCTTCTGCACAGTTTTAAGAGAAAACGTTGCCAATATTCTGGCATTTAGGATGTTCTCATGCCATATGGAAGCAGCATTCCTTTCCTTCCCTGACTAGGAAGGGCAAACAACCACTGCCAGGGTGAGCACTGGAATCATGCAGCATATCGTGGGGAGGGTGAGCATTGCCATCACCTCTAACTAGGCTTCTTGGATGAACTCATTATGCCTCTCACTATCCAGATAACCCCTAACTAATTAAGCCACCCAAATGACCTGTGTGTTTACTTAACAGTTTCTACATTGTAAGCAGTAAGAAGAACTTTTTTATATTAGACCAAAATATTTCTCAACACTGTCACAGAACCTTGGCAAATACAACCTTAATCAGGTTCCAAACTCTACAATATTTGACAGCCCCAGATCACAGGTAATCCAAATATCTCTTAAGTGCAGGTGCCAACTACAGTGGTTCAGGTCTACTTCAAGCACCACTGTCAGAAATGTGAATGCAAATCAACTCCTTCCACAATTTTTAAAGACATCTTAATATCTTAATTCACCAGGGACAATTGCCAATTACTTGGCTTTGCAGTTTTAGAAAGGGAAGGTGGGAGGTGGCTTGGGGAGAAGAAGGCTGATAACGTAAGAACAGACTGGTTTTACCTTCTGCGGACTCTGTTTAAGGAATCACAAGGCCTGTGGCTCACTGAACAGTGCTGAGAAAAGAGATGATCGAGGTGGTACAAGAGAGATGTCTCGAACCGACCTGGTCTCTCTCCTCAAGAGCAGGGATCAAGTTATTCATGATTGCTGAATCTTGTGTAACTAGAGTAAATTTAGGTTTTAAGTCACAGTATTTTCCAATCTTCAGACTGGCTTACAAATTGTATTTTAGCACCAGATGATCCCCTAGTCCTACATCTAGTTAGGTTGTCTTAGTGTTGATTCAACAATTTATTTGCAACTTAGGAAAAGTATACTAAACTTTCAGAAATGCTATGGGTTTTAATTAAAGAGTGCTAATAATTTTATCTTTAGAGACAATACAGTTGTGTATGTAAGTTAAGATGCATTGCAGAAAGAGGATCTTACACTATTTTCCATACAAACAAATACGGGAGTTCTGAAGTCTACTCACATACTTCAGCAAAGTCAAGCAGCTAGAAAGAGATCTTATAATTTTAATGCAACTTATAGGAAGTTATTCTGAGAGGACAGACTTTGATTACTTTGATTCCCCATGGAGGGGAGGGCTAAACCAAAATTTTGTGTTATACTTGACAGAATCCACATAAAAGGGAACGTTTTGTAAATCCCTGAACCCATGAGAAGCTCTGTTTGGTGCAAGTTAAAAACTTACTCAACTCTAAGACATAGAAGTCTCATTAGTTCTACTGCTCATAGATATTTTTGTTAAAATCACCAGTGTTCAATTTAAGCTTAATGATTGCTTCTTATTCCTTAATTTCCCATAATTACCAACAGATTTAAAAATATATTATGAATAGCTGCTAAGAAATTCATGTTTTTAATGCCTACCTACAGTTAGGCTTTGTTAAATAAAGTCACAGCAGTAAAGAATGCTGACTTTTACTTATCTGAAAGGAGAAGGAAAAAAAAAAAAGGAGAGAGAGATCTGGATTTTCTGAAAACAGAAGATTTTGTTCAACAAAAGGTCACTTAAGGTATTTCATATCATCTTGGAAATATGAAGATCTTAATCTAAGCTAGATCCATGCAACCATAGCACAGAACACTAAATTGTTTTAGTCACTCGCTTCCTTAATCAAGGAACATCAATACCTGAGAACAAATTTCTCTTATTCTGACTGATCAGCTGCAACACTCCGATTCACAAACTTTTAATGATGCAGAGAAGTTGCCATGGAGCATTAAGTAACATTATGGGGGGGGGGGGGGAAAATAAACAAGGGAATAGTGCTTAGCAAATGTAAACTTAGTGAAAAGCATAAATAGTAGGGAGAATTTACTTTTTTAGAAATTTAGGGGAGAAAGAAGCTCAAAATAGTATATTCTGGATTTGTGGAAATAGGTAGAGGACATGAAATACATTTTAATAATGTGTTCTTTTTTCCACTTTTCTTAGCAAGAGGACTTTATATTCATCACACTGTAAGAAGTTTATGTTTACATACACAGTTCAGAAACTGGTAAATTATGATAAAAGTGGAAAGAGTGCACAGATTTTGATACTGTTCTCATACTCCATGTGCTCTGCTTTATAACTCAAAATTGTTTCTTTTCTCTAGCTATTTGACTATAAGTGCCTGCCCAGCTTCAAGTCTGCAGTTATCTAACAGAGTGATCTTCCACTTGCTTGGGCAGTTACAGCCAGCTCGCATGTTTTGAGCATGCTCAGATGCAAGTTCGCTTACGTTGCTAGCACCTACTTCCGAGAACCCTCCAGTTTGGCTAGGCAGAGCTTGGCAATTCTTTCCAAATGCTCCTTGCTTCCTAAAATAGTCACATCACAAAAGCTGCTCTACTGTAGGTCACAGTCCAGCAATTCAGATTTAAAAATCAAATCAAACAACACATCATTAATATTGACATATTTAAATCCCACATCTTTGGTCTGAATAAGCACATACAATCTTCAGCCTTCCAGAACTATGACATAACCATGACCTGGTCTATCTCTGTGAGCGGTTAATTTGCCAGATGACATATAAGCTTTTAATATTGTCACTTCCTGTTTACCTGGACAGCATTATTACTAGCTTAATCAGCTGTGTCTCATGCCTTAACATTTCGAAACCTTGGCTGAACAAGCAGCAGGCACATGACAAAACGCTGCAGCAGTTGTGTGCTGCTGTTGCAGTTACACATGTAGCTGCTTTCAGAACTCATGAAAAGGTGGAGCACACAGATCTTGGACAGAATTGTCTGTGTCCTGCTGCTGTGGAGCAAAAAGTACTGCTACGAAAGACGCATTCTGTCTGGTATTCCCTTTGAAGAGCTTGAAGTCAAGGCATACGGAGGGCTGTTTTTTTCCAAAGCTGAGACAATTTTTAGATAAAATGGTTTAAAATTGAATGTAAACATTTTAAGTTAACCAAGACTCAAGAGACCCTTACACAAACTAAGCACAGTACAGATACTTATAGCTTTAGAAACCAGTTAGTGTATTGTATAGTTCTGCAGAGACTGACAAACTGATTCGTGCCATGAATCTCTATATAGGGCTTGAAGCAGCAGAGTTCCAAAGCAATCCATGAGACAAAATTGGGGGTAGAATCTATTTTGTCTTATACAGTTTATATTGTCTTATACAGTCTTATTCAGTTATAACGAGACCAACTTGTCTCAACATTTTCTGCTCCTCTACCAAACATCACTACCTCTTCCTTCATGCTCATCTTCTTCTTCAACACTCCAGGAAACATGTAATTTTCTACCCATTAACATTTTTCCAAATATTATTTGCTAGCTCTGTATTTAACACAGGTTCATCTAAGTAGAACTTCACATTATTCTGAAAATGCCTTTGAGGAAATAAAGTAGAACAGAGTCCTTTGTCAACTAGGAAAACCAACACAGGCACAATTTCTTTTTCTTAAGTTTTAGACATGCTGAAGATTTTTTTTTCCTCTTCTTCTTTTATAGATCCACTCAATGGTAGCTGCATCATCAATCAGCTAAATTGATTAAAGAAAGGATGTAAAGTATAAACCTCAGGAATTCCTGAACTGTGCTCATTCTGGAATATTCATTAATAAGCCCTTGGAAATTCTATTCAAATTCTATCCAACATCTACTTACATTGCTATGTACAGATGAAAAAATACAAATGAACATTTGCTTTGCAGAGATGAGATTCATGCGAACTTTTTTTTTTTTTTTTGAGGTTCTTATATTTGAGGACAGGATCATAACCCTTCGAGAGTGCTGACTTCAGACACCTTGAGAACAATGGAACAAAACAGCCTAAGTTGTTTTAAAATAAAATCTCTTCTGTAAGAAAACATTAACTTCATGCCAATGCAAAACAAAGAAATCCCTTCAAACTGCAAACCAAGATTGAGAAAAGGTTATTAAAAGTAAAATCTCGTTGAGCAATAGCCAACAACTGGTCTCTTGCAATCCTGTATGACTTGCGTCCTGTCCCATAAAGCAAACACAGGCCACTAGCATAAAGGTAGTTACAGATGCAACTCCTCCCACTTCTGCTGTGCAACAACTAACCTTTTGATTCCTCCTGCAACACTTGGATGTTTGAACTGAACAGTTTTGATCATTTAAGTCAAAATAAGGAAATTTGTAATCCTACATATTTTTTATATCTATAGCTTTGAGTCTGCTATAAAAGAAATTATCCCCAATTATAAATCTTAAAAAGTAATTACGCTACTATTAAAAATAGCATTTAGTAGTTATATCATAGCTGTCCAAATTCAAAGCTCAGTCCCCAGATACAATGCTAAAATAAAATAAATAAAATAATAAAATAAAGGCCACACACACATTAAAAGGGGACAGATATCTGATAGTGAAAACATCAAATAGATGCTTAGGAGATCAGTGTTTTAGCTTAGCTCTGTCAGAGGCCTGCTGTATGACCTTTGTATTTATTGCTCCCCTGTGCCTCAGTTTCCTCCTCTGCAATATACAGATATTGACCTCTACCTTTATTAAGCACTTTGAGAACTACTGATGAAGAAAAAGGATTATGCTGCTATAGTTAAATCCATTACTTTTGAGGGTGCTTTATAATCCATTTGCTATGAGCAAAATATGACTAGGGTTAGTTCTCCCCAAAATGCGTGAACACCAAGTAATATTTGATAGTTGCATTTAACTACTTGAGTGTCTCAGACATGCCACAAATGCTGATAGAGTTTCAACACAACTAATGAAACCTTGGTTAAAGTAATATTTATTATAATTAATATCAATAGTAGCCACTACCTCCTTAAGTCAGAAAGATCTAGAAAACCATATGGCTATGCACAAAGGCAGACTGGAACTGGCAGTATCAAAGGAATGACATCATCACATAACAAAAGTACTTCTCAAATAGCCCTCTAGACTAGTTCTGACACAGTCTTTCAGCAAGAGTAATAATTACCCACATATTTAGGCTCTTTCTCTTTTGAAGTATTCCAGCTACATAATGTAACATACTGTAGATACTTGGGATTTTGGCATTGCTATTTCTGTCTCTTAAAACCTGAAGGCCTTGCCTTCAGTGATATTCTGTCATATGGGCTCTGTAGTTCAAGATAAACAAATGAAGTTAACATTTTTCTTTTTGAGCTTACCACCCACTAGCCAAAATTAAATGCAGAGGAGTACTGAAGAATCCAATATCTTCCTCCATAGTCCCTTACAATTCCAGATTGTCACTTAGGGCCATGAGCCTGCATGCTCTGCTAGAACACAAAAAAACTCCAAAGAATTTACTAATATGCAGTTGAGAAGTTGTTCCTTTATACAATAAGGACGTTGTAGAAAGAAGGCAGCAGGATGTATTTCTCTCCTACACTCAACAATTGGGTGTCTATGCTTGCTTATTCTTCACGAAGAAAACATCAATTTCTGCTTCAATCATAAGACATTCATTTTTCTTTTAGTGCAGAGCTGCTAACATAGCTTTAGACAGCATTTCTAACAAGCTATTTAGAGCAGAAATGAGAAAGGGAGGCAGCAAACTGTTCTCAAAGTTTTATTCTCAAATACTCATGACTGCATGTGGCAGAATAAGAACATCCTTGCAAAAACTGAGATCATGAGCTTTGCACTAGTTCAGTACTGCTGTTCACAAGCATATCCTTTCAATGTTCAGTAGGTAAGATAAACATGCTACTTATCACAATAAAAAGTCAGCACTGGTCTGAATTTACAGATAAACCAAATGTGATTTTACTCTCCTTATAACAGTACTGAAGGAGCATTAAGTCTTGTGTGAGGAGTGAAGTGGCAAAAAAAAAAAAAAAAAAAAAAAAAAGATCGATATAAGAGTTTTTAGAATCCATAAAAAGTCATCGACATCATTTTAACACAAAGACCGTAGTTTAGTGTATTTAATAAACTCTTAATAGCAAATAGTTGTTTTAAAGAACATTTAGAAGAAGCATTACTAAGACTGAAAATGACTCTTTAGGTTAATATTGCCTGAAATAATAAAATGCAAAAAGTTGAGCCAAATAATAATAATAAAAACACTTTAGCATAGCTTTGTTCTCTATCCTAATGAAAATATTGAAGACAATCATCATGCAATGCACTGGCAACTTAATCATTATCATTAAGCTAGTCATATATTAGATTTGAAGCATTACATGCTTCATTTTCTCAACTGTTTTTAACCAAGTATTTCAACCTATTCTGGATCTACCAACATGTTTAATGTCAGCAATTCTTGTGCTTGAGAGAATTTCCAACAGTTCTACTCTCAGCCTAAGTGCTTGTCACCTTTCTGAAAATCTCTATTACCACTTATGCAATGTTGGTTTCATGATGGTACATAAATACAGTACAGTGCAACAATACATCTAGTAACAGAAAAAGTATGCTCATTAGTTCCACTTATAATAATTAAATAGGGGTGGGGGAAAGAAAAAAAAAAAAAAAAAAAAGGTTAATAGGGTCATATAATTATATATTCTTCCAGGGTTGGAAAGAAGATACTCCCCCATAAGGACACAGAGGTAACTGAAGCCCTAATGACTGAAAGAAGCTTCCCTGGCAAAAGCACACACTGGGCTGCCAATTTTGCATGAGCTTTCCTTTTCTTTGAGACCAGCTAGGTACACCAATTGCTCTGATAATATCTTGATTAAGATAACACACCTACCCTAAAGACTGAAATGAGTAAGAGTTCAGGAAAAGTGATATGCTACTCAAAACACTTTGTGTGGATATAGGAATAGCGTATCTGTTCCTGGAAGAAACAATCACAACAGGAGAGACGTAGAAGAGATTCACACTGAGCCTTTAGCAACCTATTAACGTGGTGGACATTATGAACATTAGATTAAATGTTTATTGTATAACTGAGTTTCAAAAAAATATAGGAACTAATTTGTTTACTAGAAACTTCATGCTGGTACAAAAATTGATGGGACAGCATCACTAGATCTTAATCAAATTTAAGAAAAAAAGAAAGAAATACAGACTTCTGGTAGACCCAAATTTCAATCCAAGGTACATCGATTATTTACTTAAGGTGAAACTAGTCAACCTTGTGATTAAAGTACATTCTTCAAAATAAGGCTTTTTTAAGTGACAGAAGCCTCTAACATCCACTGTGTGCTGCAGAACACGATACAGAGCTTCAGAAAAATACATTAGCTGATCAGCAACCTAAAATCATGGGCTCTTGAAATAAAAACATCAGTTCTCTGAGAGAGAGATTACAGCCCTCTGGAGAATCCAAGGGTCAGGTACCTTATTTCAGAATGAGATTAATCTGACATAATTGGATACCATGCTGCACTGCAGCAGTGTCCAATGTGGATGGAAAAAAAAAAAAAAAGTATCAATCTGAAAAAAGGGCCTCTAGGATAAGGCTAGCATCCTCATTTATGGCTCATTTTTTTTTGATACAACTATTTAACACTCTTCACTAATTCAAAACAGTGATCCTAGAGCAACAACATATCTGTGATAAGCAACCCCAGTATATGGATATAGGTACTGCACCATTTGTTTTCTAGCACAAGTACCACAGCCAGAATTATTGGTATATAAATCATCATCTAAAACTAATATCAAAAGTATTCAGCTTCTAAATCCACGATGGATTATTATCTCCCTTTAACCTCGAAGCAAAGACCACTTGCCAGGGAAGAGCTGTTTATACAGCAGCAAACATCACCATGAGTTCAGTTCCTAGTGCTGATTTAAACACAGGCCTCAAAGCAGGGGGAAAAACACAGACTGAGGGGGAAGAGAACCTCGCTGGACAACAGATTAAAACTAAACAGCTTCAGGTGAGTGTCTAAACAACAGCAATGCCCAAATGTTCTCTACATCTAGTAGATACAGAAGACAAAACTGGAAAAAGTCCTGAGCTCACACCCTGGCAGCTCTAGGAGAGTCAAATGAGTAAGTGGAGGTACCAGAATTGACAGAATGTCTGCAGTGATTAAATGGTCATTAATCATGCAACTCTACTCCTGCAGACTCAACCAGGAGACAAATCATTATGTCTAAAGAGATAGAAACTGCTAAACTATCTAAAAAGCAACTGCAGATTCCAGAGATCTCAGCATCTCTCTGGAAGTTCTGAAGAGGCACACAACTTGGATTGTTCTTAAATCCCTTACAAACTAGACATCAGAAAAGAAAGCCTTGGACAAGACTACATTTTCTTGTTAGGTCCATGCTCTGTAATCAGGAAACACACTAAACAAAACACAGCAACCCTTAAGATAAATTCTGCTGTATATAATGCAGTTTATGCAAGAACAGTTGGAAATTAATCGGATCTCCTTACCAGAAGACTCCTCCCATCACACACATCCTGAAATCAGAAAAGGTGGTCAGGCGCCTGATGAGTTTGTATTCACAGCACGACAAACACACTTGATAATTTGTCAGCCGCAGTAATTTGCTACATGGAGAAGCACTTTAATCTGCTGGAAACTCTTAAACACCTGAATGTTCCCAGGTTTCCAAGGTGATTTCTAGGAGCAGAGAGATAAGACTTGAAGTCTGTTGCTGGCATCAAAATCTGCCTTAATGTCAGAGAAGACATTATGTTATGGGAAGTTGGGAACAGCAGGACAGTTGATCCTCGCTCCGATACTCTTAGATGCTGGTAAGGAGAAATGTAGAACAGATGGCTCAGCGGGGTCTCCCCATGCCCAGTACTGCAGTTGTCTGTCTCCTGGTAGCTCTCACTGATTGTACTAGTAATCAGCCCAGGGCTGCCTTTTGACAAATAGCACATTAGAGTTCACATCTTAACAGATGATTTTTTTCTCTGCTCCTCCCAGCAAAAGAAATCAGGCAAGGATGGTCTTACACATACTACATATTTAGACCGTTCACCCCATGCCACTATCAAAACCATGCTTGTTAATTGCTACTTCAGTGAGCGCTGGTGTCAGCTGCACCTGGGTCAAGTGGCAAAAAACTCAACCCTGCTCACTACTGAGACCATGCCCAAGTTCACTCTACTGCCCTTCGAGGTCTGGTGGTGTGACTATAGATAGCATAGCTGGCTGGCAGAGCAGGACAAGAGGAATGAAAGGACAGGATGAATCCCTTCCAGGTAACACCTGCATTTTGGCATTTTCTACATGTCATTTCTGGTTACTGTGGACAGAAAGGTAGAGTCTACACAGGTCTGGCATGCAAGGCATGGACTCCCTGGGGACACTCTGTGAAGTGTGAAGTAGCAAAAAGGGGAACATTTGCTCAGTAGAGCAAGTCTCATCTCAACAGCAGAAACAGTGCAGAGTAACGAACAGAAATTGTTGTTTGCAGTCAAGGGCAGAGATGTTCAACAATGTTGTTAAGACTCACTGAAGAAATAAAGCACTGAGAGATATCCACTAAACATCATAAAAACATAAACGAAAACATGAGGTGGACTCAGCAAGAGCTGTGTCAGCTGAAAGGTCATTTAGCATCAAACCCATCTTATCAAACAAAACAAAAACATCACCAGGTTTTCATCATATATAACTATGAACTAAGATAAGGTAATGCTCCACAGAGAAATCTCAGATGTATAAATACTGACTGAATATGAATATGGGCAAATCTTTCAGAAATTCAACTTATTTCTTTTTCTTTTTTACAGTAGGAGAGTGATCTTATGAATCAATATCAAGTTCTTTGTAGAAATTGAGCACAACCTGCATTTCATGTTGCACTGACACTTTAAAAACCTTCTGTAGTTTTAAATGAAAAATTCCAGATGTACAAATTGAAAAGAGTGGCTAACAGGGCAATGAAATCCTTGAAAAGGCCAGCTTCCATTCATGAAAGGACAAAACTAGGACAAAACTATCAAAACATACCATGTTTCTTCCTTATGGAGAAGAAAAGGCAAATAAAGAAAAATAAATTGCAAATAAGGAAAAGGCAGAGAGATGCTTTACTTGTTAGATTGTACCTCTTCCTTTTTTTTTGCAACTGCATGAGGAAGTTCGCCTGTGGTACTGCACTGAACACATACCACTACAGGATGTTCATAGCTCTCTTCCTCTCTTTTCAGTTAACCACAAAAGTCAACTGCAGTTTTATAGATAGGAGCCTATTTGGTCATATTTATGCATACTTAGTGTCTTAAGCTAAGTGAGGGTTCTATTTGCTTTGGCTAGCTGAAGAAAAAGTGCCTACTTACAAAGGATGACCACATCTTAGCTCTTCAGAGAACTGTTACAAGGATAGTGGATCAGGAAATCCTTAGTACTCAAAGCAGTACTAAGGATTACTGTGGTTTCCAGTCTCAGCTTGGAGAGTTGCTGGAGCTCTATCTTCCACTATACAGTTTCTTAATATAAGAACTTCCTACCTGGAGAATCTGGTCCTGCCTGGAGAAAAGGTAGAGAAGGGTGGAGCACCGCAGGAAGCCTGAGGACTATCACATCCAGGCTTTGTTTCCTTCTCATCCATTAAAGTCTCTCTTTTCTGTATCAAGGTTAACATTTACTTTGGGTCACTGAGGATGGAATAGGAGAAAAGGGTTGATCTTAAGCTGATGTGCACTGCACACATCCAAAAGCAGCAAGTTGGTGGGCATAGAGACTGCCTCCTTTCCCCACCTCTTTCCTTGTGCAACCCTCTGTTGAGTAAGGAGAATACAAGTCACACAGGAATAGGTAGTTACACTTCCTGTAAGACATGAGGCCTGTCAGTGGAAAAAAAGTAGCTGCAGAACTGAAAGAAGCTGCATGATAAAGAAGAAGAGGAAGAATGATGAGGAAAAAATAAGAGGTTGGGAAAGACACCCGAAATCTTTATGCAAACTAAACACGCTGGGGCTGGAGGTATTAAAAAAAAAAAAAAAAAAAATCTAGAGGTACTCTGACTACAAGGAGGAAAGGAAGAAGAGCCTTTGGGTGAAACATAGAGGCAAAAAACAATGTGAGCAATGAGAGTTCAAGGAGCCAATGTTGGAAGCTAAAATATGAAATTTGGGGAACAAAGATTAGGATGCAGGAATGGAAGAAATCAGCAAGAGGCAGCTTGCAAGGGAAGTGCTGCTTAAATTAACTCCTAAGCATATCACTACAAACTTTATAGTAAACAGCTGCATAAAATTATTAACAGATCCATTTTCTGTATGGGAACTTAGATTTTTCTGAAGTATTACTTAGTCTGCTGCTTCTAGTGCAAAAATATACTATGCAATAAAGTTGTGAAGCATGTTATTTTTTGCACTCCTTTATTCTACTGCACATTCGTATTTTTCTAACTTAGACATTAATCCAACAGAAAGTATTTACAATTTAGTGTCAAATTCCCATCACTGAATATTCTTTCTGTTCTTCAGGCTAGATAGACACACAATTATTAGGTTTTGTTACTTCAAATTCAGAATAGGCTATTTAGGAATACATATTTTAACTTTCTTGTAAACAATCCTACTGAGTGCCATGGTTGACTTTTGGGAAAGCCATCATCTGTTCCATTTACTGTTATATTTAAGTAAACACATTTTTACGATGTTTTCAAACCCGGAGACAAGAGCTTTCTTCCACAGTTAAGAGTTCACACTATGAAAAGTCATCCAAGCTTTTCAAAAAGGAAGAACACATCCATTTTTCCTTTCATTGGGTCATTACTTTTCAAACTGTAGGCCTAACACCCCAGGACACGAAATACATTTAGCGAGCACAAGTAGGTTCCTGTATAACTATACCTTTCGGATACTGCATACAGACTAATTAACATGGGGAGATTAGGGCAAAATTCACTTTGAAGACAAATGACATGAGTGCCGGGAAATTTTGAATTAGGTATATGCTAATATATAAAGGAGGAAAAAAAATGTGTGGGAAATTATGTTATATAAATGGAAACACTTATGACCTCGATTAGCAAGCCTTAATGTAATCTTTCAGCTTTAAACTGAACACACTGGAGAAGTAGAAAATACATTAACACTGTTTCTCAGCAAACTTGTATCAAACAGGATGGGGGAGGGAAAGGAGACTGCCTAGAGTAAGGATTTTAAGGATAGAGGAATAAACAGCACAGGGAAACAGTCTCATCAAGATGGGAATGCATGTGTGAAAGCAAGCGCCTAAGGTGAGTCTCAATCTGGTATAGTGAATTTGCCAGTATGCCATGGAGCTCTTACAGCAACAGTTTCCTTGCCAGCAATGATATCCTTTATAGAACATTAGGTTATAGGAACTCAGTAATTTGTAAGATGCTTTAATGAGCAAGCTTCTTCCAGAATCACTTATTCTTAATACAGGAATTTTAATTTGAGATTCCTAAAACGCCATGCACATAGAAAGGTGCTAGAAAAATTGTCTAGCTTTAATGCAGAGGTAGCTAAAAATAACCAAACTTGAAGAAGTAAACGAATGAAAAGCTTTCTAAGCAACCATTGCTATGACTATCTGCATTCTACTTTTCCTTTTCCCATTTGACTCATCTAGTAAATAGCTTTTGTGACACAGAGATCACAGCACATTCAGAACTTGGGGTTTATCTGGACCCATTTATGAAAGCATTGGTTTACGTACTTTGCTTATTTTCCTCATCTAGAGAGGCATAAACAACATATCTGGAAGCCATAGGAGTTAAGTGTGGCACTGTACCCAGGTAAACACGCTGAGAATCAAATATCTTGCACAGTTTCTATCTATGGCTGAATACGGTGAAGTGGACTGCATACATGCTTAGTTCTGCTAAATTCAGGTTATATAGTTTATTTACTAACAAAACAGCAAATAAAAGATTCCCCCTGTGTCCGAATAATAAGTAACACATATTGACAAGGTTTCTTGAGGAAGTTATGCCTTAGCATACCAAAAAAAAACCACGCTAATGTACAAGACAATTTTGTTACTTCCTTTTACTGCAGTAACATTATCTAGGCATTAGGTCATTAAAAAGAGAGAGTCTTTTACATTATATTAAATTTTAATTCTGTATTATAAAAAGATTTATCTTTATAAAGAGAATGGTGTATGTTCTCTGACAAATAGGGCACTTCAGACTTCATCAAAACCTGCCAACATTGAACACAGCTCTTTCAATGCCTGTTAGAGACCCATGAAAGCAGCAAGCCCTTCACCATGTCAGCTACGGAACTGCAGCAGTTGCAAAATAATTAAGGTTCCTCACACACCGTTCAACACTACACAAGCCAAAGCAGTCATTGCTGGTGGTAGCACCTTTGAAACAGAAAAGGTCTGTGATGTAGCTCAGAAGGGAATGCCAAAGCTATGGAGAATTTTCCACATTTTTTAAGAGGTGAATAGAAAAGCTTTTGCTATGTGTAAAAACAGAGCACCCATGACAGAGATGAACAGTGACTGCAATCTGTAGGACTTGGAGGTCAAGACACCCGCATGTGTCCAACATCTCTCTGCTGCTAGCACAGTCAAGAGACGTAATCAATACACTCACAGGAGCCGGAAATAGTCTCATATGCGTCTATCTTGAGATGAGTAAAAATAACAGATCAAGACAGATACGTGGTCTCAACACACTTCTCATCCGCAACTAAACAATCTTCACTTACAGCACATTTCATAACTGAAGTCAAAGAGCAAGCTACGAGCATGAAATACTTTAATACATGCTAATAAGCATGAAATACTTCGTAAGTAATTCTGCTGTAGATACAGAAGGGCAGCCACCTGCTGCAGAGTCTGATTTGACCTCTTCCACTGAAGCTTTGTAGGCACAAGCTTGATTTAAAGGAAATGCCACAAAACCCAAGCAGATTCTCCCTAGCTGGGAAGATGATTGCTGACAGAGAGAAATGACTCTACTGGATACTACCGAGGCATATGAAGAAGTTGTCTGATTTCTGATAAAACATGACAGATTTCAAAAGAAATCTAGACGTTAAACTTAATATTCCTGTGTTCCACAGGCCCTTATCCTTTACACTTTGTCTCTCCCCTCTATATCTCATCTCCATATGTTTCTAAATGAGATGGCTACCACTTCCAAACTAGTGAAGTAGTCCTTCCTCTCTTCCAGAGACTCCTACTGTTCAGATCCAGATCTCAGTCTTTCACAAACACCTTTGTGAATGCACAGCCAGCATCTTAAGCCCAAACTGAAAAACTTCTCAGTCACATAAACTTGCCTGTTGGTCAGTGTATAATCAACCTCTACATCTTGACTCCTGCTGTTTTCATATGCACAAAGTCTTGGGGGTTCTTTCCTGATATAAATCTTTACATCTTATTAGTTAAGAACTAAATTTCCCATTTAGAATTTTATTCTGTTTTACACAGAATGATTGAGGTTGGAAGGGACCTCTGGAGATCACCTAATCCAAAACTCCTGGGTGGCCCCTAGCCGAAGGGGCCACCCAGGGGTTTTGGACTAGGGGCACCACACCTAGAGCACGTGGCACAAGGTGACATCCAGGCAGGTTTGGAAGATCTCCAGAGAAGAAGACTCTACAACCTCTCTGGGCAGCCTGTTTCAGGGCTCTGTCACTCTCACAGTAAAGAAGTTCTTCCTTATATGGAGATGAGAGGCCCTGTGTTTTATTTCAATTCTTATGGCAAATTATTCTTTGGCCTTGACAAACACAACTGTATTCTGCTCAGCATTTTTCTCATTTTGCTACTCTAACAGTCACTTTTTGCATTCTTCCATCATTCTTGTCATATCAGTCAGAGCAAGGTCTTGCCACCAACTATTCACTGCACGTTATTCAAGTAACACTTGAATAGTGAAGTGTAAAATATTCACATGCAATCTTAGTACACACAAGCATTATCTCTCCTAAGTCTCCTCACATACAAACATAAAACTATTTCTACAGACAAAACTGTTTTTCAGTCAGTGACATTCATGACATATATCTTGCAAGTTAGTAACCACGTTTTCTTTCTTAGAAATGATTAAACCTGATCTACCCTTAAAAAAAGAATCATATTGTTTAGTACCATTTTTGAGTGACTGATTTGCGACTAAACATATATTTCAGAAAAAAAAAGTTTAGCATACCCAGAAAAGTTAACATAACTTTAAACAATTTCATAACTCAGTTTAGCATAAACTTATGGACTTTTATATTTACAATATTATAAAAGGTAGTTATTGATAAATTTCAATAAATGTTAAATTTTACTCCTGACAAAGATAGAATAATATACTTGGATCAAAGATGCTTACATTTTTTTTCTACATTTAACAATTACAGAAGCTATTAAATATAGTATGCAGATTGTATAGCAGCTATGCTGAATAGCTTTTTTTTTTTTTAACTTGAATTGATTTATAGGTGCAAATTTAATTAAAAATAACTTGCTTCTGTACGTGGCAGGTTAAGTTTTCAAAGACATTTTAGCTTCAGGTAAGACTTCCACAGTTCAGCAAATGAAAGAAAACTGGATACTGAAATCTGTAGTATTATTTTTGTACATTTTTCTGCTAGATGATGAAACTCCCTGAGTATTTGAATAAATCCAGAAAGTGATATCAGTATCACCAACACAAACACTATGACAGCCTTTTCACCACTTCCCAGGTAGTTTTTATGGTTACAAGTCATAATGATTTAAGATTCGTTTGAAATTATGTCAGTATTGGAATTCTTAGCTTGTCAGTATTAATTTAAAACAAAGCTACTCTCTATACTCTATTGCTTTTCCATGGAAGAAAAACTAACGAAACGAATCCTCAATATAACTTCAAAATAACTGCCTTGCAAGTAAAAACTTGAGCCTATAAAATGGTTTTAACAAGGTACATTCAGAATTACCTACATTCTTCTGACCCAGGCGCTCAGGACTGATACTAGCATCACAACCTCCATGCAAGTACTGTGAGTTACTACTATAAAAAGTCACTAAGGATCATAGATTCATGCCTTAACTCTTCTTCGGCCATTCCCTTTACTAGTCATGTACACACAAGATTAAATAAGACATGCAGCCTAAAATGATGCTAAGTATCTCACATCACCCACCCCGCAGCTCAGTTAGGTGTGGGAGATTCAGATTAGAAAAGTTTTAGTTGTTACCATCTCCAGGTGCCCATCCCTCTTCTCTGGGGCAGACTGTCATTCCTGGGATAGAGATGTTCCATTTGCTCAGGAAGTAGTTTCTGAGTTGTCACCATTTTGGCTCAATATGTTACTCAGGCTAAAAAGTTTAGATTATTAGAGTACTATCTTTTGACAGTCTTCTGGAGTTATGTCCTCAAGCAAATAAGCAAAAGATACAGACCCTGTTAGAGTAAGATGAGCCTAAATTTAAGCTAGAAAACATATATGGCAGAATAAGAAGGGGCTTGGCCATGAATAAATAAATTAAATCTTCAATTAGAAAGTCATCCAAGACTCACATCAAATGCCAAGAATGTGTAGTTTCAAAAAACAAACAAAAAGCAAGCCCCTTATCTACCTATAAAATAATTAGCATGTCACAAACCACACATCCCCCAGACACTCTTGACAGTATTTACCTTGAGGCCTGCTTAACTTATTCCCACAAGTAACACATCTCAAAAACTTGACAAAAAACAATGCTACAGCTACAGAGAAAAACAAAATCTGGAAATCAACTTAGGCATTCAAAATTACATGTCTCTCTTTAATGCAGGCAATATAAGCAGTTTATTTTCTTTCTTACAATAGAACCAAATACATAGAATGTGTACCTGAAGGTAAACCTAGTTAGATAAGGATCTTTCTTACACGTCTACTACTTTTTAACGTGAGCCTCTTTTTACATGTTTCATGATTGCACTTTCTGAGCCACCTGACAAAGACAGCAACTTAATTGTGATGACATGGTGTTATTTAACTCATTCCAATGCAAATATCACCTGCTTCCTGTTCAGCTACGATTCCTGCCTTCCTTGCAACATTTGGTTTGATCAACAATAGCATTTCAAAGTCCACAGAGTTACGCGGAGCTATTATAATTACACCGATATCCTGCTCTAAAATAGTGACACGAGACGGTGTAGGTGCCTCACGTTACTATTCTAGGCGCTGGATATGAAGCATCACAAGATATCACGATGGCATCATTTTAAATGGCTTCAGAAAGGTAATCTTCAAAATGAGAAGGCTGTTAAAAAAAAATAGAATAAAGCAAGCAGCTAGATTTGGAAGCTCTGCAACTGCTTATTCTTAACACAATTTTAGAATATATTTTGCAGCTGTACTAATATGCAAGAAGTTGTTCAGGGAAGTAAAAACTTGCTGGTAAACTCGGGGACGCATCGCCTGCACTGCGCTCTGCTCCCTTCCGTCTTTCTGATCCGGACACCGCGCTCGGTCCCTGACAGGGAGGGCGGCTGGCGGCCCCCGCCTCGCGCCGAGCCCCTCGCCCGGCCCTGCCCGCTGCTCGCCCCGGCCCCGCGCAGCGGGACGCGGCTCTGGACC
>JAWLRI010000974.1:1770638-1800619 GCA_034781795.1 Crypturellus tataupa
ACAGCGCTCGTGAATGCCGCGGTACCCTGAGCACCGCCTCGGAGCCGCAGCTGCGGGCGCGGGAGCGCTTTGCCACGGTGACTGCCCCGCGAGGGCGGCTTCACGCGGCGCTGCGCGCGCGGAGGTGGCGGGGGGCGTGCTCGAAGTTCCCGTTAACTTTTCAGCCGAATGTGGTTAATTTATAACTCCGCGGGAGTTCGGGCATTTGCCGTTGGAAGGAACAGTCTCTGCGGGGCTCCGCCTGCAGATTCCCGGGGTTTCTGCCATTCCCGGCTGTGCAGAGGTTGGGAGGTTGGGGGAGCCTTGGCCGTTGTTGTGGGGCACGAGGCTTCACGCTCCTCCCCGCGGGCCCCACGGCTGAGGCAGCAAAACATGCACAGGTCTCCTGGCCTCCCGGCATGAAGCACGGAGATCCAACCCACATCCCCATGGCCCTGAGCATGGGGACGCCGGAGGCCACGCGAGCCCCTGCGACTTCCCTCTGTGCTTCCAAGCGAGGCATGTGTTGGCTTCGTTTTCTGTGATGAATTCACAGACCATCTGGAAAATGCCAAAGCAGCCGTGTCGCTCCGGGGATGGGTTACGTGGTATTCGGGAAGCCCTGGAGAGGCGCAGGGGGGAGCGGGCGAGCGCGGATCTCGCAGCGCGGGGTGTCCCGGCGTGCGTCCCCGCGGAGCCGGGCAGGAGCAGGCGGCAGCCCGTGTGCTCCGCGCCAGGCCCGCTCCCTGCGCCCGAAGGGGCCTCTGTCAGTACCTGGAAATGTAGGAAAGGGAGAGCAGGGGGAAACCCGAGCCTCTGTTGTAAAAAAAAAGCTAAAGTAAAGGCCTGCATAGGGTTGCTTGGTGAGCAGGGGCTGTGCAAGAGGCCTGGAGCCTTTCTGTTACAGAGGAAGACCAGGGAATAAGACCCAATCACTTAAAATTATAAATATCTCAACAATAATAGGTTATTCCATTTTCATTCCTTTTCTGTGTAAGTGTACGTAGGCTTAGAGCATATTTTAGTGGGAAGGGAAATATCTTAGTTGAAGCCTGTTAGAATATTGACAGCATTTCATTGCTTGAAAATGTACATAAAAAGGTAACACATTTTATGCTACTTTACTTGCCCTTGTTCTTTAGTTCGTAAAGCAGTCAGTTACTTTAGAGCCAAAACCCATTTCAAGGAAAATTACACTGCCAGTACTGGTGGGCACAGTGTAAATAGCTGAATTAAAATTATGGTAGGCATCTGATGAAGGCACTTTCCTCACCTCAACCCCTTAAGTTTCACTCATTTTTGTTAACTGTTCCTCCTCCTGTGGCTGTTTGCTTGCAAATAAAGTTGTGTAGTTACTAGTGGTGCTTTTTCTTACCGCATTCTGTTCTTGTCAGACATGCAGGCCAGTCGCCATTCTTAAGCGCCCTTTATTCAGACTCTACTATTAGGATATTTTTTGCCTTTTTAACAGAGGTAGATAGGGGAAGAGCAGGAGGCGGAGGAGGGCTCTTTTTAATTTCTGTATTTCATTAATTATGCAAAAGCCGTTTCTGTTTTTATGCCTGACAAAGCAGTGAGTCCTGAAGTGAAATGAAAATATCAATAGTTGGTCATGAGACCAAGGGACTCACTGAAAAATAGATTTTTGCCTTTGATATTTGCATTAGCAGTAATAGCAGCAAAGAGCTGCTATTCCCGCATAACATATCCAATTTCAAGAAAAGTTCTTTTAAGCAAAGCCACAAACCAGAATTACCTGGCTGTATTTTAAAGAAATTGCAGTGCTCTGGCTGACCTCTCATAGTCCCAAGGTACTGAACTGCATTGAAAATAACATACATCTCTCAGTGTGAGCAAGCATAATGATTTTAAAGTATTTTATTATAAACTTCTATTTAATAAACGATTATTATCCTTGTCAAACTTATCTTTGACAGAAGTATATCTCTCTGAAGTTGCATGCTTTGGATTTCAAAATTCAAATATTTATACAATTTCAAAAATAAATTTCTGCAATTGAAAATAATAAAACCAAAAAAGAGAGGAAGGCTTTCTTCTTAAAGCTGATCTTTCTAGCACTATGAATCTTGGTATATTTTAAAGGTTTTGCAAGGGCCACATTCCAAAACATAAAGGATAATTACCTAAATTAAAGAGACGGAATTTGTCCACTTACAAGTAGTTCACCAAGGCTTTTGTCGGTTTATTTTTAGTAGTGGCGCTGCGTTTTCCAAATCTTGGTTTGTCCCAGTGTGGAATTTTTAGACTCCCTGAACTCCAGTTTTGTTGTTGTTTTTAATTTTCATAAAATTAAAAGATGGTTGATTATACAAAGGCCTAGTGTGCTTAAAGGGGAATAAAGCTCTCAGTCGGAAAAAATTCCTTCTCTCTTCCATCTCATATTCAATGCGAGCTGGAAGAGCTTAGCACAAGTGCATACATCCTTGCAGCAACCACATAACTATGGCTGGGGGAGAACAGAAGTGAGAATCTATGATTACTGTCGCCACATTTAAGGGTAAGTCAGCAGGATAGTAAAAGACTAAGCAAAAGCAAGGAAGGCCTTGTTTCCTCGAGCAATCTTTTTGGTTGTACCATGGAGGACACTGGTCCATTTCCTGCAAAACCACATGTGGTAACCAAAGAAAGGAATACCCTGTGCTTGAAAATAATGTTTGAGTTGTAAAGATACAAGTTCTCTGTTTTAAGCAAACCACTTTTTTTTTTCTTTTCTTTTATGCAAGCATAGAACTCATCTTAAAGAACTGGCTTCAAATTGTTGCTGAATCAATGATAAATAAGAAATTAATTATTTTACGGAAAAGAATTTCATTCACTTCTGCCTGTGCACTGAACTTTTAAATGTTTAGACATCTTGGCCTGCTCTGGAAGTAACTGAATCATCTATTAATTTGTGGTTCATTTCAGATGCAGTTTATATATTTCTTTTCTCATGGAGATTTTATATTTGATTATTTGTTTTTGGGGCTGTAGCAGAGAGTGAATAATTTGGAATAAATAGGAGCAGGAGTCTGTGGGGTTTTTTTTTTTGTCATTATTTGTTTTGTTTTGTTCTACATATTGAGTTTATATGCTAAAAATGTCAGATGCAGAAGGAGATGAAGTAGCCACAAAGGTAGCAAAGTTGGCAATTAAGTTTCATTTTAATATGTCAGCAAAGCCCCTGATAATGTGTAGTCTTGTGAATGTGAACCTGTAGGGTTAGTGGGAAGAACCTACTAGTAGGATCTCCCTTTGTGGACCTACTGAAAACTGTCCTTGCCACCAAAATGTGCAGTCTGAAGCCTGAGAACTGATACAGCAGGACAATAATTTCCTTCACTTATTACTGTATCCTTTCTTCTCATTTACTGCTGTATTCTTTCTTCTCATTTTCGATATCAAACTGCTGACTTCAAGATGAAGGAAAGGAATTTGCTTAGAAAGTAATAATGTTGATTTTGTTTTGGATGAAGAATCATACTTGGGATATACTGGTGCTAGCTTTCTGGGGTAGTGTTTTAACTTTGAAATCAGTCATGGGGAGACTTCTCTATTTTCAAGCACTCCTCTTGACTTCCGTAATGGCCTGAAACATTGGACTGCCCTTTTCAGGGCTGTGGAGAAGACAGACCAAACCACTCGCTGACATCAGAACCATCCTAACTCTCTTCTTAACGTACGATGATCATTGCTTACAGAAACTGTGGAATGGCTTTGTATCCATTCCACAAAACATAGGAAAACGTTTTTCTTTCTCCAAACTAGCTAGCCTTGCATCAAAGCTCATCTCCAAAAACTGTTTATCGCAGGGTTTGTTGAGACACTGGTTTTGTTGTCTTTATTTGGTTTATACCTTAGAAGAGGTATTAATTATGAGTTTTACACACAGTGATAAGCGTGACTGGACTAAATGAATTTATTTCAATTGATCCATAGATCTTAAAAGGAACATTTATTCTTTCTTCTGAGTTTTTAAATTCAGTGTAATAAAATATCCCTTCAACCATTAGTCAGCCACCATATGATCAAGAATTTCACCAGTTAAGAAAAAAAAAAAATGGAAAACATGTTCCTTCCCTCATTGGGATCTGCAAATATGTTGCTGTAGCAGATTCCATTGGTGACAGAAGGTTTCCTCTGGCTTTGAAAAGTCAGTTCATCTTTGCAGCACGTCTGAACGCCCTTGCATGGTCCTGACTAGGAAGCCTGTCTTTACTGAGATGAGGGTACCCTCAAAATCTGCTGCTTTTGCAGGAAGTATATTGTATGTGTTCATCTTTTGACTCTGTGTTTTACTGGGGTTTACAGGATCGGATCTTTAGTGCCGTATTTTGTTGTGTCACTGAGCACTTCCTGCCCCGGCAGCTCTTGTTCTCCTGCCCTCCAGGGAGCGAGATCCTTGTCAAAGGGTCACCCCTCATCTGAGAGAGAGATTCGGCCTCAGGATTTTGTTGTTGCAGCAAACTGCACTGCACCGTTCCTATGTTTTTAGTAGCCTTGCATCTGTGTGGGTTTGATAGTTGATGCAAATTATTTTTTTTTAAGAACAGTCTTTATGCGTCAGCATTCTTGAAGGTTTATGACTCCAGCTCATAAAGCAAGACTGAGAACATGCATATCTTGATTAGCCTGATTTTTGTGTTCAGGGAGGTTGCTTATATCAGCCCCAGGCCACCTAGAACCACTGATGCACTGACCCGTATTGTTTTCATAAGAAAAGTAAGAATCTGTTTAACAAATACAAGAGCTTAACAAATATATACTCTAGGAACTTTAACAAATGTATGATCAAAATGAAAATTCAACCTGCTGCAAATTCTTGAGAAGACAGGTGAAAATCATGTATTTTTTCAACCCCTTGTGTACAGTCAGTGGACTGCAACTTGTATGTATCAACAAGAAAATTGCATCTCCATTCTGTTGTTTCAGCTCAGAGATAAGTAGATCTAAAAATAAATCTTCATTTTTGAATGCATCCTAGTAAATAAAGATAATCAAATTTCTTTAAGACCTTAGGGATGTCTAGAAGAATTTTAACACCAGGCAACCAAGTTATTTTAATTGGTATTTTCATGGCTACCCTATTCTTGCTTTCAGTTAGGTACTCTTCTCATTGCATGTAGAAATGACACATGCAGCTGGTGTTAGTGGTATTTATGTGAATACCCACAACTTGTTTTATGCTTGACTACTCAAATTGAAGTGAGGGAGATGAAGTTGCTAATTTGTTCTATGAGAACAAATCCAGTTGTTTTATCTTTTAGTTACTGCAGTGGTGCTGTATGTGTAGTACAGTAGTGCTGAAAGCCCTGACTAGATTTGATGTCTAGGTGACTTGAGCATGCGTATGTACCCAGTGCCTCATCTAGGAGGAGAAAATTAAACTCGGAGCAAACATCCAGAATGGAGCAAGTGTTGATTCTATAGGGCAGAGTACATAGTAGGGAAATTTAGTTAAGTTCCTTTAATCAGTTTTAGTCCTATCCTCCCATGTGTGATTATGTATATTTTGGGAGATGTGTGATCTATGGTGTTTGCCCCCCCCCCCCCTTTTTTTTTTTTTTTTGTGGCCATCACAATGAATTAAGCCTACCATCAAATCTGTTAAGCAGACATATATCTCACCTTCAGATCTAACCTACAGTGCTGAGCTGATGTGCTGTGGGGGGAGGCGGTTATGTGGGGATTTTAAGAGACAGAACTGTGTTTATTTGAACTCACAATTCTCAGCGTATTTGCTGTAACCACATATCATGCCTGCTGACCCACTTTGCTCGGTTAGGTGTCTTGGCCTTGAATTTTCTCGTATCTATTTAAAGCAGAAACCAAACTTGTTCATTTAAAATACTTTCTTACTAAGTACAGTAAGATGGACAGTTGTGTGAAGACTGGAAACCTAGAGCACAGTTAATAAGGGTTTTCTGGGAAAATACTTGCTACTGCTAGAACAGCTCTTTCACAGAGGTCATGGCAAGGAGCCAGAGGAGGTTGGTAGACAGCTAGGCAATCCAGAAAAGAACAAGTTTGTCAGCATTTAGAGCTGATTACTGGGAGAATAATTTTCCTTAGCCTAGCCTGCATGGTGTTTACTTAAGAGGGGGGTTAATTTTTCACTAAACTTCCTAGGAGCTAAGTCATTTTTGACTGATCATGTAGAAAGCTGTTGGTTCAAATCAAATGGAATAAGGGTCAGGAGGGTTTTTATTCATATCACATTGCATTCAGCTGTGGTTACACTTCCTGTAAGGAATATTTTACTGAAAGAAAAAGGAGTTTTCTGGGAAGAGCAGTCCCCAGTTCAAAACAAAGTAGAAACAGAATATGCAAGGGAAAATATGAAGTAGAAGATCTAGCAACTCATCATAGTTATAATACAAGCTCTTATTCTGGAGGTGTCTCTTAGATGCATATAGCAAAGGCTGAGGTATGTTATTTTAGTATATTTAGGAGGTACAGGATCATTCCCATGGCTATATGTTATGGAGATTATTTTGGATAAGTGTTTTGATTTCTCATAGCTTCAGTGATTAATTCAGAAGTGTCTCAAAACTAGTAAATGGGAGAAAGGTTACCCACAGTGAAAAGGGAGACTGCCTTCAGTCATTACATTTCCTGCCTGTGTGTGACTGCCATCTACACTGTCAACACGTAACCGTAAGAAATAAATTCACTCTTTTTTTTTTTTCTCCCGAGGCTGTTTGTGATTACAAGCTTAGCATAACTCTGTGGAAATATGAGCGGTCACGGTAGCTTTATAGTGCCCAGCTACCCCGAATCCCTGGCCAACTAAGACTGAATCACCGTTCAAATCCAGCAGCTCCACGGAAGGCTTACGTGTGTTTAATACTGCACTGTGTCCATGCTGCCCTTTTCTCTGGCTATCTCTGTATGCAAGGTCAAGCCTGCAAGAGGGGATTACACCAGATCTGTGTCATATGGAGACTTTCCTCACACTGAAATAATCCTTCGTTAGCTGATTGCCTAATGGTATGGTATAAAGCATGGAATAGTTTGAAGCAGACGGAAAGGAATAGATGCATGAACACTACCTTTTCAAAAGAGAAGGTGGAGCTGATTCATATTTATACTGAAAAATGTTTTTGACAAAATAATAATCTTAATTTTAATATTGTTCTTGAATATACAGAATGTTTCCCAAAGCCTCTAAGATTGTATGTTTTATTTCAAATATGATGCAATCTCTAATTTGCAGCTTGCTTAATTTTGCAATATGGGCTGTCTTTATGCATTATTTAGTGTCTCCCAATATGAAGAGGATGAGAGTATTAGACAGAAAGAAAGATAGAAAGACAATTTGAAGATGAGGATGAGTTATAGGGATGAGATGAATTCCAGCAGTAAAAAGGACTATGGTTAAGTGTCTTAGATGAGAACAGCTTAGGAGGGCCTAGGAATGACTGTGAGCTATTATGCCAATATTGACTGGGAACGGTGAATGGAAATCTTGGATGCTTCGAGAGAGAGATTCCCATTAGAGACAATTAGAGACAATTTCATTCTGCAAGGCCCTAATGGACCTTATTGGGAAAAAATATATATGATTCAAGAAGGTGAATTTAGATTCAAAGAGATATAGGGGAAAGTCAGCATGCATGGGGGGATAGGGAAGAGGAGACAAGGCAAAACAAAAAACAACAGCCCTGAGAGAAGGTGTAACTTTGTTTAAATGTAATATACTTCCTGCTTATTGAATACATGTCATTTCTGGATAGACATCCAATTTCAATCACAGTGACTGAATCCTTCTATATCAGATGATAAGGAGCTGTATGATGAATCCATCAGAGGATAAATATGTTTTTAAAGCAAAGGAAAATGTTGCTTCAAAAATGGTTAGAAATTGGTAAGGACTAGAGTTAGAAATTTGCAGATTCCTAACTCTAAGGTGTCAGCAACATTATTCCATCAGGAGTAAGTGAGGGGAAAAAAATGAACTGCTTTTAAGATGGAACTTGATACATTTATGAAAGGGATTCTATAAAGTATTGCCTTCTGTTGGATCTGTTGGAGAATGATAACTTTCTCCACAAATCCATAAAAAATCTAAATGTCTTTAGTCTGCAATGGTGAAGTTGCTCTGAATAGAAAGGATATGATAAAAAATGCTTGACAAGTATTTTCAAGTAGCTTTTCATTCTATCTAGCACTTTCCAGTAAGAGGCAATCTGTGCTGCATTTAGTAAAAAGTAATATTGAATTCAGAATTGAATGCTGATTAGTTTAAAAGAAAAAGAAGTTTGTAACTTCATACAGTGTACTACTTGTACTTGGTATCTAGTCAGTGGTTAAATGAGGTGTCTCTGGGAGGAAGTTTTTATCTGGGTTATAAACATTGGGTTGATGATCTGTACAGAAATTTAAATACAATCCTGTTAAACAACATACTTAGAGTGTTAAACAACACCAGTTGTTTTCCTTGGATGGAGGACAATAAGCTGCAGTATCTTGAAGACAGTTCTTAGAGATTTTGTAAAACTGCAACATCTAAAGTTGGGAATCGCTGGGCTAAAACACCTCAAGCATCTCATCAGAAAGATGGGATATCTGGTAGGTACAGAATCTACCAGTAAGAAGAAATTGCCTAAACACTGTTTTCTCACAGTAATAATGGGGAAAGCAGCCACTACACAAATTTTTTTTTTTTTTTTTTCTGATATCCCTTTAAAGCAAGGTATTTTATTTGCAAGCTTCATCTGGAAAGAATATATCAATAAAATGCAAATAACTATCACAATACCTCAGTGTGGGTATTTCAAACAAATCAAACTTAGAAGATTCTTTTGCTCTAAGTTTACTTCATGGATTCATTAACATTGGCTGTATCTGCTGTAACTATGAATTTGGCTTTATTCTGGGCTGATTTGCATGCAACTGGAGAATTTGACCCCAGGTTTTACTCTTAAAATCTCTTAAAAAATTATAAATGAAAATGTGAATGTAGTAAAAATTGTACAAGAACACACACAGAAAAGTAAGTTATTCATAGAGGAAATCATTTCTTTAATATTAAAAACATTGGTTTGACAATTGTCCACACTGATCAGCCCATTTGGGATGGTGCCCATACTGACAGCAGAGAAAACTGGAAAGATCACACATGCTGTTGTAATGGTGCAAAGGAAGAATGATGAAAAAATCAGAAATGAAGACGTTGGGCAGCATTCTGGAACACTAGAGGACTGGAAGATGGGAGCTCATGAGACTGCAGTTTTGATTAAATTCCAGCACTCACAAGTCCAAATGCGTAATCATGCGTAATCTGCACAGATTTCTGATTAGCCCTAGCTGAACCAGGGTCATGGTGAAGTCTTTGAGCGCAGTCCTAAGGCAGTCCCTGTGTGTTCTTGAAGGATACACAAATACATGAGCACACAGAATACTACGCCTGGCACACTCCTTTTGTCAGGGCTTGATCATGCACAACGTCCTGTGCACGTCACTACTTGCTTTCACCCTTGCACTATCACAACCTCTAGATGACTTAAGATACGGTACTATTATTAACTTCCTGGGGAAGGGCATCCGAAGGTGACTGCAGCCTATGGATGTGGATGCAAACTCTGTTCAGCTTGGCACTGTGCTTGTTAGAAAGTGGCTTATAAAGTACTGCAGGTGTTAGAGAGCACTTCCAGCAACACTATCTGTGTTGTAGCATTTAATTTTGTTTGCAGTCTCCACTTTTGCCTGGTTTTCCTCCTTTATTAATTTAAAGCAACAGTTGCTTACTGTTTGCAAGCAGTAACCAATAAACCAGGGATCAGCTTGTCTAATTGCATTGTTCTTCCCCTTCTCCCCTAAAAGTAAAGTTACTATAAGAAGTTCAAGGTTTTTGTTTTACTTGTGTTTTCTAAACTTATTATTATATATATCACTGCAGGAGACTAAGCGGTCAAAATTATTCCAAAAGTTCTAACAAACAAACAAATAGAAACCAGTTAGCAATCTACTCAAGTTAGTTGTATGTCGACACATGATTCGGAGCTAGCAATCAAAGAGATTTATATTTAAATTGATATTTGGCAATGCAGTCAGTCATTAGCCAATGCAGTCCATAAAATTAATCACCCATTATATACTCTGCAAAGACTAGCAGTCCTTTCATCCCAGGAGGTTAGTCCCCGCCTCCAGTAAAAGAGGCACTTTACAAATCTGTAACACTACAGAACGTGTCCTGCATTAGTGCCCAAACCAGAAATTAGCATGATCATTTACAATTGTTTTTCATTAAAATTGTCCTGTATTATGTGGATGGGAGCATGTGCTTGTGTAAATATGTTTATGTATGTATGAGTACATACATCATCACTATCTTTCTTGTACTGCATTGATATTCCAATAGGGATATGTCCTGACCATTGATCAAAGGAAAACAGCCATTGGGGAAGAATCGTTTCACCTTTTGTCTTCAGCAATTTTGCAGAGCATCATTTACCTTTTGGCATTCAAATTAATGTTGTGCTGGAACCTTGCACCAGGCAAGAAAATAGATGAACTTTTAATACAACCTTTGTTGCCTGTGTGAAATTCTATACCCAATATGGCTTGCGGACAGGGAGACTTCAAAGAAGATGGGGCAATTTCCTAACACGGCTTTGAAGAGCCTGCTTCCTCACATGACATTTTGAAGGGACTGCTGCTCATCTGAGACAATTTGAACATTCAGATTTCCTTGAATAACCAGCAGTGACGACAAAATCACGTGAGAAGATGCCTGCTCTCCAACTGCTGATGTGTTTGCTGGGTTTTGCGAGTAGCAGGCATGAAAATGTTAACTTGCTAAGGTAAGCATTTACAATGTATTGTGAGTAAATACAGCATCAATTGATTCAGATAGGTCTGTAGCAAGTGCAAGCTGAATTCAGTGGAACTGTAAAAATTTAAATGTATTGAGCACCTGATTGACTCTCAACTTTGTAGCGGTGTCTGTAGTGGGGTATGTGAGATGAAAGGTGAAACTAATCTTGGACCCCCTCAAACTGCTGTGTTATGGCTCAGTGTTCAACCCTTGGGTATTCTCATTAAGACATTTGTCAGCTGCTATCTCTTTGAAAACTTAAACCCTAAGCTGATCTATCAAAATTGTTCCTGGTACATTACTGAAAAGGCTTCTGCCACTGTTAAGCTGAATGGCAAGCACTGAAGGTACAGAAATATAAACTATTAAGATTTTAATAAAGAACATATTAATTATTGAGTGAAAAAATCCCAGAATTTCCTGCTTTGGTAGTGTATTTTCTTTTCTGAATGTTACACTTGACAAATCTTCCATTCCATTTCATAGCAATAGATTTCTTTCCAGTGTTTCTGATGCTCCCCTGTTTTGCTGTGTCATAAATACTGAAAAGGAGAAACTCCAGTTAGCTGTGTGAGCTGTTCTAATAGAGGCCTGGTGGAGAAGTACAGAGAACCTGGCAATTAGCATGGCAATGAGTATGACAGATGACAGTGACGGAGCTTTCTGGCTGCTGTGGGGTTGTTCCCTTTCAGCCTGAATTTTGCTCAAACTAATGGGTCAACCAGATTCTTGATTTACCTAAGGCAGTACTTCCATAATGGTTTTACTGCCTTCAGATGCTTCCTACATATAGAGAGCCAGGGAGTCTCCACAAACTTCTAAAAGTGCCAAAGCTTTGTTGTCTTTGTTGCTTAAACATTGAACATTTAACTTCTAGACTATGCATCTTACCCAAATTAACTCAGTGCTGCATTTCTGTATCCTTTTGATTTTCTAATACATATTCTAATTTATTGCAAAAATTCCTTGTGTCTTTCCTTATTGAGTGAATAATTGGGCTGGTTGGGTGACTAATTGGGCTGGTCAGCTGCTGTTTACACTTTTACATAATCTCTAGAAACTGACAGGTAGCTAAATTCCCTTGCTAAGCAGGATACTGGAGAAAGATTTTCATGTGATTCTTATGTATATACACACACAAATGAAACTTTTTTGGTAAATCCTTATATCCTTATGTCTCTTCACAATTTAATGCTGCCATTATTTTATGAACTGAGTACATTCAGTGTTCCAGAATATCCCTTCTCATGAGAAAAAGAGATTTTAGGGGACGACATATCCTATTTTGAATTCTTAAAGATATTTCCTATGTCAGTAGTGTCAAACGGAGATATCAATGTGCTTGAGGTTACAGCACAGCATAAAGCCCAAATCAAAATCTTCCTGGCATTTTACACTTCAAGACATAGAAATCCCAAGAGTTGTGTCCAGAAACACCTGGGTGTCAGGTGTGTCCCGCCAGGTTTGTATTTCAGGCCTGGAACCAGATGCAGAGCTGTTTGTTAACAGAATAAGTGAGCAGGTCAAGGACAGCCCTAGACCTGGAGGGAACACATGACATTGATCGCTTCTCAGTGTGGGCTTTGGGCACAAGAAAGCTCTGAATCACTGTCCTGCTTCACCACGAGGGGCTGACCAAGACCTGTCCCACCTCTCCTGCCCCATCAGTACAGACCTTCATGGTGTAGGGCAGCTGTGGGACAGCAAGGCCATCTGGCTCTCCCATTTCCTCCCGGTGCTTCTGGAAACCCCCCAGGAGGTGCTTGTCCTCCTGACTCAGTGCTGAGAAAACAAGCTGTGCTCTGAAGGGGTGCTGCAGATTTCAGTGTGCTGCTCACTGAACTTCAACCACAACAAGAAAATATCCTTTTTAACTTTCCTCTTTAGGGAGAACGCTAGCACAGGACCATATGCTTTGCACAAGTAATTGATTTGGGGAGGAAGGTACTCTTGTGTTAGGTTTTGCTTTATGGCCCCCTTCATGTTCTGGCACTTTGAAGAATAGTTGCAATGTAACAATAAATATTTTAGGGCTTACTTATATTTCAGTGGTTAAACTGACGGTTGGTACGACTTCGAACCTTACCTTTTACTGCATGGGCTTTGTATTTATACTTACCAGACAGGAAGAACTGAAAACGCTTCTGAATATGAAGCATTCAGTGCTATAATACATAGTCCCTTTCATGGGCTCACCAGAAAGAATGATGCCAGCCTCCTGATGCAGCATGTGCAGACCTACGTAAAGCTATTTTAATGGGTCTTAATTCAATCTTAATCTTCAGAGCTTGCTCCTGAAATCCATATTTAAGATAGTTAGTATTAAGTCAGCTGGAATGCTGAATTAAATATCATCCACAGTGCTCAAACTGTCTAGATAATGATGTCATTTATATTAGTCACAAGGGGTGGAATTCATTTGATTGTGTGCAAATCACTTCAGTAGCTATTTACATCTATGTTAATCACATCATGCTCCCCTTATAACCAATGAAGAGAAATGCTTATATCTCACTCTGTTGGTGTGTGTCAGTTGATCTGTTGTGTATATCTAGCATATGGAGAGATGTATTCTACCCTAAAAGTAACTAATACTCTGCAGTGTTTTCAAAAAGGCCTTTCAAAGGGTTCAGATATAGGCATTCATCCTGGTGATATCTACTGAGATGCCTACCTGCAATTAAGGACATGATTTTCAATAAATGAGATCAAGCACTATGTATTTTACTCTTAGCTCTACAGCTGTTTGCATATTAAACCCAATGACACTGCTGGTAATAGTTCATCAACAATCTTCTTGCTCTTCTCTTTTCTGTCTCCACATTAATTTGCTGACAAGTCTTACTAGTTCTCACTAGTTAAAAGAAAGACAAATCAAGGCATTTGCAAATAATAACAAAAAAGGCCTGAGAGAAGAAAAAATGTGGAATTTCTTGTCTGGAACTAACTGTGCTGTTTCCAAGGTCTGCACCCCAACTAGACAGTTCCTGTGCAGAGGAAGAGAGGGAGGGTGAGGAGGGTATTTGGCAGCTGTAATTCCCCAAACAGAAGGGTAGATTTTATTCACTGACTGCCAGGTGAACACACCACAAGGGCCAGGTCCTTCTCTCAGGTCTGGTCCTGGCTACTACTGACATCCACAGGACACTGCAAACACTGTAGAGCTTGCCAGATCTTCATAGCCTCAGCACCAAGGTACTGCACTCAGTTTTGAAGCAAATTGGAATCCTCTTTTATTTGTTTTTGAACGATTTCACGACACTTCTGAGAGTTAAACACTGCATTAAGCTGCACGTGTAGTCATAGTTTTCATGACAGACGTAGTTTAGACTTTCTTTTCTTCCCATTGTTTCTGAGAAGTTAGGGCCTGACCTCAAAAGGAATTTTCAAGTATTACTTCTAGATGGTAGCTGGTATCTCAGAATTCTGTTAGGTACAGTCACGTTATCAAAGTATTATGTTTTGACCTTTGAGGGGGATCTGTGTTAAAGTCATCTTAAAAAAATACTTATTTTTAGACTTAAAAATTATACTCTGTAGAATCATGAGAACCTGGGACAGAAAGCAAAGTAAAAGTGAGAAAAAAGTAAAAAAAAATTATATTTACTAAAGAAAAACATTTTCTTTATCACCCACAAGATGGTGCCACTCACTCAAACTAAAGTGCAATCTTCCTTTAAAAACTCTGTAAAAATGATACTTAAAAGTTAATCCTCATGAAAAGGATGATGGAGCCCAAAAGTCTTAGTAGCCCCTTTAAAGTAGGGCTTAAATGGGATTTAAATGACATATAGCCCTTGTGCCATTATTATGCACATGTTTAAATTATGTCCTGCACAATTTCAGGGACATATTTGCTAAACTGAATAACAGAAATAACCTTTTACTGAGTATTATCACTGCTAGTTCTGAGGAATCAAAAACCAGTCTGAATAGTTCCCTATTTCTTTCTGCACCATAAAAATAATCATTTCCTAAATTCTGAAGCATTGTGTCTAAGGAAATGCAGCAAAGATGGGCGATATGCAGAAATATAACTGATGGTGCAATTTAAAAAGAATGGAGCTGCCAATGTGTGACTGTGAACACATTTGGACTTCATTTCCTGGGATGATTAATCATATGGAAAGCTACCAGCTTTTCTTTAGACTGCTCCTGAGTTTACAAAGTTGCCAGGTAGGAAAAAAACCACCACTTTTTGCTTATAAACTAAATGCATAGGTGAAATAAAAGCTAGAACATTCCCCAATGACATTTTTATAGCTACTTTAGATGAAACTCTTTCAGGATGGTAACTGCTGTTTATTATTACACCTCATTGAAAGTGAATGTCTTAAAGGTCTTAAAGAGTAAGATTTCCAACTGTGGTTATGTGCAACATTTCACCATAGAAATGCCTTTAAGTCAAATACTGAATGGCAAGCAGTTGGCAAAAAAAGAAGGTGCCCCTTGACAGATATCATTTCCCATACTCAGCTTCCCTTTGCTTCTGTCCTCCTTCCAGTCAGTCCGAGTGCCCTCACCTTCGTCCCGACTGGCTCCTACCCAAGTAACTGAATTAAATCTTTTTATCAAAATTGTTGTCATTTTTTTTAATACAGACAGAAATGTGTCTCTCCTGTTGAGAAGAATAGGTGCACCATTTTGTCTGAAATGTCCTATGTCTCTTACGCAGTTTTAAGGATTTTATCTGGGACTGTAACACAAAATCGTTCCCAGTAACATGGTTAGGAATAACAATGCAAATGGCTAAAATGGTTTCCGTGTTTTTATTGCCCACTGAAATCATCCTAATTATAGATGCACTAAAGTGCTGGATTAAAAAACATGGGTCCACCTCTCAACGATGAAGCAAGTCATCATCTTGGGGTGGGTCACCCTAAAACCCTGGCTTCTTTCTGGCTGAGGCGATACAGTGTTTAATCTGTAGAAAACAAAGATTACCAAATCTCTATAGAAAATATATTATTAATGACCTGAAGGATTTTAACGTCCCAATGGCTGTTGAAAGAGATTGTTTGCTTCCAGTTGCAAAAGTATGAGGGCTTGAATGACTCACAGCAGTGTGATGGCTCCATACCTGTTTTGCTTAGATTAGCTCTCATATATCTCAGCCCAAATCACGCAGGGTGTTTCTCAGATGCAATACACCAATTTCTTGTGATATTTTCTCATACGCATATGCATATTGTGGTCAAAGAATGAAAATTAGTTTATTTATGAGACAGATTTTTTTAGAAAATGACAATTACTGACAATTCTGTTGCAATGATCTTGGTTTTTACTTACTAAGAAGCAAAATTCTATTTCATTTTTGTTAAAATGCCAAAAAGAAAGAGAAATAAAAAATAGGGAGGGAGAAAAAAAAAAAAAAAAAAAAAAAGGAAATGCCATCCTAAATTAAGGGTAAAATTTTCAAAGAAGTAAATGTAATTTGAGCAAATCTTATTATAAAATCTAGTACCCATTATTCCTAAGTATTTTCACCTTTATTATACTCTCTACATTTTCAGAGGAAAAGAGATCTCAACCGATAGTCTTTAAAGTCATAATTAATGTGTTTTTTATGGAAAAAAAATGTGTTGACTTCAGACAGTAGCTTTTGTGTTTCATATTTAAAATTGAATCATATTTCCTTGTAAAGCAAAACAAAGCACACTGTTAGGAAGTTGAAGGAGGAAGGAATAGCAGATGCAGGAAAATATAGCTTCTGTATCTGAGTAGATTTTGAAGCACATGATCCAAGCTGTGTTATTCTGGCCAGGAAAAACATTTGCCTTTTTGCTCCTATTTTCCCCTCTACAATTGATGGAAAACTGAACCAGATCTGATTGTTTGGAATTGGATTCTAGCTTATCACACTAAACTAAATGTAATAAGGTTAAGACATTCCCTCTCACTAAGATGGATTCTTATTTGACAGAAAACAAAATGATTAAGGAAAAAATAACAGAAAGAAAGGAAGAAGCAGTAAAGAAGTTAATATGCTGTTAATATACTAGGAGAATATTTTCTAGAGAGGGCCTCTTGTCAAAGGTATGAGGTGGGTCTCACATTGCAGACTGCTTTAGCCCTTGCTACTAGGGCTGCTGACCAGCACAGCCTCTGCCAATACAAATGCCCCAGGTTGCGACGAATAGGAGGAGCATATTGCCTGTTCATTCTGCATTTCAGTGCCAGGAAGGTGTGCAGTGCCAGTGAATCTTGAGTGCTAGCACGGAAGATGTACAGTAAGGTGAATGAACCCAGCTGAAGCTGCCCTTGGTTGTCCCCTGAACATCTCTTGGTTGCAGTGGTTTGCAATTCTTCCACTTTTTGTTTCACATTCAGCACTTTTTAGTCTTTCCTCGTCTCTTTCTTACAAACAAGAGCTTTCAAAAGGTCAAAGAGCATGACTGGTGTAAACAGTTTTACAAATATTTTCCTGCATCAGCTGAATTAGTTCCGAAAAATAAGGTATCTCTTAGTTTTATTGGTGGATCACTTTTACCTTTCCCACTTAACCATGTTTTGTTTTACAGAGTTGACTTTAGACAATGCGGGTAAAGTGTGAAGGACTTTAGTGAGCTTTTTGTAATTTCTGCATAGTAAGAGAGCTTTAGTATAAACAGTGACTTTTTTTCCCTACAAAAAATATTTTCCCCAGTGCTGTCTACTTTTTTTTTCATTTTAGCTTCCAAAAGCCAAATGTTAATTGTAGAAGTGGAAACTTTGCATTTTCAATATGAAGAAGGACTTGGTTTGGTGAATGTTCTACAATCTTACTTGTTTTCTTATAATGTTAAAAAGTCTAAGAAAATTGTGAAGATAAAATTTACCCACGGGACCCAGCTTCTGCTTTCTGACTATAAAAGAGAAATCCAGCAAAACTGCCTTGCAGAAGTATGTGGGAAGTCATGGTTGTTCTTTAACTTCCTCTTCAGCAAACAAAAATTGACATTTTTTTCTCCTTATTCATTTATCTCCTGCTGTTGTTTAAAAGCACCATCAGCGGCACAGGCGTGTGAGTCAGCAACCTCTCTGCATGAAGCTGAACAATAAATTCCATTTCTTCCTCTTTACACTTTAAATATAACTTCATTTCTCTCTTCAACTAGGAACGAGGTCTGTTAGTTATTCTCTTCTTGTATGATGATATTATCAGCTTTCTTGCTACTCGGAAGTAGCTTTTGCATGACAATGAAAATTCAGTTAAAATCGGGAAAAAAAAGACAAACACACAAGATTTTTTTCTAATACAGGGCTTCCTTCAAATAATGACAATATTACAGAAAAATGAGAAAGGATCTTTGAATAATGTATGTCTTCAAACAGGAGTATGACTTATCTTCAGAGAAATGTGTTCAGGGACTTCAATCTTCTTCTTTTTTCTATTTGTTATATGTACTAAGAGTTGAGGAACCACAAATCTGATTTTGCAAAAGTCGTTGCCAAGACATTTATCGTGCCAAAATGGTCTTATCGATCTGATAAACTCATAAATGTTTGCAGGCTTTAAACACATTCATGATCTCTGCACTGTAAACATAACCAGCAGCAGAGTGAGGCTCTGCTATTTAAGCGCAGAGGCCTAGTATTCTTACTGTATTCTCAGGGGTTTCTTGCAAGAATACCTAAAAACTGAGGTGAACTGAGTGACCAAGTGCTTTCAGAAAACATTAGCAAAGTGAACTGCTTTGTAATTATCCACAGAAATAAGTATTTACTTAATACAGAGGAAGGCTACAAAAGGTTCTCCCTTAAATAGATTTTATATTCTTTAGAAAACATTAGGAAAATTGAGGTTTTTAAAATCTTTATACTAGATCTATACTTACATGTATTGTGTTATACCAAATGGGAAGATTTGGGATTTGTTAGCTAGAAGCTCTAACCTCATTACATAATTTCTTCATAACACTATGTTAAATCTCTGTTCTTTTTCCTAATGAAACCAGACGGTTAGCCCAAACTTTGCACCAGCCTTGGCTGACTTGTGATTGCTTTGACATTCATAGGTCAGGGATTTATTTCACACCAAGCTTCCTTCCGCTCTCTGCCCTTTTCACACAATGAAGTTGCCGTGCACAGATTGCGCATTCAGAGACGCTCCTACCTGTTGGAGCATCAGCCCTTTTGCACGTCTTGGTATCCGGGGGTTGCTGTGGCAACTCAGCAGCAGTCAGCCTGGCATCTCCTGGGAGAGATTTAGCATGAGGAGGAGACGGCCAACACAGAAAGAGGCAAAGTAAAAGGAGTAGTTTGGATTTGGACCTGTAGCTCAAGGGAGGATGTACGAGAGAGGTGTTGGACTTCTGGGCCTGCAAAACACATTCCTGACAGAAGTGGTGTAAAAATCCTTCAGAAAAATGTTATTGGAATCTCACATTATCTTGGTATCTCCTGAAAAGGAGTCATAGTGAGAAGCTCTGCCCAGTTGAGGAGCTGGGAGAGGCAGTTTAATCTGTGTTGCTGTTATCGAGATATTTTGAGGATGCGTCTGAGTTTGAGTTTATCTAGCTTTAAAATCACATGTCCTACATTTATGATTAAATGTGTTTGAAAAACATAAGAGGGACTTAGCCCTCTAACCCCTTTATCCTCTAACCTTTGAATAGCATCACTAACAATAACTTTTAATAAAAAAAAGACTCCTGGGAGGAAATTCAATTCAAGACACATGTATGGGTTCGTAAGTACAGGTTCGTACAGATCTATGTCTAATGAACTTGACAAAAAACTAGACTTCAAATCTTAGCAACATTGTCTTTTAATTGGTGTGAATTGAGTACATATGTATGTATTTAATATATTTCATGTATGTACTCACATTTGTCACGTAGCAGGAATCAATGACGTCTGCCTCATGGCAGTTGCTACATCTCCCTTGTGATCTCCATTTCTCAAATATCAAGCATAAATGTAATATCAAGTAAAAAAAAAAAGCAAACAATATCAGTTCTTAGTTCTTCCACAATGTTCAGGTAGAAAGAAAGATTAAAGACAGAAATCTTCAATGGGCAGCAGTAATATACTGCCTTTTATTAAATACCATTGTTTGCCATCAAGTAGTATTTTCAAACAGAAACTAGTTTTCAATGCTGCTTCTTCCATTCTAGATTCTCTGTGGCTATTTCATAGTCCTGAACATATATTTTTTTGCTCTTGCTGCCTTTTTCCTCCAGTGATTGGAGAGATTTCACTTAGGCTGGCAGGTCTGAACACTGTATGACTGAAAATGCCTTGAAGAAAGAATTTTTGAGTTGAGTTTTGTCTCCTGTTTATCCTATAGGATACTCTTTTGTAGGCATTTCTGAGTAAAACTATGGAGTGAATATTTTGGTAGTCTGCCAATCATTTATTTTAAATTGTTGGTCTTTCCCACATTAGTTAAAGAAATGCAATACAAGTTAGTGGTTAAACCCAGATTTCTTTTTTCCCCATAATGCCAGCATTTTCTAACTGCATTGAGGTCTAGTTTTTGAGCTGTCCCAAAGATTTTACTTATATATTTGTATAAACTGAGTACGTGTACACACCATGCATATATCTGAGACTTGTACGTACTGATCATTTTAATAACATAGTTGGAAGGTTATTCTTTCCACACTATTTTTGAACAACAGAACAAAGAGAATCACCAAAATGAATTCCTCGTCAATTTTGTATCAATTTGCCTCATACTGTTCTGAGTAGGTGATTAAAAAATATTAGTAGAGCTAAATGAAAAACAAAACAACAAAAATAAAGGAGGAATATCACAGGGATACTGTCAGTTGGGGAGTACTGCTGCTTGACTGGTGAGTCTTGTTTTTCTTGAGCTGAGGCTCAAAAAGGATGCTGACTTTTAAAAAGACTTTAGAATAATGGGGTGGTGGAAGGTAGCTAAGGTAGGAGTCACCACCCAAGGGAGAGAAGCGAGCAGAAGCAAACTGAGAAAGGCGATGTATCGCCCTGCACTAGAGCAGTCTGTGCTCCCAAGCCCACAGGCTCAGACAATTGGACTTTGCAATTACTTTAAGGAGAAGATGGATATTTAGACCAGGCCAAATAAAGGAAGCGGTCTGATTATTTTTGCCATTTGTCTTATGTCTAGTTTTGGTCAATAAACAGTGCTTTGTTTTGCATAAGCTGTTTCCGAGTCATGGAGGTCATTCACAGGAGGGCATGAGAGAAGCCAACCCCCTCTCAGAGGCGTACGCAGCGCAGGAGGAGCACGTAGTGTGGTCTCACTCGTGGCATGGCGGGACAGTTTTAAATGCCTGGCACACCATGCGTACCCGCTGGAGGGGATGGACATCAGCTCAGGCACTGCAAGTTACTTGAGTCTTTCTTCCTGTAGGAGCTGGTGAAGGCACTTAGAGTGAGTGTACATTCAGGTGTAGGATGCCTGTGTGTGAAACCGTGTGTTGATCCTCCATAGAAACTACCAGCCAAACATTCAGGAGAGGGACAGTTCTTGAAGATCATTGTGTTTCTACACAAAGACAAAAACAGCCTTCTGAGAAAAAAATATCTTTTCTAAATGGAAAGATTGCAATAAGTGCTCTGGTTACATTACAGGCTAGAGAGTCAACATAGGAGATCTCTTTTATAATTATCTCAGTCTTGGAAAAACTTAGATTGGAGCTCACTCAGTGATGAGACACAACTCCATAGGAAACAGCTTTATTATTCCCAGGCCTCGGGGAGCTACTTGCTTCCTCTTTAATTTGAATAATTGCACAGATTTGGGGCCAGATGTAGCAACAACAACAACAGTCTATACTTTTCTCAATAGTTCTCTGTACTTGTTTCCTGTATTCATTTCAATTTTAATACTTATTTTAAATTGCAACAATCATGCTTGACAAGATCAGGAAATTCGAGTTTCCTTCTTTAACTCTTCTTTGATTCCACATGGGAATTTGGGCTACATTACTGACCTCATTTTCTGCAATTCTTTAAGATACCAATATGAAAAGACTTCCTCTATAAAATCCCTATATATTTGATGTATTTTCAGTTGACCGTTCAGATGGAATGTGTCCATTTAAGTCTTTTGGTTGTGCTGAATCATTTTCAAACTCTCCTTGAGCAGCACACAAGGTTCCTGTTGGGAGACTGGTCTTCGTGCCGGGCTCTGTGGTGCAGGGAGCAGCTTCAGGGAATTCTGAAGGCTGAACATTTCAGAATAAACTTTGGGGATGTTTATGCCCAGCTGTTCCCTTTAAAATAGCTGTTGATGAACTATTTTACTTGTTTCAGTTTGCAAGTGGCCCTGTTTTTTACTGTTCTGCAGTGGTTCACTATGGATGGTCATTGAATTGTCCCCACAGTTAATGCCTGTCACTTTCTGAGATGAGTGTGTGTAGCTGTCAAAACATAACTTCATTCTTCATGAGCGCTGATTAGGTCATTCCCCGTCAGTTCATAAAAACAGGCTATACAAAGTTATTTTTATTTGTCAGAATGAGAAAGAGAGACAGACTGCTTCAACAGCTTTGTTTTCAAATTTATTTATTTATTTATTTATTTATTTTCCAGTTGCATGATGACAGCTAGGTAAAATTTTGGCCTTATCTTCCCGTCCTGTGAGTTTCTCATTAGTTTAAAGCCCACTCATTAGGAAGAACAAATTCCCAGGACCAACACATCAGCTATTGTAAATTGCTCTACCAAAGTTTTCTGCTGTTCAGTGATTTTAAAGCGGTAAGTGCCATGTAATTTGCTCAATTTTATAGGTAAAGTTTTCTCTTCTGCTGATTTACTAACAGTAGGAAAACTTTCTGTATTATACTCTCTAGTGATCACTTCGGATTGTATTTTATTTTATATTCCTGCCAAATAGCTGTGGTACTTTACACTCTCTATTATGTATAACAACAGTTTGGAATTATAAAACTGATCTTGAAAAGCTATATAAGTCAATAAAAGTCATGTTTGAAAAATAACAATAATGTTTTGGCTTTAAATGGAATTTTACAATATGATTAATCAATTTAACACTTAACTGCACTCAACAGTGCAGTAGAAAGATTGAAAACGTCTTACCATAAGTTGTCCATATAGGTAATCCCATGTGAAAAATAAAGTTTTCCGTTTACATTAGAACAAAACTCTAAAAATAAATGTTTCAGTAATACAGATGTATAGTAATGTGTTCTGTTACCTATGTTCGGTATATATGAAAATCAACTCCAAAGTAGCCCAAAAGAAGATGCAGGTTGCTGATTGACAATGAGTTGTGTTCATTAGTGATTTATGTTAATATTTTATGCTCTACAGATTCTTAATTCATATTCTTAATTCATTTTTGAGACAATGTAGACTGCATGTATGCAATGTAGACTGCACACATGCTGAATATTGGCATGAAAATAAAGCCAGAAGCTAATTACACCTCAAAAGCTTTATGCTTTGTTTCCCAAATTGTCCTGAGTTTCTGTTACGCAAAGTGCTAATATTTCCTTTTGTGATATCAAAAGAAAACAGAAATTATTTACTGCAAGAATTTATAGTAGATACACAATTATTTAAAAACTCCGCCAAAGCATTTTTTCAGTTGACTAAAGGATACAGTTTTCTTCTCACAAAATTAAAAATGCTTACTAACTCCATTATTTCAACTGGAATATTTCCAGATTTACACCTGTCAATTAATTTCAATTGAATTGTCTTGAGTTACACAAATGAAAGCTGAATATCTTTTAGAGAGAGTTAATTTAGTTTATAGCATTTTGTTTGTAATAAGCCAATGCCTGATCACAGAAATTCATTGTTATCAACTTGACCTAATTTTCTAAGTGCCTCTAGTAATAATAATGCTTTCAAAAATGAACATTTGAATTAAGTAGAGAGTATGAAAAAAAAACTATTTTAAATGCTTTAAAACAATGTAAACTGATGTATTATTTATTTTTCTCTATTGCCCATTCATATATTCACGCAGCTATTAAAAATTATGTGCCAGAAGGTAGAATGTATTCTGTTAGCGTCAATTAATGTTTGTGATGTGCAGTGAAAAGCATTTAGTAATACATTAAAAAGAAAATCTATAAAACACTAAGATTTTTTTCAGGATACTGTTGGCTTGCACTTCTTTTTTCAAACACCAAGGGCCAGAGCCAAAAGAACAGTATCCTGAACCTTGTTAAGAACATTAGTCTTAATTTCTTAGGACAATAAGGCTTTAGCTGCTATACAATCAACATGATTCCTAAGAAGGCAAATAAAGGTGAAATTTCTTTTTCTCCTTTATTCTTTGAAAAGAACTTCTAACGGAGTAACATTTGAAAAACATTAAATATTATTAAAATTAAATTTCAAGGTATTATCTTTTATACTATTAACACCAATACTGAGAATACTTTCTTCTAAAATATGCTGGTGTCTTTAAATAGGGCAATAGGTGGAATTTGAAACAACACAACACACCAGACTTTTCCAATGTCAGTGTGAATGGCATGGATTTGAATAAAACAAGTCAGATTGGTATATCAGTTCAGTATATTAGATTCATATATTAGGTACTCAATTCATGTATTAGGTGAACAAAATGTTATAATACTCTTGATTTTATATAGTTTCTTCTATTGAAAAATACTTCTCTTTACTCAAAACTTAAGCAATTGAAAGACTATGGTACATATATGTATAAATACTTGCAGTCTCCTCTACCACATGGACCAATGTAATCCAAATTAACTTGTATTTCCCTGGTATTTGCAGTATTATCCATAATATCCTGTGATTTAAAATGACAGATATTTTTTTGTTCAAGTAAAACACAGAACTGGAAAACATGTTAGTGATTTGCTAGTAAATTATTTAAAAATTTCTCTGCTTTGGTTTCCCAAAATGCTTCTTTAAAATGGGTATTTTCCTCTGTCCCTGCCCCTGTCCCTGTCCTGAGTACAAGTCAGAATGAGATTCTCTCCATACCCTGAAAAGAAAATTCAGATGGGAGCACCAGAAGGGAGCCACAGGATGATCCAGCCAGTCCATTGGATCGTTCTTTTTGATCTTGGTCACAGGAGACAGGATAAACAAATGTCTGAAGCATGCTGTGGTTTCAGGAGCTCAAATTTTGAGGCTTATAAATTCGACCTCTAAATTTGTTTCTGGGCAGGACAGAGGCCAACTGTTAACTTCACAGACAAAAGAAGAGTTCCAATGGCATTGGAAGAGGACTTCCAATGGCATAAAACTAACGGAATTATTGCAATTAGTTACTGGCTACCTAAAGGGTTTGACATGGATACTAAGAAAGTGGGCAAACCTGACGTTTCTGCCTGCTGCTAATCTAAATGATTGTTTCTAGCCTTTAAGTACAACTAAAACCTCAGCTATTTCACCCATCAAAAATCGCGTCTGAAAAAGTTACGTTTCATGGTTTACTGGTTTTTTTCTAGTGTGGAAGTAGTTCAAGGAGTGATTTGTATTTCTATTTAACCAGTCTTATGGCATCGACTGGGATGAAATTCCATCACCATTTATCAAACTGAATAGCCCTCAAAATTACTGATATTAACACGATGCCTTGGCACGCCAGACAATGTGAGTAAGGGTGACAGAGTCGTGCCTCTAAGATTATCCTATAAAGAAGTTACATATAGACTAGAGGCACATAGTCACATAGATATATAGGACACATGAAGTATTAAAATAGTTGTTTTTAATAGAACGGAAGCATTAGGGGTTCCACGAGAAAAATAACTTCTCGATACCATTTGTTTTTATCTTTTATTGGCATGCTTGCAATGCCAATAATGCAAAAAAGGAAATGCCTAAGCAAATCTTTAGTTCATATGTAAATTACTGTAAAAATTATTGTGCTGCATTCGAGAACACCTTCTAGTGTTTTCTCTTTGCTTTAGATGACCAATCACCTCCACACAAGGTCAGCAGCGACAGCAGTGGTTGTGTACATGTGACCCTCCACCTCATTGCTCATGGAATTTCTTTTCATATTTTGCCCCAAAATACAAGGGATGCTATCTTTCACCTCACAATTAAGCCCACCTACTGACCAAATGAAAGTGAACTTTAATACGACTTGCAAAGGAAAGATTTAATCACAGGTCTTTTGTCCTTCCAGTAATTTGCAAGCGAGACTGAGAACATTTTAGTTATTTTTATTTCTGTTTACTTTTTAACTTTTAATCTAGTCTGAGAAATAATGGTAGTTTAAGAGATCGGATGACCTGAGACGAGATATTGATAAAGGGAGTCAGTAAATACTTATTCTTTCTAAAAAGTGATGCTAACGAATCTTTAAGAAATATGACACTTGAATAATGAAGTCAGTCTGTGTCCATCTTACTATGTCATCTTATGCAAAATGATTTTCAAAAGACTGGGTAAAGCAAGGTTTGCCCTGAAGCAGAGAAACAATAGCAGAGAGGGAATAGAACAGAGAAAAATGTGAACAGATTTGACGTTTCCTTGATATCTTAAGAAGATAGAGAAAGATGCATACTTGATATAGCTATAGACATAATATCTGGTAAGTGCATCCTGAAAAATCATATGTTAGAATAATGTACTGATGCTCAAGGTTTTTTCATGTTATATGCCAACCACTTTTAAATGTGATTCTATTGCAAAAAGTCTTTTAATACAAATATTGTTGAAATGGCCATATTTCTTACCCACAATAATAATTTCTACAGTAAATATAGTCAGCCTATGTGCAAAAAATGACATTCCTTTAAGCTACCAGCTCCACACATTCCTACCTACATTTATTTCATTTTTAAGTGCCATCATACCTTTTTTTCCAAGCAAAGTACTTCCTTCCAGATATAAAAAAACTCAGATAAAAAGGATGTGTTTCTACAGTGAAAATAAGTAGAGCTTTATACTTGGCTGCGAGTCAGTCGTGCATATGGGAGCCTGATAGTACCTTTGTGAAGTGCTGTAAATCTAGTTTAGGCCACACAGCATGACTCTTATCTGCTAAATAAGCTGGAAAACATTACCTTTCCTATATGATTTAACTATACTTCTTCAGCATAATAAAAACATTCTGCCTTTCCAGCTCTAGATTTTAAATTATAAGACAGATATTGGCTAATGATGGAATCTGAAATGGTCATTATTGTAGGAATTTTCATTCTTCTTTTTTTTCCAAAATATGTTTCTGAATACTGAAATAATTATGAAGTTCAATGAAAGATACAGAACTTACCTCTCATACTTCATAGGTAAAACTGCATATCTGTGAGTTCTTGAATTCCTACTGCACATTATGTTGCATACACTTTAATTTAGTTTCAAGACTGTAGTTCTCCCTTTTCTATCAGAAGCCAGGGCATGAGATGTGCTCAAGTTAGTTGCAGGTTATAATCTTCCAAGTGTTGCAATTGTTATGTTATTTAGTTTTTAAGATCATCTTTATATACATATTTCAGAAAATTGAAATGTCAACTAAAACACCTTAAATCCTAGCTGAAATTAGGCCTAAAACTACATGCTTTCTGGGTTTCAATGCTGCTGCTGTTTAAAATCTACCTTTCACATTATGGCATCATTTGTCATTACAGTTTTAGAGAAATTATTCTATTCAGAATGACTATAAGAAAAGAAAACCTGTACATTTCTTCGGTGACACGTAAAGAATTTTAATGAAATAAAATCTGAAAATACATACTGAAAGATTATTATTTTTTACAAAATGCTTAGTTGATTAAAGAAGGTTTCTTATTTGTTGTCCTTTGACAAAAAACTCAACCAGCAGTCAAAACACTTAAAATGTTTCACTTCTGGAAATTAAATCTAAATAGTGAATATGTCCAAGTTAGTGAGCTGTTTATCCAGAGGAGATGGAAAACCTCGATCTTCAAGGCCAATTAAAGCTATTAGAAGATGAAAAAATAAATGGTATTATTGTTAAATGTAGGGATTTTACTTTCTTGGGAAGTCAGTATACAAACAGAGAAGTATGAAATGAGATATTGCATTTGATGGCTATTATGGAATTGCATTAGCTTGCTATTATATGGCTAACATGTAAACCATAATCTAAAGTATCTGCTGTAACATAGTGTATTGTACTATAACTCGGTGATAAAAATGACAGAGAAGCAAAATCGCCTGGAGCACACCGTTGGACTGTATTGGAATCCATTTACTACTTCAGTGGTCATGGAATGAGGCCTTTTCATGAGGTTTTTTCAATTGTGAAAAATCCAGTTTTGTTTTTAGAATATAGAGCAGAAATATTGAGAACAGATTATGTCCTGAAAATACTGTAGTGTCTGAGAAAGATGTGTCTTTGAGGGGTTAAATTAATCATGACAACATGCCATTGAATCAGAAAAACAGGAGAACTTGGATTGATGTTAATAATGAGCTTCAAGATGGAATTGCTAATGCCTATGCTCATTAAAAAACAGAGATTAAAGCAGCCCAATTAATGCTCATGCATGAGATCAAAAACCCCATAGTCCAAACAAACAGCAGTGGAAATTGTAATAGAAGATGTTTTGTTCTTGCTTAGAACTTGTTTCATATGCTTATGAAACAATAGATAATTTATTCTCCCTGCTTTTCAATATTAAAGATAAGACTATTTCCTTGAAAAACTTGTCTCACATGGCCTCAGATGCTGTTCTAAGGCAAAATACAACATCTGCAATGAAATTCCCATGTGTCTGTAACATCAAAGTTCATCACAGATTAATGTATTTGTGTTGAACTTTGCCCATAGAACAAGCTTTTGGCAGAATTTTCTACTCTTGAAGGAAGTATGAGTATCACAGAATCACAGAATGGTTGAGGTTGGAAGGGACCTCTAGAGATCATCTAGTCCAACCCCCTGTTCCAGCAGGGACACCCAGAGCACGGGGCACAGGGTGGCATCCAGGCGGGTTTTGAAGATCACCAGAGAAGGAGACTCCACAACCTCTCTGGGCAGCCTGTGCCAGGGCTCTGTCACCCTCACAGGAAAGAAGTTCTTCTTCACATGGAGATGGAACTGCCTGTGTTTCAATTTGTACCCATTACCCCTTGTCCTTTCACTGGCCACCACCGAGAAGAGTTGGCCCCAGCCTCCCTACATTCTCCCCTCAGGTACCTATATATATTGATCAGATCTCCTCTCAGTCTTCTCTTCTTTAGACTAACAGGCCCAGCTCACTCAGTCTTTTCTCATAAGATCCAGTCCCTTAATCATCTTTGTCACTCTACACTGGATCCTTTCTAAAAGTGTTGTCTTCCTGTGTGTCTTATAAAGCATAGAAGGAAAAGTAAGGTGCCAGGCTTTTTTAGTCATCTAAAAGGTAGGCATTTTGCCTTATCTGGATGGTTATCACCTCTCTGGGCTAATGGAGAGAGTGGGATGAGTCCTTCCATATAGCTCTGAAATAGGGAGCTTGCAATAACTCTGGGAGGTGTCAATTATTTGCTGAAGGAGCCTGAGTAACTGTCCTAGATGAGCTCCCTAGCTTCTCAATATCTAGAACAAGGCTAAATAGGATTCACTTTGCAGATGAAAACACATACACGTCTACAACTAAGCAAGGCAGCCAGGGACCTTCACATCTTCAGTGAAGAGCTTACCAAATTACTCAACGCATCATGATATAAGTAGTGATATAAGCATATTCATTTTGTCAGCTGTGGTTTTATTTAAAGCCTCGCCAAGGACAAGGGGACAAGCATTTGCTAAGGATTAAGAATACCGCCTAGAATTAGTCTATTACCTATTTCCTGACCTACCACTGTTAGGGTTTATTATCTGCATTGTGGTAATGCCTACGGGCCTCAACGTTACATAAGAACTGTACTGGATTAGTCATTAATACATGACAAAATGATCTAATTATACATTTATAATAACACAAGACTAAACAATATCAACATTTGGATTGTGGGGTTAGGGAGCAGAGATCTTTTCTGGGACCTTTTCTTACACAGAAATTCACTAACACCTTCCTTTCTCCCTCATCTTCTCCTGCCCTTTCATCTTTCAGCTATCTCTTCTGGAGAAAAATCTTGCATTAAGGACTTGCTCTCATATACTGCAAAGTAATCCAGTCTCACGCATGAAGAAGCTCTTACAAACGTTCTAGATCATTGCACCAAAGAAGCAGTGCTAAGTACTGTGTTGTGTTCAGAAGTCTGTTCATATAAGTAAGAAAAAACTTTTCTTTTCTTTTCTCTTTTCTTTTCTTTTCTTTTCTTTTCTTTTCTTTTCTTTTCTTTTCTTTTCTTTTCTTTT
>JAWLRI010000974.1:1800719-1811116 GCA_034781795.1 Crypturellus tataupa
TTCTTTTTCTTTTTCTTTTTCTTTTTCTTTTTCTTTTTCTTTTTCTTTTTCTTTTTCTTTTTCTTTTTTTTCTTTTTTTTTCCTTTTTCTTTTTCCTTTTTCTTTTTCCTTTTTCTTTTTCTTTTTTCTTTTTCTTTTTCTTTTTTTTCCTTTTCCTTTTCCTTTTCTTTCTTGGCATTATGTAGGTGGTTATGCAAGGCTCTAACTGAACAGGAAAAAGATATCAGTTACCCTTCCAGCAAATCAGTGGAGTGAAAATATGCTGGCTTCTTTTTTCCAACAAGCATGTTCATATGCAGTACCAACTCAATGCCCTGTAGAAAAGGCCGATTTCCCATTCATTCAATGATAAGCCATTCATGGACATACATGTATCATTAATAGAAGCACCATTAATAAATATAAAGGATCGTGAGCAAAATTTTCAAACTTGGGAGCTAAATCTGTATTTAAGTATGCAAAATAAGTAACCAAAGGAGAGTGAGGAAACAACAAGAGCATAAATCTTCTGCTGATCAGCAAGCCCGCTGATGAGGGCTTGCTCCTGGGAAATCCTACGGTCCTGGCCATTTGCTGTTCTTCTCTTTTTGCCTCCCTTTAGTCATCGCCTAATGCGTTTTGCTTTCCTTCATCACTTAAGCAGATACTCTTAGCAGACTACTGGAGAGGGTGAGTCAATCACTTCCTAGGATTGAGAATGAAATGACAGAACTGGAGGAGGGTAAAGAGAAAAAAGATTGTACTGTGGGAGATAAAATGGCAAGGTAAAGGCAATTAAGGCAATGACAGAAGGTCAAGAGAGCAGTGGTAGGTAGGAAAAGAAACATCAAACCCAGGAAACAAATGAATGGACTCTATCAGTTAAGAAAGCCAATACTTCAAACAAAGGAAAATATTTTTTTATCTTTAATAGGTCTATTGGGAGGTTGGATAGGGGTATCTGCAGGCTTCCTGTATATTTACCTTCCATTATAGGTAAAAAAAAAAAGGGCAATGTCTGAGAAGTGCTTCAAGATCTAGTATTTAGAATACTCTGTTGGTTATAATGGTTTGGAAAATAGGAAACCTACGTGTTTCAGCTATGATCCAGTGGCTCTACAAGAGATGGTTAGGTGTGATGGGTTGTTACTCCTAATAATTAGGAAAGGAGTTAAGTTGTATATAACTGAGTGAGAATACACTAGGGCCAATTGAAGCTGCTGCAATTACGCTATCAGTATTAAGACAGAAAAACATGGGCTTGATTTTACAGCCATGTAAGGAAATCATTAGAAAAGAACGCAAATATAGGGAAATACCCAGATTCAGGATACTTCAAATTCACATGGCAAGTGCTCGAATTGAGTGTAGCGCCCACACAGTGATTGAAGCTTGACTGTGTTTAACATGAATAAAATGGAGAAACACAACAGATCAATGACAAAAGGTAACAACTGAGAAGATAAACCATGTCACATGACAGATGTGATAGAGAGAGGTCAATTTTATGATCCTTAGGTTCAAGCCAGTGAAGAAAGGTAAACTGGACCAGCCGTGTAGTGTTTGGTTATCAGGAACAGTAATGCTAGCTGTACAACCTAGCAAAGAAACTTGAATAACAAACCCAGTGTAAAGCTGAACAGTGATGCTGGGAGGAGAGACCGCGGAGAAGCCACCTGAGTAGTGCTGAGCAGCCACACCACAGGACAAAGCACAGGTTTGGGCTCCCTGAGTGCCGGCAAACCTGGATCACCAACAGCTCCGTTATCATTCTTCTATCTAAATACTTATAGCATGATCAGAGGTAGATAAGCAACACGCTTTTTTTTTTCCAGATATCCTAAAGACTGTAGCATTTCTGAGTCCTCTTGGTTAATCTATGTGTGGCAAACACTTCTGTCATTGCTTCTGTTTAAATTATGCTTCCTATTATGATAGACAGATAATACACAGATAATAAAGAAGACCTTAGCCTCACATTGATACTATTGTAAGCAAGGTATATCCATAGCAGAATATGCTTGGAGGGCGAAACTTGAAATAAGCATCATGCTCTTTTTTATACTGTTCTTTTAAGTTATTCTGTTATTTACTCATTTACTGTAGACATAAAAGAAGATTGGTCTAGGGGAAAGGTCTGAAGGAAACGTGTGAGATGTCTAGGAGAAGTAGAAACAAAGTGTAGCTCAGAATATACTTTCGGACCGTGAAGTCTATCTAAAAGTCTTGAAAGCATTTGAGATTAGACTTAAATTTTCCAGGGTAACAGTTTTTCTCCATTTGAATAGAGTGTAATGCCAACAAAAGAAAACCAAACTAGAAGATTTTGTCTTTTCTACCTCGAATATGGCTTAGGTCCTTCTTAAATGTCTTCTCTTGTTTTTTGTTTTCAAGGAAACATAACAGTTTTCTGACATACCATGGATGTCTGGGTCAAATGCACAGCAGTTTCGGTGCTGCTTACTACAGTCTATGGCCGATGGCTGAAGCAGGCAAAGGTCCCTCTGCTTCTGCACAAGCCGTTCATCGTTGTGTGGAACGCGCCCACCGAGCAGTGCAGGCTGCGCTATAAAGTGGACCTGGATCTCAGCATTTTTGACATTGCATCGAACACCAACGAAACGTTGAGTGGATCGAACGTGACAATCTTTTATCACACTCATCTGGGATACTACCCCTATTATTTGGATAATGGAGATCCTGTGAACGGAGGTGTGCCACAAAATGAAAGTCTTATCAAACACCTTAATAAAGCAAAGTCCGACATTAACTCTTCCATACCCATGAAGAAATTCCAAGGACTTGCAGTCATTGACTGGGAAAACTGGAGACCCCAGTGGGATAGGAACTGGGGCAATAAAACTATTTATAGAAATAAATCTCTTGAGATGGTTAGGCAACGGCACCCTCAGTGGTCAGAGGACAAAGTTAGGAAAGTAGCTAAAGAGGAGTTTGAAAATGCTGGCAAGAGCTTTATGAACAATACTATCCTTCTGGCTGAGCATATGAGACCAAACGGTTTGTGGGGTTACTATCTTTACCCAGACTGCTACAATTACGATTACAAAGAACAACCAGAAACATACACAGGAAAATGCCCAGACATTGAATCTTCCCGTAATGATCTTCTGCTTTGGCTGTGGAAGGAAAGTACTGCTCTCTACCCATCTATATATCTGGATTATATATTGAAGTCAAGTCCGAATGCATTAAAATTTGTTCACTATCGAGTTAAAGAGGCAATACGTATTGCCTCGATTGCTAGAAAGGACTATGTTTTGCCTGTTTTTGTTTACTCCAGACCATTTTATGCCTATACTTTTCGTGTTTTAACAGAGGTAAGCAGAGGGACCTCTTTCTAAATCTACAGGTTAAAGATAGCCTCACAGAAAAGATGCTTTCTAAGAGTTTTCTTTATATAAAAGCATTTATTTATTTGTATTTCATATGTAAGACTCTCTCTCTAAAGAAAGTACAACAGTACAAAACACTGCACCTCTCAATAGTTAATTCTGCAGTGTTTTAATCTATTTCTGTATTTTAATGTAGATTTGTATATATTGTATGTTTTTATGAAGATAATTTAGAAAGTGCAAAGAAATTGTTTACTTAAGTAATGCAATTCCATATTTTAATCTTTATGACAGCTTGTGGAATGAAGCTGACAAATTTTTGTGAAATTTGTAACCAATTAGTGTAATGGAAAGATTATCTTTCACGAGAAAAGATCCTCCAGGCGTTTTGTTTCCTTCTCCAAAGGGAAATTCATTCAGTAGAGAAATAATCAAATAAAGTTGTCTGGCCTCAAGCACCTAAATTCTGCATTGGCCAGAGGTACAATACAATCAAATACCTTCATGATTCAACATTCAGTGCTAGCACTTTGGAATCAGTAAAAGATATATAGAGTGGCCACAATATTGAACACAATATAAGTATAGCTTGTTAGTCAAGATATACTTGTAAAAATCCTAGACTAAATTGAAAATGGGGGAAAAGAGGTAAAGAAAGAAGGTCCAGATTCAGTTTAGTAGGCCACTAACTGCCTCAGCCAGGGGATGGGAGTAGGGATGTTGTGGTGCATCCCTGGCAAACTGCCAAGTGTTTCAAACCACTCTGTGGAATCAAATGGAATCCAAAAAATCCCTCATTATTAGCAACTGGGAACTCTTCGAAGCAGTTTTTTGAGTGTAATGTGGGAAGGGAAGAGAAATTGTAGGTCCCAGCTGCCTCACAAGCCAAGCAGGTTACAAATAGGCAGCACCACATCCCAATGAAGGCAAGAGGAGTCATTGGCATGAGAGCAGGAAGGATTTCACCCAAGTTCACCCAAGAAATCAAAACAAAAGACCATGAAATAAATCAGCAGTCTGAAGATGTAGGCTAAAATAGTATGTTCTTCATCATATCAGCCAGTCCCTTGATTAGTATAAAAATGCCATGAAAGCCATGAAAACTGCTACCAGTTGTGCAAAAGTTCAAAATTTGGGGTGATGTAATGTTAGTTTTACCTTAAACAATTTTCTGAAAAGTACAGTGGCAATTTGACATTATATTCCTCATAGGTTTTTCAATTGTGTATAGCCATTTACTATTGGATTCCTTAAAGATCATTTTACAGTTCACCAGAAGGGGCCATGCACAGCCATAACATTATCCTTAGGTTATGCACCAATATATATTTTCTAATAAGGCACAGTACCCAGTTCTGCAGAGTGTCATGGAGACAGAGCTTGCCATGTCTCCAGAGTGTACATTTAGTCTGTGAGAACAGCTTGGGAACTGACAGAAACTTGTGGGGTGCACTTAAGAATTCTTTAAATAGCAATGAGCAGGAAATTGATGTTCCTGTTTTCTTTCATAGCCACGAAGCCATGAAGATATTTTAAGTATGCTTTTGTGCAGTCAGATTAGCAGACTAGACTAGCGTTTCCTATTTGAACCATGAAATGCCCCCAAGTGAAGCTCACAAACCTACAAATGAGGTATGAAACCCCTGAGCTCTGAAAATCATTTGCATTAATGAGACACTAAAAGCTGTCAGTGAAGTGTAGCGGCATCCAAGCTAAATAATCATAGAAAAACTGGGATACTGGGTTAATAGCCATTTGAGCTCTGACATAGTCTGGAACCGGAGAACTGCTCTCCTGCTCCCTTGAGTTGTACGAAGCCCCTATGCATATGACATGAAACATGCAGAAAATATCATAGTAGAAAAAATAAATTGAAACAGTTTTTGTGGGTCAGAGTCACTGAGGGGGAGACACAAGTCTCTCTAGCACACCTGCAGAAAGACAAAAGGCATAGGCCCCAAACTCCTGCAATGGTATCTCTGCTCTACCTTTTATCCCAACTGCACTTGGAAATCAGGGAAATTGCTCACAAGATATCTAAAAATTCATCCAAACCACTTATAAATAGTGATTTGGGATCTCAACTGCTGTGACGATTTTCTGTATCTTAAAAATGTGTGCAAGCTCTTTGCTGTCTGTAAATATTTAGGAACTATCTTCCTTAACAATTCATTAATAACAACATGAGAGGGGTAAATTGCATAGTAGCATCCTAAGTAGATAACTGAAGTCACTAATAAAGCAAGATGTCAACTAACAAATGCTAATAATGGATAGCAACTTCTTTCACTCACATACAGTGTTCTCTGAGGTCAGGGTGTGCATGGGTACCAACACCATTCCCTGTAGCCAAACCAGGCCTCCGCTGGTATTCCTGTGTAAAGGGAATACATGTCTGAAACTAATGACGGGTCAGATGTGAAGGAGGGATTACAGAAATATTTTTTTTTCCTTCTCTGCAGCATGTGACTTCAAGTGACTGCTCTGTTTCCTCTCATGTCCATAAGCTGGAACAGCTTAGCTCACCTTTTTTTTTTTTAGGGCACAGTGCAGTTACTCAGTTGAATGAAATATGGAGAAACATTGATCAGAAATGGACCCTCTTTCTCTGTGTCAAGTCACCAGCTAGGATATAGCCCAGAATAATCTTGAGGCTCTTGGGTTGTTGTACGCTGCCCTGAAAAACTGGAACTAGAAAAAGGCTTTGAAATGTTTCTCTCTCCTAGAAATGCCAAGCACTTCTGTGGTAGTTGACCCAGAAATGTTTCTCTTTAGTGCATGAATATAACATGCATGCCAGAGGATCTGATATGAGGAGTGAATTAGGATTTCCCATCCAGAAAAATGCCAATATGGCCATATATGGAATGATAATTGTTTTTTATTTTTTTAATAAACACTTATTTCCTGCACGTGTCTCCTCAGGGATTAGAACCAGAGACCAAGAATACCTGCTTAACAGTCCATCTGCTTGTCTGCTTGCATTTACATGGAAGAGCCAGACCAGTGCTCACCCCACTAATGCCAGAACGTAAGGAGAACTCTAGATTCAGCCCTGAAGGCAAGATCATTACAAAAGTGACATATGTGTCCAAGGCCTCTCCTGGAGCTTACTCAGGGCTTCAGGGAGACTCCTCCCTGTCTCTGCTTCCAAGTTGCATCTCTCAGCAGCTATAGGAGGCACCTACATTCCTTTTCCTTCTTTCTTTGGTTCTTCCTTTCTTTCTTTTTAAAAATCCTCTTCTCACTAGTGGTTATTCAGATATATTGGTGTACAGACAGAATACAAGATGGTTCTCCCTTTATCCCATTTCCTGTTCAAACTTTGTTGGACATCAGAAAAAGATAAGGGAATTTCTATACAAAAAGAATGAAAGAACAGGAGAGTAAGTGAATGAGATGGTACAATGTCATAGTCACAGGCTGTTCAGAGAAGACCCCTTCCAGGCTAAGGTTTTTTGAATCAGTCATTTAGTAAAAGACATAATTATGCATAGAAATGACAGTAAAAAAAACTAATTTCCTTCCTGCAGACAAGTTTCTTAATTATTAAGCTGAATTAATCATAATCTTTAGAGTTAGATTCACATTTCTTTCTCTTGCCCTTGTTTGAATCTTTCAATATATGGTGCAGAGTGAAATGGCATCTGAAAGAAGACACTCCTCCAAGGGCTGCCTATAACTTCATGGTGAAGATAGCCCCCAGAGAGCGGAAGATTAATATAACTTACACATGGATGAAGAGAGAAAAATTCAACCAGTGTCTTTCTAGTTCTTCCTCTGGGTGAAGATTTTCGCCACTAGACCTTCATATTAAAGAACAAAAGAAGAGGAAATGAAAAGAGGAGGGAAAATGTTTAAATGAAATTCTGTATTGTTTGGAAGGGAGCTGCTGTTTTCTGCAGCATCCAAAACCTGCACATCCTCTGAGCATCCCTAGGGAAATGTGTCTTGCAGTAAAAAGTTTTTGATCCTGGTAATAGTGTGAGAAAGATGTTGAGTTTCTCAGCATTGACAAGGTAGTGATTATAGTTATGCACAATTAGAACCATAGATGGTTCAGTTGTGAAAATATCACTCTGCCTATAGAATTTATACATATGGACGATTACAGTGCCTTTAAGGATATGTTCTTGGATTAAAATATCAATCAATCACATAAATCTTGGAATCTGTTTCTAAAGAACTTCTCCAAGCAACAAAAGGGCATTGTGGAAGCTGAGGGCACAGAGCTTGGATTTTGCAGGATAGTAGAATCTCAGAGCAGCTGGGGTTGGAAGTGTCCTCTGGAGATCATCTCCAACTCCTTGTTCAAGGGTCAACTTCTTGAACCCAGGTTGCACTAGACAATGTCTATAGTACATCCAAGGATGGAGACTCCACAACCTCTCTGGGTACCTGTTCAGACAATCTCATAGCAAAGAAGTTTTTTCTTGTGTTCAAGTGGAATTTCATCTGTTTCAGGTTGTGCTCATTTTCTCTTGTTATGCCCATTTTATCTCATACTGACTTCTGGTCAAGAACTTTAACTGATAAAGCATATCACTTACAAAACCTTTTTTTTTTTTTTTTTTTTCCCCAGATCTTAGCTCAGTCCACAATACCAGATATCTATCAATGAGCTCTTTTGTTCATTTGTTAATCAGCTCTGAACTGTGCTCATAGACATCTAGAATCACAGTCCAGTCTTTGTACATGGATAATCTTTATAAAGTGCTTTGCAGATGAGTTTGGAAACAGTCTTTGCCAAGAGGTCAGGTTATATTTCACATTCTCTTAACATTCGATATTTTGATCTTTAATTCATTCTTTTTTTTTTTCTTTTTCCTATCAAATTAAATCCCAGAGGGAAAAAAAGATCACCATTTCCCACATGAAAGTAATACCTGCAGAAACTATACTGTCGTTTTATAAGGACACTGGACTATACACTTTTATAGAGCACTGAACTATATACTTTTAAGAGTAATGACATTCTTTCAAAGGCTGCTTAAGTGACCATCAACAACATGAACCTCAGGTGAAAACAATTACAGGTTTAACACTCTAAACCTACTCTAAACTAAGAACTCGTAGGCAAGTTCTACTCTGTACAACTTTGGGGTTTTCCTACACTATTTCATCTCACTTCAGTAAAGAGTCAAAATCTCTGCTCACTATGACTTTCTTCAATCCTTCAGCACAATTTTCCCATTTTCTAATATATTTATTTATGTCTTCTTTTTACATCTTTTCAATCATAAGTATATCAGGACTGGGAATTCTTACTATGTATCTGTAAATCAACAGGTCCATTTACATACTAAAATAAATTATTATTATTATTATCCATAATTATATTATTATTAGTTACTATATATTAGTAATAGTATTATTGGTAGTAATAATGATAACAATAATAAAATAGTCCATCCACTGTATTAATCTGAGTTTCTCTGACCGCCATACTCTGGTAATTTTCTTGGTCTTTTGGATTGTTTTCTCTTGAGAAGGGATAATGAGATTGTTATCAAAGAACATCAGTGACTTTTAAAGAAAATGTGAAGGTCCTTCATCCAGTTAAGAGAAATTACAGAATCTGTTATTACAAAAATGATCAAGGGCTACTTATTGACTCTGTTGTAAGCAGGATTTGTTTTAGATACCAACAATCACACCTCAAAATATGAGATGGATTCAAAGATCCTTCCTCCATGTTTTACATGATTTAATTGTATTTTTCCTGACACAGTATTCAGAGTCTCACCATTTCATTATTCAAACCTCCAGTTTGTCTGGAAAGATCCTTTGTGAGTAAACTATAATGTTTTTATTAGTAGTCCTGCTCATGAATGAAAGCCTTGCAAGCCTCACTACAGAAGAACTGTAATCTGAAAAGTGATTTTGTTGTGAAGACTGTACATACCACAGGGACCAGTGTTTCCTTCAGGGAAAAAAACATAAGTGCCTGGATACCTGGATCCTAGAGCTTTTCTATTTTTATATGTGTAGTTTCCTGATGTCTGCTTTTGACCTCTTTTTTCAGATTGATCTGGTGCATACTATTGGTGAGAGTGCTGCCTTGGGAGCAGCTGGAGTTGTGCTTTGGGGGAGTATACAATATGCCAGTTCAAAGGTAAGTGATGTTGCTTTGTTATTATTTAAGAATAGCCTCAGCAGCTATTAATCACCACTACACAGTTCTATGCTTCAGTCAGGCCCAGAAGTCTCATTCTGGCACAGCAGAAAGAACAGAGCTTAACGAGTTGGAGCGTGCTCTGCCTGGGCATTAGTGGGAACAGTCCTGAAAAGACACATGGAGAAGAATGTCACTGCAGGAAAAGGCCTGCTTTCTCTTCTTCCTCTCCTCAGGTGTTCATAAATAATTCATCTGTAGGCGATGGAGAGGCCAAGGTGTCCCAGTACTGCTGGAATTGCTGCAGACATTGAGTGTGGTTTTAGATCAGGTAGTGTGTGCTTAGCGTAGCGTAGGATGCGTAACAGACTGGTTAGATCAGATAGTGTGTGCTTAGCGTAGCGTAGGATGCGTAGCAGGCTGGCTCCTCATCTGCCCTTGTGGGAAGAGCATCCTGCCTGAACCTGGCAGGGCTTTGGTGCCCTCTGTGTCTTTGACACGGTCCGTCTCCTCCTGCTGACATCTCTGGCAAAACACCACCTCCTCAGCACAGGAAGAGGAAAATCTGAACTGGAAACACAGCCAGAGGACTGTGGAGCCTCGTAGCTGCAACAGTTTCTATGCCAGTCTCTGAAAAAGAGAGTGCTTTTTTAAAGCTGCTAATAAATGGAAAGAGCTGGAGTGCTGAGGATCAAAACTGTGATTCAGTATGTGCTATAAAGCCTATTCGTGGCACATGGCTCTTTTTCAAGGGCTGCCAGAAATCTCTATTTAAAAAAATAGTTATAGATCAATATGCAAACTCTCTGTTTACTAGGACCCTCCTCCTTCCCTCAAATCACTCTGAAACACTGTGCATTGCACCACTGTGCATTGGCTAATCGTACACATAGAAATAATAATCTCACTTAAACCAATGTATTACTCCAGTAAGTGTATGCAAATACAAC
>JAWLRI010000974.1:1816658-1856844 GCA_034781795.1 Crypturellus tataupa
TGGGGTCAGTGGATTTGTAAAAATGGAAATTATGTTTTAGAGAAAAAAAAGAGCTAAAATCACATACAAAGCACAGACAAGAAAATCTTGGACCATTAGTTACAGTTTGTGACACTGTGCAAAACCAGAATGCATACATGTTAAAAATTCCTTGTCAAAATAAAAAGATTTCTAAAATTAAAAATTACCTCAGTTTTACAGATTGTGAGGGAGTGAATTAAAGATGCACACCACACATGACAAGAAGATTTTCACCAAAGAAACTTTGAAATACTTAAGGCACTGTAGCAGCCACAGCTTATTTTTTGTTTATGTTTCAGGAAAAGTAATTTCCTGTCAATCTGTGCCAGACTCAGAGAGCAGGAGTATATGCAAGCACGAGCTACTCTAAAAATAAGTTGGAAATGAAAGTTTTGTGCACTTTGAAAAATGACATGGGCTGGAAACAGCACAGCTTCTCAAAGAAAAATCCAGTCCTCAAAAAAGAAAACCAAACAACGTCACATATTCTTTAATAAGATTAAAGCCACTGGAATGTTTTACAGGAGCAGCAATGGCACTGCTCACTTTCTACATACCAAAACATGCCGCAGTCAAGAACATTTAGACGTCAAATTACAGAAGGGGTGGCAACTTTTTTAGTAGTTTCATAAAGTGAAAGGAAGAGTGTATTTGAAATCTAATTCTATGGTTTTAAATATTTGCAATTTCCCAGTTTATCCCTTATTTAATATCACCAAAGTAAGTTCAATGTTGTATTTTCCTGATTCCGTGAATATCTCATTTAATTTGCAATAAGAAAGCATGACTAAATATATCCATTTGCATATTTAAATATATACATTTATATGTTTAACTTTGCCCCAGAAGGAGCAGAAGAGTTAACGTAGGAATGAGGCTGTGTTTTCTGTCATGTGGAAACAAACTTAGAGGCAGTTACATAACCTTATAGCTTGGCACTTACGGTCTTTGCAGAGGTTTCAGATTATGTGTATTGTGTAACCTCATTTACACAAGAAGCTAAAAGCATCAATCAAGCTAAAAATAAGCAGTCTTCTGTAATTTTAAATGACAATATTTCAAACTTCTTTAATATGATTGCTCTTATTTTAACAATAAAAGTGGTCCCTCCAGACGATTTATTTACTTTTTTTCCTTTGGCAATGTTTTACTGCTCTGGCAGTCTGTTTTCTCAGAGAGATTCAAAGCTACTTTCTCATTTTTCCATTACAGCAAGACTCTTGTGGCTTTTATTTAAGGTGCTCTCCTTTTGTGTTTGTAAAAGAAGACTGGAATATTATTTCTGCTTTTCCTGACTTTTGTGAGCACCTTTTGGGAAAAAAAAAAAAAAAAGTTTTTTTCTGTGCTAGTTAATAACATTCCAAGTCAATTAGCGGGTTATTAAGACTATTTACTATGTTGCTCCTTCAAATACTCGGTTTTCAGGACAGAACATAATGTTTGCCCTACCATGGTAAATAAAAGATGCTTATTGCATGGGGTTCGTCTGCACAAGTGTGAACTGAAGCCCTTTGGAGACTTCAGACTGCTCTAGAGACAGGTGCTCTTAAGTATCAGCATTAAACTTTGTTTTGCACACTTTGGACTAATCACAAACATTTTAGACATAAGAGAATGGAGAAACATGACAAACCTTCCTGTGCCATCCTAGAAATTTGGGTATGGAAAATCTTGATTGCGAAGTATTGGTAATGTGTAAATACAGAAGTTGCTGTGTAAGTACGGCAGCAATACTCAGAAGGGTCTTCTAGCTCCCATACCCCACTCTCCGTGTACTTGGATCTGGATCTGATGATAAACTGATTTCAGTGAAGAGACTAATTTGATTTGTGGAGCTCCCCACTCAATTTAAACAGAAAGTACATGATTTTTCTGAATGTAATATCTTTTTTTTTTTAATGCCAACACTCTTAATGGTACACAGCTTTGCATCAGCTGAAAACCAGACATGAACTATTCATATTTGCTTCGTTCATCCTCAATTTTTTCTTTTAGTCTGTCTCTAACCCATTAGCTCCTAGCACCCACTGGCTGCTGCAAGGACGGCTGGCAGTAATTCCTTAAGCATCCGCTCTTTGCTCACAGCAAAGCGGCAAATCATATGACTTTTTGCATGGAAAGGCTCCCTGAGAGCATTTCCACTGAGAGAGGCTTGCTAAATTTGTTCAAAGCCTAAGGATTGTTAGAATCCAGTCCATACATAAGGCTTCCAGAGGTTTACATGACTGCCAGCTTAAAATAATTGCAATAATCCCTTAGGCTGACAACATTGAATTGTATTTCCTCCAACAATAACATTTAGTGCTAATGTAATATTCAGCTGGTGGAGGAAAAAAAAATGAATTGCCTTCTTTTGTTGTTCCCTTACAACAGTTATTTCGTAGGAGGAGAAAGAAAGGAATGTCACCCCAATCTGCTGACGCTGGGTGCAAGCTGTGATCATCCCGGTCCGTGTGTGGGAGCTTGTTCTGCAGACGCTGGGGGGCTGATCTTATCCTAGTGCAAGCACAAAGTAACTCTGCTGGACTCGCTGGGAGTTAGTGGGAGGAGAGTCAACCCCTTCCTACTAGGCTGGGCCAACTTCTGAAAAGAATATGCTTGGAACATTACGTGTCACTTATTTGCTTTTTCAGTCAGGATTTACCATACAATTGGATCAGGAAAATGGATGGAGTGTAAAACTATTTCTTAGGAGAATCATTTCAGCACAATTTAACGTTCTACGAAGTTAGCACTAATTTGTTGGCATTTATTCTTTTCTCTCAGTAGTTGCAGAAATGCATGAAAAGGAGGATGGTAATTACATTCCATGAATTTCATGGTCCAAAAATGCCATTCATTCACATTGTGTGGACTCTGGAGGGGGAGAGCCCAGGGAGTTTTCATGTCTTAAAATAGGCCCACACTTGGGTTTTCTTTTTGTAGACAGCCTAAGCCAGGTGGCTGGCTATGCTATGCTGTCATCCCGTAAGCACATCTCCCAAACTTGGCTCTTCATAGTGTGATTATTTTTCATTATCAATAAGTGGACAGCGGTGTCACAGGAAATGGGACATCCTGGGATGCAGAGTTTAAGCCAGCTCATGAATGCAGACTGCATGTCCTGCTGCCAGTGCAACCCTGGAGTGTGAATCACCTTGCACGTGGTGTAATCCTTGTAACTTTCTAATATGCTCTCACATGACGGCAATACAAACTACATGTCATGCCAGTACCCAGGCCATCATGCAGATTCTATAGCACAGAAGTCCAAAACGAAGCAAAGGCTGCCCTCTTTGGAAAAGAGCTGTGCTGGAAAACCTGTGGGATTTAAAACACTTGTGGCATGTAACACTGAGAACCTTTCAAATCTACAGGTGGATTAACATCTGGAGACATTTTATTAAAAGAATTTGAATCTCAGCTCTAATCAACCCTCATTGCCACTGAGTCATGGCCAGGTAATGCTAGGTAAGGTCCTGCTTCATTTTTATTATTCATTATGCTGAATACTCACTACCTTACAATTAATAACACATGCTATGTGTTATTACTGCACAGATCTTTCCCGGGTGACTTAGGGGATGCACGAGTCCCCATCCACAGAAAGGAAGGTGGAGGATGGCTGCGATGCATCCTCCCACACTCTCCTCCCTCAGGCTGCGGCCAGTGGCTTTCAGGGTGGTGCTCCCTGTCCCTGGGCTCCAGGCATCTGCACAGCCTCTGGGCATATTGCCTCCACATCCACATTTGGCACTGAAAGCAGGAGTTGCTTCTGATGGCGTGACTTAAACCAGACAAAATTTTTTCCACCTCATGAGGCTTCTGAGTGCATCAGCTTTAGCTTTAGCTTCCAGCTTCAGCTTTAGATAGCACAACGCTAATTCTGTAAAAATCCAAGGATTTTATTCGATCTCTGTATGAAAATTCGTATTTTACAAAAATATGCACAAAATATTTTACAAAAATATGAAGGATGTTTGTTAGTTGGCTGACCTGTTGAGACAGTCTGTTTTAAACCCACCAGCTTGTGTTGAGCCAATGTCATATTGTTTTTACAATGTTAACTGGGAGTAAAAATAAACAACAACAACAACAAAACCCAAACCTCACCGTCTGTATTCATCCTTTGTAACTTTTCTAGTCCTTTCTAGTCCTTTTCTAGTCCTAGTAATATCCCTGCAATATAATTCTGTTACAAGACAAATATCAAGGTTTTGAAGTACATTTCTCTGCTATAGGTTAACTGGGGTAGAGAATACAGGGTTTTTATAATCCGATCAATGCCTAGCCTTTCCCTTATCATTTAGTTAGTTGGGTTTTTTTTAATCACAGTCTGGTTGTTGTCTGGTACAAGTAAAGTTTTTTGCAATTCTGAGCTACGTTTTAAGCTGGTTTTGCTTAGGCCCAGCTAGAGCTGCCTGCTGCCTAATAAAGACACAAGGTTGCCACTTGCTTGGCCTGCAGGGCATTGCAGCCCATGGCACTTTTGGACCGCCAAGTGAGCTGGACACCAAGTCAGGCTGTAATTAGCGGACAGGGTATAACCGGGTACATCCATCCTGGGTTTGGGCAATTACGGCAGACGTAACTGAGAGAAACACCTAGCAGGAAGGGGGAGGAAGTCCCCGGTGTGCGCGGTACAAGTAGGATCAGGTTTAGGAAGCCTGGGTGAAGGGAAGAACCCTGCACAGCGCCCGAGCTCGGGGCTTCCTCGCAGCTCTCCGCCTGCAGAGCTCGCTCCTGCCTAGATACAGGTGGAGGTGAAAGGCACCAAAGGGAGTAAACGCGGGAGCCAGGAAACCTCAGCGATCTTTTTCACAGTGCGGGACACGGAAGCCGTTGGCCCCCACGGGCCTGGCAGGAGAGCAGCCTGGCGCAGCTCTGGGAGGAAGCTGAGAAGCAGAGCCCTTTCGGGAGCAATCGTGGGGATCTGCTGCCCCCTGGTAGGATTTTCTTGCAGCTCCGATTCCCTGTGATGGTGAGAGCTGGTACAGGGAGCGTGGTGGGTGCCTGTCTGGGGGGGTCTGCCGGCCTGCCTGGATTTTGGGGCTCCTTGGGGGCAACCAGAGCATTGCCGCAGGCAGCCGGGGCTGGGAGCCCCAGCTATCACCTCCCTCCTCCTTCCTGGACAGCGGTTCTCGCTGATCCAAGGAAGAGGCACCATGGCTGCCACGACCCCCTCCCTCTCCTCTGTCCCAGCTGAGGTGACAGAGCAGCCAGGTGCACTCCCTGGCGCTGGTCCTTGGTGTTAGTTATCCCTTCGCAAGAGCAGGCCCACAGTGGTCCTGCTTGGGCTGCACGTCCTCTTAGTGACAAAATGTTGCTTGCCCTATAATGCTGTGGCTCTGCTGAGTTCAGTTTCTCAGCAGGGTATATTCCTTCTGAGAGACACTGACAAAATTGAGCTAATTTTCATTAAAGCTGTTTCCCAAAAGGCATGTTAATGCAGATTAGGTGTGCTGCTCCCTCTGCCTTTTCATATGGGTCAGCCGCCTAATTTGCTGACGGTGGTTTTGAAAATCTGGGACTTCTCTGAGTGCATAGTACTGTGTGTGTGTCTTTAGGGGTGAGACTTCTCTGCTGTAATTCTGAGGTCTGCAGGTTTGCGCTGCACTTGCAGTGGTCCTGTGGCCCATCTTTGTAGCCAGCAGAAGAAACAGACATGCATGGGACATGCAGTTCCAGTGTCTCAAACCATCAGATAACTTGTATCCTAAAAACATGTAAAATTACAATTAAAAGTGTCTGAAGTACCTTGGATGCTCATGATTTTGCTGAAAGTGACCAGAGTTATATAATAAAATAGCAAAGAAATGGAGGAGTGGAGGATGGTGTAATAAAAATACCACAGATGCATAGATATTATTTAGGTCCATAGATATTACTTTACTGTTTTTTTTTTGTTTTGTTTTGTTTTTTTTTTTTTGACATAAAGAAAGGATATTCTAGATTCCCCGGAGGAACACAACTGCTATTCCCCTTCATTTAAGAACCAGCCTAGCTGCTCGAATGAGTCAAGTGATCCTTACCTCCAGCAGCTGTCAGTCCCAGGAGGGAGAACCGGCTAGGCAAGGACCGAAGAAGAAGAAAAAGCAGGACTTGGGAAAGTACAGGTGCATGACACTCACTGATAGTTGTGCTGCTACGTGGGATTTCCCTAGGGCTCTGAGTGGGGAGGGGTGCTCAAGGCTGAGTATGTGTAAGGCTGAATAAGCAACTTCCATACAGATGAGTGAGCAAAGCAAAGGAGGCTGAGGCAGTGATACTGCAAGGAGAGGCATTTCAGCATTGTAGAAGGGGCATATTTTTATGATAGAGACAACTGTATTACGTAGGTAAAGGATGGGCACAGGCAATGACACTATAGCTGTTTAACTAACATAGATGCATACATACATATATACACACATAAATAGCACAGACATAGCAAACAATGTAAACTTTTAGTAGTGTGATGCCTTGCAATGTGACTAATGATTCTGCTCGTACCAGTGGCCACAGGCCGCGGCATTAGAGTCCACATTGTACAAAGAAGTGCTGTGCAAAACAATATGACCTGGTTTGTAAGAAGCTAGTTCAATGCGATAACGCAGCTAGGCTAATAAATAGTTCAGAGCAGCCTTTCATGGATCTGGTTTATTGCTGTCAGAGGTCTGATCTTGTTTCCCTTTATGATACTGCACAATGACAGTGAAATATGTGTGCTTGTTTAGAGCTATTTGGAGCATCTCTAGCTATGATAGTACTAGACAGGTCAGGCAGGTTCACAAAGCTCTGAAGATGGCAATAAAATCTAAGGTTTGATTGGATTGTGATCTTTGTTATTATTGAGAGATTTGAAGGAATAAGGTAACCATTTCTTCATCAGCCTTTTCAGCTGCAACTCACATGGCCACTAAGACACCGTGGACCCCCCTGAAGTGACAGTAACATCCTCAGTGATTTCTAAGGGATTTGGACTGGCAGGACCAGCAGCTGCTGCTAATCTCTGCAGCTACACTCCACAGGCCTATGCTGGTTTGCTTCAGCTGAGTCTCTCTCCTTTGTTTGCATCAGGTTATGACCACTTTATTTTTTCAGTGCTACTATAAAATACTTTAGAAATGGCTGATACATGTTCATATAGTTGAATGTAGAAGAAAGAGTAATAGCTCTTCTCCTATGCTCTACAAACAGCCTGGGAGATGCATCTAATTTTGTCTCTTATATCATGAGAATTTGGCCTGAAAATGGGATGCTATTGTGCATCATTTACATGTTTCAACTCACACATGACTGTGTACAGCATTCATCTGGACTTCCGTTGTTCCCAAACAACCCAACCACCAACTTTCCAGAGGAAACCTTTTACAGCTGCCTGGAATGCACTAGCAGGCCTGTGCCCCTCAGACAGGACATAATGCAGAACTTGAAAATGCTCCATGTAATCGGAAGCTCATTGTGATGTCATCCGTGACGTCAGTTATTGCATCCCAGCTCCGGACTTCAGTGGGTTAGTTGGGAGAACTGGAGGCCTCAGTGGGCTTGCAACTTGGACACAAAAAGTTCAGGAAAATTATTTCTGGACTGCAAGGGAATATTTCAGCAAATGATATCGAGCAGTTAGTCAGATGTTCCTTTGAAGAAAGTGCAAGAGTTTTTATGAAGGAAACAATTGCATTGGGAATGAAAAACAGACCAAAGGGCCTGTGGGTATATTATTTATACCCTAACTGTCACAGTTACAATTTCCATGAACAGAACTACAGTGGTTCCTGCCCAAAGAGTGACGTTTTGAGGAACAATGAACTTTCCTGGCTCTGGGATACCAGTGCAGCGCTGTATCCTTCCATTGGCATAAGAAATCCCTTGGAAATGGTGATTTTTTTTTTTTTTTTTTTTTTTTGCAGTAAAGAGTAATTCTCAGTTAAGGGTGAATGAATCCATAACAATTTCCTCTATGGGATCTCAAGATTGTGCTTTCCCTGTATTTGTGTAGACTCAACTAGGTTATAAAGATGAACCATTATTTCTGTCTATGGTAAACTATTGCTGGAACAATGTGGGCTGCATTAATGCTTTACCTCTCTTGCAGATGGTGCTTTGGGATGGGAACACTCCTAATTGGGCCAGCTCTGCTGATTCATGTTAATTGTCCACATGCTTTAAAGAGCTCAATGTTGTGAAGAAAAATTTAGGTCTCAAATACGTAGATTGTTGCTTCAATTCATCACTGTGCTATACCCAAACATGCATTTGAAGGGATTAAAAGGATTTCAGCAGTCTGATGTAGTATGCTGGAGATGGTTAATACATTAATCCTCCCTGATGTGCTTTCTTCTGCTCAGGTATGCAATTACTAACTAATCCCCAGATAGCTTTCCCTTTTATAGAAGAGAAACTGAGGCAAAGCTGTTCCATGTCACATCAGAATAAGAAATTGGAACCAGGAGTCTGCTTTTCAAAAAGCAGCTTAATTTTTCTGTCACAACCTTGACTTACTTCTACCCTGCAGATTGACTCGGATTCTGTGGTTTATTAACCAGAGAAGTGAGCTGTATTCACTTTATAAAGGCTGTATTCACGCTTGCAGCTGAGGTACAGAGTGCAGAGCTGTTACCTTGCGTGGAAGGAGTTTTAGGTCGCTCTGTTACATTCCGCTCCTCGCCAGGCCTTGCTACTACTTGCTGCATTTATGAGTAAGGGGCTATGCCTCACTCCAGCATGAAGGCACGTGCCTGTTCTTGGCTGAAGACCTGCCTTTGGGCCCGTTTGTGCCTGGTGAAGCAACGTGCAAGTTGTGTGTTGTGGAGGAGGAGGAAGTGGGAGAGGATCCAAGGACAAGGAAATCTTCACTTGAAGTGAGTGGGGCTGAAGGAGCTGAATGTACCCAGTTATTTCTATCCATTCTGTGGTCACCCAGTCTCTGGGTTATTAATTAATTTATCATGTGTGGTCTTTCTGCACACACTCTGCAAACAATGCTGTTCACCTCAATGCAGTTCACAGCGATTACAGAAAACAGTCATCTGAATGCCATGACCTCCTGAGAGTTCATAGGACTTACTGCACCTGTGACTGTATGCATGACCTTTTGGGGGAGATTTTGGTCCATGCTAGAGATTTTCCTTTCCAAAACCTGGCAGCTTTCTTGACCTAACTCTGAATGGCCTCACTCAGAGTGAAGATAGCTCTGAATCATTGACAGGAGACACAGCAAAGCTACTGAGTAGCTTGTGGTGGACAGTTTCTGGTCAACATTGAAGGAGGTATTCACACCTGCTCTGGAGGTTTTATCCAGCTTGCTGTTTAGTTTTGCAGAAGAGGATAGATGGAAGATAGCAGTTAAGGACTGCTACTGTGTCTCTCTCCACTGTTTCATGCGCAAATGGTTTCTACCTCTTCCCCCTCTTAGATAACCAACTCTCTCACAGTTTTCCCATCTGATTCTTCATGTGATTTGGCCTGCAGTCTCCCTTAAATCTATGATGATAATCTGGGAGACACTTGCACACCAGTCATCTTTCATCATCAGTGTAAAATGTCAAGTTTGTGGTACAGTAATTTGTTACTGATCCATAATCACTATTCAGATCGGGGAGAAACACCCAAGTACCTAATTACACGAACACAGAAAGAGCATGAAAATTCAAACTGAAATTCTTAGGATTCCTCAGGTGTTGCCTTTCTCTTTCGTTAAAGGTTGCACAATGCCAGCAGTCTCCTTCCTATAATTTGTGCCTATTTACAGTAACCTTTTATGGGATTTGTGTAAGAACTTAAGTGAGCTCCTGCTGACAGCAGCAAGAACAGTGCACACCATCAGAATCACAGCTTTTAGATCTGAGGAGGACTGGAAAATAATTGTTAGGCATTGGAATGTAACTCTTTCCTTCCCCTTATCTGCAAGATATGAATTCATGGAATGATTTGGGGAATTCTCAGGTTAAAATCTCACTTTAATAGAAAGATTTTATTTGCTCCTACTACCTACCAAGATATCAGATAATTACAGTTATGTTTTGCATCAAAGCTAATTAAAATGCATTATTTCCTCAAGTGTTTGTGACTTGTTTATTACCAGCATCTCAGGCAGTATACCTAAATTTGAAAAGATTAGGCTATGTTTAATTATCTTTGTACTCCAGAAAGCAAACTTTGAGCTAAAATACAAAAGAGTTTATAGGAACAAATAAGAAAAGAAAATGCCCCCTGAAATATTGTCACATAACAAACCCCTGGCTTGCTTTAGAAAGGCTGTGAAATACTGAAATATTATGATAGTCAAGTCCTTTTTTTTTCTTTTTACTGTAGCAAGCACTTACCAGCAGTGTTGAAGAGAGTGCTGCGTTGGAAACTGCAGACATTGTTATATGGGGAGATCAGAATTTAACTTTTTCAAAGGTAAGCTTATGCCTGATTTAAATTGAACGTTTAACAGGGTCTAACTAACTAACTGCAACATTTTTTTCTGAGTACTTGGTACCAGCAGAGCTAACTGCTTAACCAGTCTTTGTTGTTCCTGGTCAGGATTACTGTGGAACCTGCAATTCCTGCTGGCATAACAAGGTGTTGTCAGGTTTATAGACCATCAGTGGTAGGAAAGGAACCAATGATGAACAACAGGCATTCTGCAAGACAGTTCCTTAATATTTATAATACGGGCCAGATTCCTTTCCAACTGGATAAAATGACAGGAAATCAGCTAAAACTGACCAGCAGATCAGTTAGGCAGGACTGGGACACTGGTGCCCAGAAATTTGTCTGGTTATGGGAAATTCATTTGTGCTTGTGTGTGGACAAAGCAATCTGTTGAGATCATATGGAAGGATTTTGGATTACATGATTACATGGATTAGAATGTTTTCTGGGGAGTACAAGTTGCTAAAGACCTTTGCACTTCTATATTGGTGTTTATTTTCTGTATAAAACCCTCTAATCTTTAAAGTATTCAAAGTTTAGTTATCCCAAATAAATTCAAACAGCTTCAGTAAGGGCTGCTTGTACAGTGTATATTTTTAAGGTTAAAAAAAGAGAAAAAAACAGATTGGCTAGTTTCACATCAGCTAAATTCTCTACTGTTTACAGAGCAACTGTACAAAAGTGTAACAGTTCCTTGATTATGAATGAGGGCCCTACATTATCAATCAATGTCACATCAGCTGCTGAGATGTGCCATAGGCATATTTGCCAGGACAATGGATGATGTGTAAGAAGAACCTGGAAAGCCCAGGCAAATTTACGTTTGAATCCTAAAAACTTCAGGATAGAAGCCTCAGAGGACCAAGGATTTACTGTGAGAAGAGAAGCATCAGATGAAGAACTGGAAATAATGACAAAGAAATTCATCTGCCACTGGTATCCGGGATATGAAGGAACCGACCGTACTCAACCTAAAGTAGCTGATGAAGATCCATCCTGGGGGCTCTACAGATTCTGTTTTATCTATCTGAAAGGTTTGCAGCGATCTGCCCGCTTTCCTTGCCTTTGATTAGCATGATGTGGTGGCTGCTTCGTCAAAGGATTAGTCAGTCGAGAGGGGTGGTGGTGTGGATCTCACAGAGACACATAATCTCCAGCTGGAGCATGAAGGTGTCTAACACATGGGTGTGGACCCACAGTTTTACAATCCAAAATCTGTAGTTAATGACCTGAGGCTCTTTACATAATGCATGAAGAGAATGGGACACCTTGATGGCTGAGTCAAAGCCCCAAACTCTACATAAGGACCTGCCTTACTCAGAGTTAGTCAACAGGAAACACAGGTCATAGGAATATGTCTGGAATTCTACCCCATCTGCTGACATTATACCGCTCAGAGGATCTGGAGGCCAGTTTTCTCTACACTCGATGGCCACAACCATGACTACGGATGTAAAAAACATAGGTTAGGGTTCTCTGTTTTCCTTTTTAGAAAGATAAAGCCAAACTATCTATATCTACCTCTTGTGGTATAGCCTTTTTCCTGAAAACAAGGTCAGGGTTGAGAGATCCAGCTGCTTTTCTATTTGGATAGATTCACCCTCATTTTTCCCCTTTCACATCCATCATGCTGGAGCTATTTGTACTTGGTGAGTCCTGTTTTACTTGATGAGTCCCCTTCCAGGATGAAAGGAGACAAGAGTCAGGAGACAGGGAAGAAAAAGGACAAGTAGTGCCCTGGGAATTAGGACATTAGTCAAGAAGAGAAGGTATATGTTCTAATCCTACAGTCAAAACCCTTCTTTTTTTTTCTATCCTATGACTATTTAAAATAAAATTAATAAAGTGCTGGGAGCAGGAACTCTATCTCCCCCAGATCTACCTGTCCTGAATCTCATGAAAATACTTGGATATCTTTTAAGTATAAAGCTAATGAAAATACCCCTTGGCAATCAGAGAGGCAATTAGTCAGGATCAGGCTGGTTTATCATATTTAACATGGGACCTATGTATGTCCCAGAGGCTAATGTAACAGAAGTGCTTTGGAGAGCTTGTAAATAGGGCCGAAGCCCTCCTTCCAGTTAGCACCAGAAGAACGTTCTTCTAGAGGAGATTAAGAGCAGGAAGCTCACTTGGCCTGTCTCCAAGGCACTCCGTGAACACACAGCTTCCCAGCTCCTCAAGAGCCATGTAGTTTTGAAATAGATTTTACTTGCATGAGACAAAAATATACATACATATACATATATGTAATGTGTATGTGCAATAAATTCTTAATATTAGCATCTCTAGCTAGATAAAACATAGACAAATAATCATGATACAAATAAAAGGCCTATGAGACTTAAATTCAGTTCCTTACTTTTTCTATTTGACCACAACAAACATTTGAAACATAATCTCTGCCCAGAACCTTAACAATCTTGTCAGGCTTACACCTATGTGATTTTGTACCTCTTAGCAGCTTTTCATTCCTCAGATATATGCTCCTCCTCTTGAGGCAGAGTTGCAGGTTGTGTGAAATCTGGTATAAATTTGTATCAAATGCATCTCTAAGGTCTTATGTTGCATGGAGAATGTAGTGCAGCATGTCCTAATAAAACTGACAGTGGAATAAACTATTCTATATCTGTAGTTTTTTTTTTTTTCCTCTGCATAGGATTTGAGCTCAATTTCTGTTATCCATTCAATAACAGAATTGAATGGTGATGACAAAACTGCCTAATCTCTGCACATTCATGACAATGCAACTTTTAAGACTAATACATGTACATACTTTCTCTTATTATAGTAAGTTTTGATTCCTTCTTGTGTTTGATGCTGTTTAACATTCATCTGCAATGTCACATGAAAATAAGCATCTGTGGAATTGAAAATCAGAACAAAGCAGATAAGCATAGACATATTTTACTTAATGTTTGGATGGACTGACCCAAACCTCTCTGCAGTCAGTGGGAAAAGCATTAAGCTTGGGAGCCTCTGAGGGAAGGACACCACAGGCCTCTGGAGAATTTCTGGGGCATCTCTTCCATTCTAGAAAACTCCTAAAATAGCACAGATGGAAGAAGGCATTATAAACAAAAACAAGTTTTGAAAAGGTTTGCATAACCTCTCTAAAAATACCTCTTTTCTTAGCTAAGTTGCTGAAGGTTACTAACTTTGAATAACCAATAAACAAAATGGCCAATAAATGACCAATAAACCTGATTTGGTATCTAACAATATTTATTGGTATTGGGCATGAGAATAACCTTAAATCTTTTTCACAGACAAAAGACTAACAACCATTTAACAGTCATCTAAAAATATCCATTCATCTCACTAATAACAGAGATAGTGTACTATTTTCTGTACATTTAGCTTCTCAGTAGAGATAAGCAATGTTATTGAAATAGATTTGTAGTTTTAAATGAGAACAGGACATACAGAAAACTGCTCTGACATTATCATCTGCTAACAACCCTTCTAGTCTTTTCTATGAGACACTTTGAAATGGAAAATCTGCTACTAATTTTAAATTTCAGTTAATTTGGAACCTCCGTTTGTAGTGTTATGTAGCAGTGACATGCTGTCCTACATTTCCACCCGGCTTTATGTTGGTAAAGACATCCTCTGGTTTTAGTCCTCTCATCCTGGCAGAAGGCAGATGGTTGAAGCTGGCACCTGGCTACAGTCATATTGTGAAGTGGCTGTAAAAATCAAGCCCTTGTTCCACCAAGCAGATTCAGGCAGGCAAACTCCATGTGCATGTGCAGCCAATTACTAGGAATAAATCCAAATAGCAGCAATGTTAAGTTAGTGTTTCAAATCACATCAAAAATATTGATCTGGTGTAGGCAGTCCCTGTTTGAACTGTTCTATCTTATTCAGTCCTAAACTATTTTCCTCCTGTTACCTTGTTGGTATGGCAGTAATATTCAGTTGCCCAGGTTAACTGTTTCATTTTACAGACCAGGATACTTGTTTATTATGCAACCAGTTCCTTGGGAGTTGATGTGAATCTCAGGTAACTGTCTTTTGACTGGGACTTCGCTGCCTATCAGTCTGACAGTCAAGTGCAAAATGAATTTGCCTTGGCCTCATTCAGGTGCATAACTGCCTGAAATGCTGGTTAAACTGACAGCAGTAACACTATTAAATAAAATATTTTAAACACTGTGCAGATTGTGTTGCATATTCATTTTTAATTATATTCTGCATAGAAATAGATGGGAGTATGGCTCCTAAGTACCCTTAATGAGTTAGATGTTTGTTTTTATTATTATTGTTTCCATGTAGAGGACATTAAAGCATAACTATTTATCTGAGCCTTAGTACTCTTAATTACGATTGATTATTTTATGCTTACGTTGAATAATCACAATTATATTGTAATGAGGATATTGGAGTAAATTACAGAGCTCTTGCACCTTTCTGCATATACTTGCACCTTGTGCTCCACTGGAGCACAAGTGTGAGATAAGCCATTTCCAGCAAATTACAGAATTACATTTAAATCTTAATTTGTCTTGAAACCTAAACTGCTGTTTTATTAGTAGCTGAATTTCTACTGTATTCTCCCTTTAGTGCAATACTTTATGGCAAACAGCCAACAAAAGGGAAGAAGAGACTCAAAGCTTTTGCAGATTTAGAGACCCTGTTATTTTCCTGTACTATGTAGGTTTCGTTAATGAGATTGCTTACAATTTTCACAGCCTGGTATACCACAAAGAATCTTCCAGAACATTAAATCTCATTCATGTGTGTCTTCCTTAGCAGTTTAAGGTTAGATATTTACTGTTGTTACATACTTTGGTTCTGATTCTTTCAGATTTTATTTCTGTCATTTTTTTCCTTGGACTGTTTTGAAAGAGTGGGAAAGGAGAAACAGAATAAGAACAGAAGAAGTTGATAATCAGTTAATAATAAATATGACAGGAGATTCAGATTCAAGTTCTTTCTCTTTATAGTATCTGATAGAAGCATCAGACCATCATCCTGGTGAAGCACCATGTTTTAGATCATTATTCAGTTAGCTTTTGCCATTCAGCCCTTCAGTTCTTATCTCTTCATAAAATAAAAGTAAACCTTCTAAAGAGAAAGTCAAGGCTGTGCTATTCCAAGAATAATGAAGTTGCATATCTTGATAGTAAAATTATATGCCTTAATAGTGGTATTGAATCTATATTCTGCCAGCATTTCAGGTGAACAGTAACTCTTGAAAGTAGAAGGTTATTAGCTCCCCCTGAAATCTTTCTTTTTTTTTTTTTCCCAAGTATTCTCTCTGAGCAGACAAGCAAAGCAATGTTGCAATCAGTTGGGACTGGATGCAGTGACACCTTAGATGTGGCAGCAGCAAACGGCTTTGCTGGCTCTGACCTGCAAAGGCTTGAACACAGATTCTCTGAAGTTTAAGGCTGGCTTTTTTCAGCTTGTTTAAGCAGTTCTGAGTTTTCCTATAGCAAGAGAAGTTTTGTGTAAGTCTCACAGAGCCCTTATGTAAGCAATAGTCTTGCCTTTTTCCAAATCTTCTGGGATAAATCATTGAAATGATGGCAGTATTAAAGGTGAATACATTCCACCTAAGTGTTTGGGACTGGCTTATTTCTCAGTGGGAGTGGGAGGAGGGATGGAAGCCCCACATTTATGGTGAAGTCCTTATTTTAAAAGACTGGGTTTCTGAAATAAAGATTACACAACTGCTGAGAATAAAATGAACTCCAGCTTAACTACTGTTCAGTTAAGGCAACATAAATACAAAAGATTTACTTGTAATTCCTGGGTGAGAAGTGGGTGTTTCTATAAATGGTAAAATCCCTTTTTTCCCCCAACTTTCTGAGCATCCTGCTTTTATATTAATAATACACATTTTGTTACCCTTTTTATAGTCTTTATTGTAATTTAGTATATTCTAAATGTAAAAAGGATCTAATTCCATTAAAATCAGAAAAACCTTTAGTTATGTTTTAAAAGGTGTATTTTAAAATAAAAAAGGTGTAATTTACAGCCTATTCATGCCTTTATCTAAATAATTATAAGAGTTTCTGGCTGGCCAAAAGAAATATCACTGCTCTATATCAAATGTATCAAATATTTCATGTTCTTACCATGATACAAAATAGACTTCAATAGCAGTGACTTACTTGCACAATAGGAAAAACTGCAGTCAGAATGACCAGTCTGACAAAAGTTTCCTTAAACAGACAAGTGTTAGAAGGAAGCCTGACAGATTTCTCAGAAGTTACAATCAAGTCCAGGCAGTGCTTGTCTCGCAAGACTATTTCCTTATCTGTTACCAGAGAAAAGGCAGGTTCTGGAGCTTCTCTTGCTTCCCTTTAGCTCCCTAATGCCCCCAAGGCCATTCAGCTACTGGGTCTTCAATTTTTGTTAGAGTGCTTGATAGGTATGGCAAAACACTGAGTATTTTGAAAAGTAAAACAGAAAAATTGAATGGAACAGAAATGTACTAATTGTTTGTTAAGTAACCTTCACACAGATGGTATTCACACTTGCGGGGGAATTGGACTTCACAAAGGATGCAGTCAGTTCTCACTGAAAGTAGGAAAAATCGTTCCACTATGACAGGAGTGTCAATTTTGCATGCAAGAAAAGTGCAGGACTCTGAATTTTTATTGATTATAATAAATGCACACATTTGTAAAGGATAATGATAGCTCAAAATGTAAAACTTTCTTCCACATTTTTTCCTGATATATCTAAAGCTTACATTGAACAGGCTTTTTTCGTTGTTGAAAAATCTTCAGGATATCCCTGCTAGCACTTGGATTATTGTATCTAATTCATAAGGAATACCTAACATCAAATAGTATTATCGAAAATGTGCTATATTTCTGAGTTTTAGACAGCTGTTTGATATGTAACATTGGTACATTAAGTCTTATGCTGAATTTTTAAGCCATTTGGAAAATAAATCAGAGCCCTCAGTGACACTTCTCTGATTTACATCATCTATGAATTTGACTCTGACTGTTTAAGAACAGGCTAATTGCCAACCAATAGGAAACACTTCAGGATGATATTTGAAAAATAAATGCAACCACCAGGTCAGTTGCTGTCTTTTTTTGGTGGATTTTTTCAAAGCAAATGGTAATGATAATTTTAGTGACTTTCCAGGTAAAGGTTAAGGGTTCTACTGCTATAGCACCTCCTATGGCCTCACATGGCTCTGGGGATGACAGAGGGAAGGCACCAGGAAGCACGTCAAATAAGGAGAAACAGGAAGGCAGCTCTGTGGGACTTCTGTGCTGCGCTCATTTCCCTCAGTGCAGGCAGCTCCGCGAAAGAGAAGGAGCGCTCTGAGCTTTCAACACGTAGGCAAAGCAGTGACTACCAACCTGGAGCCAAAGGAAGGAACTGGAGTGACTGCATCAAATTGGGAACTGCTCTGAGTCAAGGCAAGATGACCTCAAAACCATTTTCTGAACAACAGTCTCACAGTTAGAGTATTTGCTCGGAGACTGTGGCCAGATCTTTGCAGGAAATTGTAGAGTTTGGCTGCCTTCTTACGTATGCCCTCTGTGATCCCAAAGATTTATTTTAGCTGTGTCTAGAGCAGCAGGTGCAGAGAAGGCCCAGGTGGAATTATCTCTTTTTAAGATGAGTTCTGCATCAGAAGAAATTGGAAACTGGTATATAACTTCAAAAGACATCAAAACTCTCTCCCAGAGCTCATATGCCTCTTGCCTGAACTTAAAGGTCTACTCAGGGAAATCATCTCCAGTGAAGTAATTTTCTAGAATGTGCATTCATTCGTTACTGCAGGAACAGTGCCATGAAGGTGGAGAGTGTTATACAAAAGTGAGCAATAATGCTACTAATATGTGCTATTATTAAAAAGGTAACTGGCATTGTGGAAAATCTGGCATCATTAAATACCTATTAGCGTCTTATTTCCAGTGGACCACCAGAGTGTCCGATCCTGCCACACACAGGCGTGTTGGAGGAACATGTTTGTGTTCATGGTGCAGCTTTGCGGTGCTGGGATTGTCCTGTGCAGTGCCTGGTGGGCTTTGAAGCTGGGCAATAAGGGCAGAAGCGAGCGGTGCTGGGCCCAGGCCTCAGCTGCAGTCGGGTACAAGTAGGAGCTGCTGGCACTGCCTCTACCTTGGTCACACCAGCTCTGCCGTGTTGCCGCCCTCCACAAAGCGGCGGCAGCGAAAGAGGTGGCTGTGACAGGCACCCATGTTGCATCCAGAGGAAGTTTCTGAACATTGGAAAGATCTGGAGGAAAGGGAAGACTTTTTGCTAGGGATCAGGAGAGTGAGATGTGGCCATGTGGCCCTTTGCTCTACAGCAGTGTGAGGCACTCAAGGTTGACTTGCTAGGTAACCTGATGGTGTCTCTCAGATAATTCCTTGGCCAGTGTGTTGGCAGGCAGCTTTGCAAACTCTATCACTGCCATTCAAGACCTGTCTTTTTTTTTTCCCTGGTTGTCTGTCAGAATTACGAGTACAGAAGAGTACAAAAGATGACTATCATTTGTAAAGGTGAACATTTGGCTGGAACTGGAAGGTAGACAGACTTCTACAAGCATGACTTTTTTGAATTCAAAATTCTGCCTGAAATTTCTATTTATGTCTATAGCTAGAGATCAGGTCAGATCAGTGGCATACAAGCATTGAGTGTGATCCTTCTATGAAATTTCATATTTAAGTCTTGCATACTGCAGATCTGGTGCATCTCAAAGACATCAGTTATTCTCTGTAGATTAATTATAAAATATATGCCCCAGAAGACCAACATTTTCTGGACTCACTGCTCTAGCCATATTAGGTTTAGCACATATGGTATGGAGAAATGACTAAAGCCAAAGCAAAAGGAAAGGTAAGAACCTAATGCGTACTGTTTTTAATACTCAGTAGCTTCTAAGGCAGTTGTATAATTATTCCTATAAATGCCTGCTTTTTTTTTCTTTTTTTTTCTTTATTTTTTTTTAATAGCATGTCCAGGCTGTGAATGCTTGAGTGCTTTGGAGTCCAAAACTGTACAGATGGTCTAACTGTAGTCCACAGAGACAAATTATCCCTGCTCATCTTAGAGCTGACCAACTGCGGAGACAGGAACAGGACTGGAGCCCCTGAACTGGGGCCAATGAGTGTGCTGCTCCTGAGGGCAAGTCGTGGAAAGGATCTTTCCTTACCACAAACTGTTGCAATCGTATTTCCTGCAAGAGAAGACATCCCAGAGGGCTGGCACAGGGTGGGGGTTCAATAGCCCTTTCTTCAGAAGGCTGTAATGACTGCTTTGTTTTATATTTTTCTCTCTCTTTTTTTTTTTTTTTTTTTAATGCTTGGGGTTAAAAACACTAGCATAGTTTTTCTCAAGCCAGTGCTGTTATAACAGTTCACATCTGTTGATCTCCTGATCCTCTCTATTAAAAACAAACAAACAAACAAATAAAAAACAGCTAAACACAAGGAATGGTTACAGTAATATTTGTACTGGCAATATTTGTGCAGGCGTACTGGGCACTTTCATTCAAAAAAGTCGCATGTAGACCTCTATAGATTGAGCTAAATACATAAATGCAATCTCTCGGGGCTTTCAGAGTTTGTGCAGTGAAGCTCTGAATAGTTTACTTGTATTAAGTTGTTTAGCTAAACTATAGCATACCCTTTTACTGGTACTTTAATTCATCTTGTTTCCCGTTATTTCTAGAGTGACGGAAAAAAATTGAGATAAAGCTCTTTAATTTTGAATAAACAGGAGTTTAATGAATTCATTCCCAAACATCTTAAAAATGTGCCTTTAGTTAGCCTACAATAGTGTTCTTTGTTCTACCCCTAGCTAACTTCCAGTATCAGCTGCCGAAGAGACAAATCCTAAAGTACTAATGCTTGAGCCTGTGGAAGCAAGATTCAAACCATGATCTTCAAGCTCAAGATCTAGAAAACAAGTAGGAGCCCACCTAAAAATGTCTGTAAACTCTTTGGAAAGGGACCAGCTTTGATGGCAGAAAACACTATTGCAATATATTCCCTGTTACTAGCAGGGCTTCTCTATGGCTTAGTCTGCAGCCATGGGATCAAAGCTCGTGTTCCATCGTGAATTTTCCACCAGTGGAAGACAACTCTATCTGGTTACTATTTATTTAGTACATGGTATTAAAACCTGAGCTATGGAAAAGCACAGTGAGAACCGTGTCTCATCTACTTGCATAAAATGTTACTGCGTATATGGAATCTGCATAAAGGAAACATTGTCTGTGCAAAGATTGCCTTAGTGCACCATCAATCCTACGGATTTGAAATTTGCCTTATCTGCAGCAGAAGATTAGCCGTGTCTACATGGCTTGTCTACTTCTTGAATATACTACTGCATCTGAATTTTGCAGTGAAGTCTTTTATTTTTATGTTTGTCCAGTTTCTATTGACTAAGTTAGTCAATAATTACCACGACTTTATCCTGTTTCCTGACTCGCTTGATCTCTCTGACCAAATCATTCTTAGAATCAAGCTCCAAGGCAAATAGTAATGGGAAATAGATCACTTTTTTAAAAAAGAAATACTCTACCCTTTCAAATAAAATTCTCTATTTTCTCAAGAGGTTTTTCAAAGAAAATTTGCTCATTATAAGTTTAATTGGACACAGATAGAAAAGGATCGTGAACAGTCACATATTTATTGAAACCTGCCTAGAGGAATTTGATAACCTAGTCTTTCTAAATAGACTTTGTAACACTGATAATTTACTCTATTGAAAAATATGTCAAGATAACTAGATAACTTTTCTGATTTTTTTTTTTTTTTCAGCAGAAGCTTTGATGATGTAGAAATGATCGGATATAGCGAGAGTCACAATTTTTTCCTGGTATCTTCTGGGAAGGGAAGTACTTTCTAAATAAGGCCAGCCTTCTGGTTATTGAAAATGAAATCTTACTCATTACCTCTCCTTAGTGCAACTTTCAGTAAGTAGTGATTTTTTTACTTACTTTACTTTTCAGGGTGACTCAAGTACATAGAGAATATTTTTTCCCATTTTATCTTAGTTCATGATGTTTAGTCCCTTGCTGGCTTCCGATATACTTCTTTCTGAATGGCTCTTAATGCAAGGTATTACTTTGAGGAAATACGGGAAGGAACTGGAAAACAGGTGGAGAGGGGCACAGTGACTGCAGGGCTCTGTTACACTAAAGCAATGACAGCAACAAACAATTCTTCCATGCATTTATCTTGCCATGCAGAAAGAAGGAGTTAGAAACGTAGCCTGTTTTATACTGACTTGACTTGGGAAAGGAGTTCCTGCGGAGCAGGATTTGTACCGCTCCTTGACAACTTTGCCCTGCTTCTGCTGAATGGGATTTTGGAGTAACAAAATAGAGAGAAAATCCAAGAACATTTCTGGTTCTTCAACAGCATGCGTCAGGAAAGGGTTTTTCACAAACTCGATAGTGCTGCCCAAGGGTCCCTGCAGTCTGCTCTCATGCAGTGCTGCTTTCCAGTGAGATGCTTAGCCTGCATATAGAGGCCTAGGGCATTAGTTCAAGAGGAGCCCACTAAAACATACAAACCACTCACATCATGTCCTGATCTGTCCTTGAGATTTCTGATTCCCGCCTACATTTTAGAAGCTTGCACAGTTTGCATTCTCTTGGTGTCTCTAATTAGGTACATGTCTTTCTACAAGGCACACAGTGCTTATGTCTGTGGATCAAGAGTCCTCACATCTTCCTGACCTCAAACACTCAAAAAAGGCTTGCTAACTGTGTCAAAGAGTACACGCTGTAACAAGTGAGAGTGGATATAAGTGGTATGTGGCACACTGCACTCTTTGCCACCTTCTGAGCGACTGGAAGAACTGGATTCTCAACAGACAGTATAGAGTAATGTACCTTTGAGAATAGGCAGTTCTGGTAGTTCTCTCCTTCAGAGTCTTGTAAGCAGCTGGTCTCATCTGAAACAGGTAACATCTCTGCATAGAATTGCTTATTTTTGTTTAAGCCTGCTACTGTTTTAGCTGAGTCCTTCATAACCTAAAGGTGGGGGTCAGGTGTATCTCACTTGGTCTCCAGTCGGTCACAAATGCTTTGCTAGACACATTCTGCAGAATGTTACATTTCCACATAGGTAGAAGGTGTTTAATATCTCAAAGACAGGTATATGTAGAATTTGAGTAAGCACACAGAGAATTTTTCCAGCCTTTATATCACCGATTCCATGATCCATGTTTAAGAAGGTCTATCACCATCCATCTGTCACCCATTTAAATGGAATTCAGGCTTTCAAATGCTTTTCAGCCTAAATGCTTAAGTGGATCCCTACAGGGTTGTTTAGATTGATAGTGGTAACTCAGGGATTACAGCACTGAAAATAGGAGTGGGGGATACCACAAGTTATAGTAAGAACTAGGGTGAGTTCAATAAGGGAGCTGCATCCTTCAGTGATTCTTGCCCAAAGCTTAAGGAACATTAAATCTGAACTCTGAGAAAACAAACGAAGAGCTTTCTTTCAGCTTCTCACAGTGAATTCACCTTGCAATAATTCCTTTTTTAAATTTGGAAGCAGAAATAAAAAACATCACAACTATGCTGATGTGATGATCCTACCAAACTCAAGCACAGAGAAATTACTGGAAATTTCTTTAGAAAACCTGACAGAGGGAAGTTTCCTGGTTCAAGAAACTTAGGTGAGTTGCAGTTATTGTTGGATATCTTTCTGCAGGCTGAATGCTTCTGAATATTTATCTCTCTGAATTTCTTCTTATTTATGAAAACTTATATCTGCAAGCTTTGTCTTTAACCAGCATTTTAGACAACACGGAAGTGTTGTCTAAACAACATCATGTAAAAAGCTCACAAAATCAGATATTGGTTTTAACAGCTTTGGGAAAAATTTAATCTTCAGTTCTTCCATTTGTGGCTTAAATGCCTCTAGTTTTCCGCACTGCAAAAAGGAAAATACTTCTGAGAACTTCTCCTCTAAAGGCCACAAGCCAGCTATTCCTTTCTTTCATATATAAGCTGCAAAACTCAACAAAACACTGTCATGTCCTACTGCTTCAGTAAAACACTCCACCCCCCTCCCCCTGATTTTCTGCTTTACTTAGGCAAGAATTGGCTATATCACCTATTGAGATGCTTTATGCAGCTGAGTTTAGTGATAGTCATTCACCCACTGGCAAACACGGCTGCTTTTTAAATTCTTCTTAGCTGAAATAAAGCCCTGTGAGGTGAGCAGGCTAATAAGGTTTTCTTTCTGTTGGTGAAAACTTTGCACAAGTCTGTTCCATGTTGTCCTGAAGGACTAAGCTAGTTAAGAATACAGCAGTAGCTGATGGGTTTAGAGTAAGATTTGCATAATGAAAAATCACTATTAATATTAACTGATTAACTTGGGAAAAATCATGTTTGAAAGAAAGTATATTTTCCCATTTATAAAATAATAAAATATATGGAAAGTTCATATGATTGTCAGAAAGGCTAAGTACCAGGCTGAGGCTACTCAGTTAAAAGAAAAAATGTCAAGCAAACAGGAGGAAGATCTTACATTTGATCCAGTTGTATAGGAAGTTATTTTCTGAAGAAATCTTGTAATGATTATCAGAGACATTGCTATCAAGTGTACAGAGAATTTGGTTCATGTAAGACTCCTGTCCAGAGGAAAGCAGACCTGTCTGGACCTGGGCTCTGGCGATGGCCGCTGCAGGCCAGTGGTTGCAATCATCCCTTGCCATGGGATCCTTGCCAGCTGCTCAGGACCAACAGGTAGAAGGTTTTCCACACCAGTGCCCCACCATTTCTCTCTATTAGCATGTCACACACCGCTCATCAGTGGAGTAATGACTCCTAGTATTCTTGCAATCATCTATAAGGACAAGGATGAGATAATGGCAAAATTAGAGGCAGAGGAGAACTGGAAAGAAGGAGTTCAGGCAGTTTTGCTAGTAGTTCCCTTCAAAATATGTTACTTTTTGAAGGAAGTTCCTGGAAAGATAGGTCTCCAGGCAGGAAAAAAGAGGAACTTTTGTCTGCAGCCCTTCCCTATGGAAAGATTCGGAGAGGTGGGGGTCTACAGCCTTTCCTGACAATTGCCTCTGGAGGAGCACCACGGAGAGCAATTGAAGGGACTTGCACTGCACTGCATACATCAGGCACATTATCTGAGGATCAGGGCTGCCAGAAAACACGGTAATCAAGATGGAGAGTGAGGTGGTCCTTGTCTACTGCCTGCAGTAGCTGTTTCTGAAATTGGTACAGATAGATCCTGCTTAGCCTCATCATTATGGCAGAGAAACTTCAAAGAAGAGCATCTTGTCTTCCTGGAGGGGCCACTGGTGAAGGTGGACTGTGAAAAAGGCTTGCATAGTTGTGGCTTTAGGCATTTTGCTTCCTGACACTCTCATGTTTTGTCAAACTAAACTCAAGCTGCTACTGTTGCTTGAGGGTATTCACAGAAGGTTGACTCCCCTTTGAAGATGGAAATGCTCTAAATGTCAAACACCTCTGTGATTATTTACATGCAAATTTGCATTGTATCAGTCATTTACAGTATGGCAATCAAAATGATAAGGTCAGAATTCAGAGAAAGGATAAAAGTCAGCATTTTGTGCCTGAAAATAACTGGCACTGAAAACCACTTGACTAGCTCCAGCTGAGCTCAAATGGGACAGTTGATAAATACCACATGTCCTTTCCCTAGGTATTGGACATTAAGCTCCTCAAACTACAATGAACTTGCTACAGACTGCCTTCATGTGGTTCGTGAGAATATTTTCAGTGCTACTTTCAGCATAGAAATGCTTCATTGTAGAGTAATTGTTCCTGTGAGAAGTCTATGAAGTACTTCTCTTCCTCAGCCCATCACAATTTAAACAATCCTTCTTCACTAAATTCTTTAGATTCCAGATTCTTTTATAGAACTCATTTTATAGAACTTATGGTCATACTCACATTAATGCCAATTTTAAAAAAGTACATTTATTCTGATGGCACATGATCAGACTGTTAGGCAAGATATCATACCTGCTTTTTTTAGAAGTGGTCATAAGTGGATTGAGTGGTTATATTTGCTTGATGATCTCAGTCAACATAAATGTATTCTCTTTGTTACTTTCCATCAGCAATATGAAATTTTCACCATCTGGTTGCCTTTTATTTGATCCTCCCACTCCATTTCTCAATGTTTGATTTCTTCCACGTAAGGCCATACTCCCTTATTCCTTCGTATTAGGAAAAGTTGTGATATAATATGAACATGATTTTTTTCTACCCATACTTCTGCTGTTTTTCAGTATTTTAGTTTTCGATTGCATGAGCCACCTGAGAATTACTCACAAATAAAAGCAAGAAAAGACCTATCTGTTTTTCCCTCAGAGACAAGAAGAGCGACTGAATAAGTAGATTGCATTGGTTGGCCACCAGAGTACATTTTCTGAGATAGCAGCTGTTCTCAGGGGGTTAGTTGTAATAAATCGCCCAAGTTTCATAGGCCACGGGGCATAAGACAAACTCAGTAGTAACAGAGAAGGAAAAAATTTTCTCCCTCAAGAAAAGAGAGATAGCTGGAGAAAAATAATCTAAAAGAGTTACTTGGTAGAAAGGAAGTATCTAGGAAAAGAAATTCTAGAAGAGAATGACTAATATCAGTGCCTGGCAAAATAGTGGCTTCCTATCTGATTCAACTGCAAAAATATACGGATGAAATTTAGTGGTAGAGTGACACCATGGAGCAGTACCCTTTTTGCCGCACATACTCCTGTATTTGTAAGATAGCACACAGATCTCACTATGAGCTTAAATTAAAAATATTTGAAACATTATAGGTAATTTAGGGGAAAAGTTGAACATGAACAAGAATTGAACAGACCACCATAAGTTAAAAAATAAATAAATAAAAAGATAAAAATGGTTGATCACACATGATTCCTGGTAAAAGAGGATAAAATAGACTACCAAAAAAAAAAAAAAAAAGACTGTAAATACAAGGAAAAGGAGGATCTACCTTGTGTGGTGTCAAAAGTTTAAACTGAAACAATAGATTAAACATAAGAAAGGAGAGAAATCCTGGTGAATATTTTGGCAAAAATGAAAAAATGAGAGCTGTAAGCTGTATTTTTTTTTCTGTGAGCAGTATTTGAAGAGAATGTATAAAGTAGGGGATATACACACATGGTTAAAGGACAGTGACCTATAAAGCTCCCTTCCTTGTGAGGTTCTGATAGCTGAGAACAAAATTCCATTAACCTCAGCATCACTCACACTCTCAATAAAAGAAGTTAACCCAGAACAGTTTCTGTGCAAGAAAAATAAAATTTTACTTAATACAAATTACCTTTGCCTAAACTGATAAGGACTATAAGAACTGATGCATTTAGGCCTTCACATCATCATCCTGCTCTTTTATAATCCCTGCAGTGTGTTGCAGAGAGGGACACTTGCAGCTGTAGTGCTACTGTTTGCAAAAGATGCCAGATTGCTTCGTTTCAGCCACTCAGAACCCCCATCCTCCCTTTACAGAAATGAAGGGAAGAATGAAGCACATTATCAGCCGCACTTCCCTGTGTCAGGCCAATGTTAATAACATGGGATTTACACTGCCTTAGACCTGCTTAGGATCCAGCATGTGACAATGTTCACTGTGTTGGGAAATGAATGACTAACACTATCCTACTAATTCAGGATGTGACCATTAACTCAAGGGTAGTCATAGAGAAAGCTATAAAGGAGGTAAAACCAGTAGAGCGTTGACACTGCTTGCTAAGTGCCAGCTGTTGATCCAGTGTAGTGAGTTAATTTTTAAAGGAAGAATTTACCATAAGAGCCATTTCAGGGTCATGTACCTCAGATGGATGTACTTTGCTGGAATATGGATCCCAATCCAGGAGGAATTGTGAGGATGGTATAATTGATTTTTCTTCCTGAGTTTGTCTGTTGCCATTACCTGTTTTACCACATTTTATGACTCTTGCTTCCAGATGGCAATTTACAGCTTAGTTGAATAAAAAGAGGGTATTTTTTCTCCTTATTTTGTGGATATAATCTTTTATTGTGAAAAGAAGCAAATCTATTTTGTGTTTCCAAACACTGCTGAAAAACTGCTGCAGTACACTAGGCCAATTTTTCCTGGGTGCACTGTTACCTAAGGCAATGCAAAGAATGCAAAGAAGGGACTTAAAAATACTCTCTTTTTCCATTTCCACTGTTATGACTGACCAATATCACATGCATTCATGTGCTGCACTGCTGTCCAGTGGAAGGGCAGCCCCACTATCCAGGTCAGGACAATATGTGCTGATGGCTTTCTTTTAGACAATTCCTGCAATTTGCTTTGCTTTAGCATTTTTTTTTTTGAAAATAAATTAATTTAAAAGGGCAGTTTCTTTGTTTGCAATGTAATTTTAGGTCTCTCCGGGCAATCAGTTGGAATGCAACCTATTTTTGAGCTGTTTCTTTTAGTCTGTGTCATGGTAAGAGGAATAAGCGCATGGCAAGGGCACCTGTGAATGCTCAAGATCTTCCAGCATTCCTGATTTTATGAAACTGGATCTCTAGCCCTATCACTATAACTAATGAAAGTGAGGGAGTTTTGTGTATGTATGTATGATGTACTTAATGCCAGTGCTGTCCACATTCATTTATCTTTAAGTCACTCTTTAACGAATCTGCTCTTGCAGCTGCTAAAATCCTACTCATGGCCATGATGACACCGTCTGTCTGTGCTTTATGAATATAACTTGTACAGTGTATTAATGCAGCAAATTGCTAATAACTATTCCTGTAGTGGCCTCTTCTATAGAGAATTTAGTACTGGTTGTGTTTTGATTAAGCTGATGCTGCATGCTCTTTGAAAAATCCACTGATATCCACGTTATTTTATTTTTTGATATTGTTCACCTTTTAAGTAGGGAATTATTAGAATTTATTCATCTTTACATAATTTCATTGAAATTCAGGTTAAGCATCAAATATTGTTATGTAGTATCTTGGAGAAGATGTAATTGAACCTCTAAAATAGACAATTCCTGCCCCATGGGGTCTCCGGCACCTTCAGACTGTGCACTGCTCAGCAATTTGAGAATTTTTTTTTATCATGTTCCCATTATCCTTTGTCACATCCTGAGCAGTTCTGTATGGCGTAGAAAATGCTTTCATCTCCTATGGAGATAAATTAGTTTTGATTTTATGTGCAAATAACTATTTAGGTGGAATTTATCTACACACCTTGTCTTTCATGCACAAACTAGAGGTCTACTATCTTTAGGCACCATCTACAGTCAACAGAGAGAGGCTCTGAGGGTGATTCTTTCCCCTTTACTCACTGTTCAGCATTTAAAATGAATTCCAGAAGTTCCTGCAGAGAGTCTAGGCCATCCCTGAGGTAGGCACCTCAGCGAGATGTCTAGAATAGCGGGAGTGAACCGCACAGTAGCATTCAACTCGGCGTTTTAGCCACCTACGTGTCAGGCTTCTGGACCCAGCTATTTACTCAGTCGCTACAGGGACCTGCTGTCAAGGATAAAGGCAGGTATAGCTATATGCCTTAGCTAGAGAGGATGAATAATGTTCTGGAGATTTCTGTCTGTTTCTACTGATGGCAAAGAGTGCCTGGGGCCACTACTTTGGAGTAAGCACCTACCTCTTAGGTCACAGAGAGAAGTCCCATCCTAAGTGATAAAGTATCAATTTGTCAGCTCAGTCTTTAGGCTTATGCAGTGGGATAAAACAGGTAGCAGAATGTAAACTGTCTAACCTCTAACTGTCTAACAATATCATGCAAAATTTTTAAGCTGTGACCTGCCTGAATGGTTGGAAAATAGCTCAGTCTTCATTCCTGTTAACTCAATTCCTTTCAGCTGAACAGTCACAGCAGGCAGCTACAATAGTAACTGGGTACTTAGAGCGCAAATAGGCTTTCAACCTAGTTGTGATGCCTCTGTACAGGAAAAATACATTTCATTGTAGATATTTTGAATCCATAATGGCAAAGGACAGTTGGAATAACGGCTACAGGTCTTGATAGCTACATTTAGTAACAATGCCCGCAATGAATTTCAAAATTTTGTGTGCATGTGTGTGTGTGTATACATATACACATATACATACATTATATATATATATGTTTATAATGTTTAAAGTTTTCTAAAAATTCTCCTAATAATTCCATAACCGTATTGCATATAAGTGAAAAAATTGGCTGCTACACTGCAAAATTCCTCCCAAGGTCCTTGGACAAATTGCATAGGATTGGCTTGCACAGTCTTGGATGAGTTCTGCAGAAGTAAGATAAAATTTTAGGTTTTTAAGGTTAGCTTATTCCAGTGTTACTTGCTGCAGTGTGCAGAAATTAAATGTTTTGTTTTGCTCAAGGAGGAAATAAATGAGCCTCAGATTGATGTTTTCTTTTGGGCAATTGGAAAAAAAACTATCAGTATATTTTTTTTAAATTAATCATTAATTCTAGGTGGTGCATTTTCCAAATATCTGTTTTTAGACTCTCCTGTTTAAGATATCTGAATGGCTGAAGGCAATATAAAGAATATCTAATGCCTCTGGAGAAACATACTTGGCACCAGAAACTAATGGGCAGCTTTGAAAATGGAGACTCTGGTATGTTTCTGCCTTGATATTCAATAGAAATGTGTACAGCCTTTAAAGGTTTTTATCTGGTAGACAATCCCAGACTGTATCTCTTTTGCACTGTTATGTAGTCTGGCATATGTGTAGCCAAAAGGAATTATGTGCCAGCCAATCTAAAGAAAAACAGTGTAATACAGAGTGACATTAAAATACTGTGGAATCCGAAGAATACAGTCCTGAAAGAGTCCTCAGGAGCTTGTCTGATCCATTCTTTGCTTTCCAGAGTTAGGATTATTCATACTTAACACTTTCTTTAAAGATTTCAAGGCATTCCTCAACATGATTCATTAGCGCTTACCTCCCCTTAGTTTTATAAAGTTTTCTAATATTTAATTTAAATATTTGTTAATGAGATTTAAATTCATTAGTTTTCCAATCCTTAGTGGACATGGAGAACATGAGCATTTATTCATCCCTTTTTAATCCTTTCACTCATAAAACTATTAACTTTTTTTCCTATTATTCTCTCCTCAAGATTAAACACTGATGTAATTTGGATTCACTGCATTTATTGCAATCCCAAAAGAGCAAAGCATAGAGAAAGCAAATTGATAGTATTGGACAAATTCTCCTGGACATTTCCTCCTTTGAGGAGCTACATCAGATAACCAAGGGGTGAAGGACAGCAAAAGATGTCAGCAGACTCTAAATTTGCTCCCGAGAAATCCAACATGAAACTATAAAAAATTATGAGTAGTAAAACTGTTTAAAGAGTGGTCTGCTAAATACTGTGGTAAAATGACCGCATATCTTGTGTAGGCTGGAGGTGATTGACTTTGTGGTTGAGGGTGTGATGGAACAATACAGAGCAGGGAGCAAAGTGTTTCACTAATGCAAAATGCTCAGTGAGTACTACAGCAGGCTTCATTACACTGAATTCAGGTAGCTGTGAAATATCCTGAAAACAAATGATTCTATTCGTATTTTTATCTTGAGAAACTCTTGTGGTAAAATCACACACTTTAAGATATAGGAGCCTATGATGCCTGTGTAATTGGTTACTAAGTTTCTCTTCTATATATAACAAGAGAATTCAAAATTAATATGTCAAGAAAGAGAGAGCTATTCCTGAAAATTCTGGCCCTGCTGGTGTAATATTAGCAATGGAATTCCAGTAAATATATCCTTCAGGTGCAAGAAGTTTTTCAGCAAACTGATAATTTCCTTTGTTACATTCAAAAAGTATCTGTCACAGATCATTTACGCTTATTTCCCTCAATATAGAAACAGCAAAATAGCAATAAATACACTATCCAAAGGAACCCTACATAATGCTTTTGGACTTTTTATCTCTTTATCTTATTTACATGTTTTGTTGGTTTCATAATGATCTAGTTACTCATGGTTTTGTTAGCAAGTTCATATCTCCCTGTTCTGTGAAAGGCAGAATTGAAAATAGATGATTCACTCTGCTTTATACAAGTGTTCCAGAAGTTCATATATCATTTTATATAGACAATTTTAGAGTCAAGCATGGAAGAATCATAATGGTTCTCAAATGACTAGTTGAAGAATGTCAAAAATACCCTCCAGAAATTCTCTATGTTGCAAAGAATTAAACTATCAGGAATCAAATGTAGTCTTTGTATGAAATTCTTATGGAAATTGTCATTTCCCAAAGCTATTCCTTCAGGACCTAAAAATACTGGGCAATGCCATGGTAAAATGCAGTATAATTTTTATAATATCCAACAATATCTTTGGAATATGTATGATAAATAACCCATGAACACTGACATTGCTGCCTAGAATCACCGTTGCACTTGCCCTGGGTCTTCCTGAATTTGTTTTGGTACTAGTCTTTATGACTCTGTGTAGTTCTTTTTATGTCTTTAATATGTAGATGGATAGCCTGGGAAGACACTTACCATTTCAATACTGCTTTGCAATCCAAATGAACTACTACCTCTGCAGCTTTCAGAAGCCATTTAAATAGGTTTCACAGGCAGGTGAAATAGTTCAGAGGCAGCTGATAATGCAGGGGTTTTGTTTGTTTGTTTGTTTTAAGGCTACATTCCAGCTGTATTATAAGATGCAGAAGCTTACTAGTATTAGAGCAAGCGGGTAAGCAATCTTCCCCTGCCATGAGGACTTTTGTTCTGGTCTGTTTTGTTTATTCAAAGGCAGGTAGTTACCCTGATACAGATCAACATTTATGGCTTAATGTAATTAGCATTACTCGTCAAACTTAGTAAATGGGGCCTTTTTTTTTGGGGGGGGGGGGGGGGGTGCGCATATAACAGATGTAGCTAGATTTGTTTCTTAGCATTTTAGGAAACTGTTTCCAATTTATTTAACTAATCCTTTAAAAAAATTGTTTACAGAGGGAAAAGATTTTGTGAGACATCCTTGGTTTGTAACTATTTACAGTGTAGTCTTTCATATTGGAATTACAGTGAAAACTTCCTGTATCTGATTCTTCTTTCCGGTAAGAGTAAATCAAGAATATCCCGCTTTGTGCGGAAGAGAGAGATTTCTTGTAGATAGATGTAAGCAAAAGTTGATGCTAATTTATCCATGATTTCTGTAATAGTGGTATGTGAATAAGCAACAGGTAAATAATGCAAAAATAAAAGAAAACTAACCCTGTAAAATCTTGAGCTTCTTCAAGAAGATTTTTATAATCATGACATTTTAGTACCTAAATCTCAAAATCAGACTCCCAATGCATGAATAGTTATGGACATGCTTTAATGAGTTTTTCTATCCTTGACTTCACAAGTAGAGTGAGTGAGAAAAGCAGACTCAGCAGGGAAGTTCCAAATTCTCATAAAATAGAGCCAATTTAACTGCAACAAGGTCTCAATAAAATCCTCAAGATCAAGTTCAAACAGAAATCTGTCAGTCAAACACACACTCTAAAGCGCTACTGTATGAGAATTCTTCTAAAAAACTTCTTTATTTATTTTTATTGGACAGCCATTCTATTAAGGAAAAAAAGAAACTACAAGGAAATAAAGGTTTCCCAAGCAAACTTATACAGTTACATGCTGATGGGTCAAATACTTTTTCTTACAGTTTGAAATGTGTATTTGCAGCAGAAGAGGCACGGTAGCTCCTATAGTAGCTACTGCAGTCCAGGGCTCCCTGTGTTAAGGTAAGAAACAGCTGAGGATAATTTTGTCTAATGAAGGTTGCCTAGAGCTGCACCACTGTGTCCCTGCTCCATCTGTGGAGAACTTCCAGCCAGGAGCTAGGATAGCAGCACCAGATGAGCATCTTTCTTGTATACACATTTTGCAAAGCAACAGCCAGAAAACAGGACCTCCTCAATCGTATATCTTGCATGTACCTTTGCTTGGCAGTGACACATCTGTGAGCTTGAGGTTGGAGATCAGTGTTATTTAATAAAGATAGTTAATTATTCTTGATCATTATTGTAAGTGATAGGTTCTACCCATACATTTCTCAGTGATTATAGTATAATTAATAAAAATAATATTATTTTAGAAAAATGCATATGGAGAATATTAATGTGCTTTTTGCATGTTTTCCACGCTAGTGATTTGCAAGCAGAATGCTTCGTCTAACAGAGGAAGGGGTTTTGACTGTACCACCCACATTTTGATACAAGAGTAAACTGGCATCAGAGAGTAAGAAACCAGATTTCTTGGGTTACAGAGGTCTAGGTATCCTAACTGGAAAGAGATCAGCAATATATGAAAGACTGGAAGGTATGAAGAAGGGCCTCTGTATTCTGTAGTCTTTGTCATGAAATGGATACATCCCTGGGGAGGGTGTCTGCTTCTCCCTCACATGTAGCCTTTGAACTGGTGTGTGTGGAAAGAATCCCTTTCTAGATATACCCATCATGTGCATGAATAGGCCAGTGGGTTTATTGTAAAGAGCATACTTGCAAGTATGCATTATGTTGATGAATGTGGAATAACGATGGCTTAAAAATTACCTTGATGTATTGGAGTTATCTTTTCATTGGTGATATTTGCTGAAAAGAGAATTTAAGAGGGATCTTGGTCTATTGTTGTTCATGCAAGCTGGAGTCATTTCCCAAGCAATTTTTGTACTTTGCCTGGGTGAGGGAAGGGTGTCTCTTCTCCTCTTATTCTTTATTAAAGCTACTACATTCAATATGTGCACATTATATACGGAAATATATCTTACTTGACATAAAACCATTTTATTCAGCTTTTTTTTTTTTTTTTTTTTTAGCTTTCACATCTGAAGATATAACTTGAAAGTGCCTTGGCACAGATTGACATAAAACACAATGGAACATGAAAGGCAATCAGGTAAATAAGAAAATTTTTATTTACTAATTTTAATAGTGCCTATTGTTATGGCAGTTTGACAAGGAATAAGAAAGATTAAAACATAAATTAGATATGCTATTTCCAAAGGAAAATCAGTTAAGTATTCAAAACTGGAGAGAAAAAAAAAACACACACATGCAAAAACCTATAGGCCATGCTTGAAAGTTTAAATCTGAGCTCTGGAAAACACTGAGTGTGAACAGCATTGTAGGAGGCCTCCCTGAAAGCCTGTGCTGCCTGGCAAAGAACTTTTCTAGCCTGTACAAGTCAGAGGTACCCTTGCATATGCAAATATACTAGGAACAGGATAAATCATAGCTGCAGAAGTGCAGTGTTTTGCCTAAAGTAAAAGCTCTGCAAAAAGAGCTAGAGCCTATCAAGTCTGCAGAAAGCACCCTGGTCTTTCTGTGGGTATAGGAAAAGTGAGAATGTCAACAATGTTAAAACCATGAAGCAGCGATGGATCCTCTGGCAGTAAGCAGGACTTGCTTTGCTTGCCGTGTGCTCTACCCCCTGCCTGTGCTGAGATCCTGAGTGATCTGTGGGGCAAAAAGCTCAGTCTATCTGTGGTCCTTCTGCCTTGCTTCTGAGATGGGGAAACAGGCTGCAGAGTATTGAGATTTGGACATGGAGGCCTTCGTAAATAGAGTGGGTTAGGGAAGGACGAGGGTCCTGAGCGACTGAGATTGCAAGATAGGCTCTCCGGAGTGGGTAGGAAAGCAAATTACAGAGTAGGTCCTACCACCTGGGAGATGTGGAGGTTAAGAGGGGCAGTTGGGAGGAATGAAGATGGTGGGTGTGGATCCATAACTGCTCTGGAATAGGAAAAGAGAAGAGGACTTGAGTGAAGGATGGGCTTAGGAAAGCGGATATGATAGGGAGGTTAGGATCTGACCTGTTCTGCGTGAGGTTTAGAAAAAGCTATGTGTGTCCTAACATATGATCTGGCACAACAATGCCTTTACTTCACCGATATATGGAGATGTCCCAGAGAGAGGTTTCATCTTCACAGCAGGGTCCAACAGTCTGGAAAGGAGACGTGTTAGGAGAGGGAGGCACCCTGTCCTCAGCATACCCCTCTGCCTCCTGGGAGTTACCCTCGTATGCTTTGCTGCAACCCACTCTGCCAAAATCACAATACTGAGTCTTGCTGCTGATTAATAATGGGAGAAAAAAAAATACACTGCTCTGTCTCTCATTCTTGGCACAGCAGAAATCAGTTTTGCTAGGCTCCTCGGGAGCTTTGAGTCATCTTTGCTCTTGTATATTACGTACGCTACATTTTTTATTTGCTACATTCAGTGATGTAATTGGGAGTGGGTATTTGCATATCTCTACCGTCTTCTCTTACCTTCTGGCTTCAGGCATCTCCTCTCTTACTAGCTGTCAGATGTGGCTTTTCATTTTTTTCTAATCTTTGCTGTCTGTCCCACAATCAGCAGGAACACCTTCCAATTTGTATTATATCAAATTGAAACCAGGAACCACCTGCAGTCATACTCATGATTTGAAGGAGAACCACAACCAGGTTATCGTTGAATCCAGATCATTCAATTGCAACTGGAAATTGTTAATGTCTGCCTTGCAGCCTGGCAGCTGTGGGCTGTGACGCTGGTGGCTTTTCTCCAGTTGCTAATGGACAGATGTCCACATTGTAAAAGGACAAACAAAAATTAGTACTTTTTCTGGCAGCTCTTAGCAGGGGGAGTGATGCAGTCAGTGGTCCAGTGAGGCCATTATTGACACTGGACTGTGCCCACAGAAAAGCTTGGAGAATACTGCAGCGATAATTTGCACTTGTACGAATGGGAGCCTTGTGTACCAAGGACAAGAAGTCTCATTTTGAGAGAGATAGTTTGATGATAGAGGCCACAGGGGACGTTACTGAATGTCTGAGACAAATTAGTAGCTTAATGAGGTGGGAAGAATGGCTTGGTCGCAGTTCTCTACCCCTATTCTGTCCTATTCTGTTCTTTAGTTTCTCACACCACTGGGGAACTCTTTCCATCTCTTCGGCCTCCTACATTTTATTCTATTCCATACAATCACTTCCACCAAGCATGGTAAATCTTTTTTTTTTTTTTTTTCTCCTTTTAAGAATGATTTTATTTATTTATTTAATACAGCTAGCAGCAGCCTTATATTAGAGCAAATTTCTATTTGACTGGGGAAATAGATGTTAGACCACAAAATGAGTTGCAAAGATGGAAGGTGCTATAGTGGCTGTAGGACTCCTATGAAGTGGATCCTGTACCATAATAATTCAGTGTTACAAGGGAGAAAAATAATTACTACAGGTGAAGGGGAAGAGCCTCGCAGTCTATAGCTTGGGCTGAAACAGCAATGGCTTTCATTTAGCTGGCTCCTGTTGTTAACTCTCATGAATCAGTTACTCTCAGCAGTAATTTGACCTACATAGTCTCATGACTTATTTATGCTGTTCTTCTGACACACAAAGCTGGCTGGATATTTTCCATGAAGAAGGAAAGTAATTTCTTTGACAAAAATACCTGGTGAAAGAATTCAACCCAGGCAAAGAACAAGTACAAAATGAATATTTAAAATTCCAAAGCTTTACTTTGAATTTTACTCTATATTTTTTTGCCAATGATTTTTTAAAATAATTGTGTAAAATTAGTACAGAAAAGTATTGCTAGGGAATGATGAGATGACAACATAAACACTGAGAAATACTGTTTTGCCCTTTTCCTGCATCTTAGAAGATCTTTGCATCCTGGATATTTTTCTCCATGACTTCAGAATAGTTTTATAACCTGTTATTGACTATGTGGGTATATGTTCGTATTCCTTACACCTGCACCCACAAGCAAAGCTCTAGCCAGGGTGCCTGAATATCTGTGAGAGCAGTGTCAGGTCGTGCCCAGTTCAGACATCTTCAGGTTTAGCAATCTCTGTGTTAGCTGAGGATTTCCTCATCCTACCCCATTCTCTCCAAGGTGTGCACTGTGGTACCCTCCAGATGCACTTGTTGCTTTGGCCAGGACCCCCAAGAACGTGGTTTTGCTTCCCTTCATCCCTGTTTTCTATAGTTACTCCATGAAAAAAATCTTTTAGCTTCATTGGTCAAACCAGTGGAGCACCAAATGAAGTAAATGAAAAAAAAGGAAGTAAAATGAAATCAAAATGTAAAGTAGGCCCACTTTAGAAAAGGAAAAGAAAAAAAAAGAGCTCTTTTAAAGCATTTGTTTGGTGTTTGTGAGGTAAACTACAGACAAAGAGCAAGACCTGCAGCAGGTAATGTTTTGTTATACTAGTTGCTGCGAGCAGCTATGACAGGAGACACCTTTAATCAACTACCCTATAATTATGCTAATTTTTTCACTAAATGACAAATCCCAATTGGCTGGGCCAGAGCCCTGCCTTTCCAGACGACGCTAATTACACTGTCCGTTCAACCATTCATTCATTTCAACAAGTCCTGACCTGTGGTATCGCGTAGGTGAGTATTTACTATAGATATTTTTATTGCTTAATTTTTTACTATTTCAAAATTTAAAGTTTCTGAGCTCCCTAAAGGGAAGATTCATTTCTATAAGACTTTCAGAAAGGCTGTCAAGAATCATATATAACACCCTATACAAACTACACATTCATCATCTTCTTAGTGTGATACTATTTTCTATTTTTTTAGCCTGTTTGATTTTTTTAATCCAAACTGATTCATTGAACTATTATACAAACAAAGACTATCTTTAAAGAATAAATACATGGTTGTCATAGTTATTGAGTAAAACGTGTACGTATCAAAATTCTAAGCCAATGTCACACTAATGTATTATTATGTTAAACTGTTCATCTAGACAATTATTTCTGGGGCCAGGGAATAGGTTTTGTTTACAGGCAACAATACACACAATATGGATTTTTGTTTTGTAGGAGTCTACTGGTTTAAGCTTATGCTTGGGGGAGTTTAAGTTATTTCTCCCTAGCTTCTGCTTATAGCAAAAGGTGGATGAATGATACCTACTGTTTTCAACCTTTCAACTCAGGTAAATGATATATTGCAGTGTAATTGTTATTTTTCTATACGGAGCCATAAATGGGGAATGGAATCCACAAAAAAAAAAAAAAAAAAAAAAAAAAAAAAAAAAAAAAAAAAAAAAAACCAAAGGCAAGGGGTTTGTGTCAGAGTTGCTTATAAACGATGGGGCAATTCTTGGCAATTCCTGCATGGTGATGGGTTAGTGTGAGCTCCTGCTGAGGAGTTCCTGCGAGTTTCTCCTACGTGGAGAAGACTCAGAGCATGAGGATGTGGGAGATGCCCTGCCTCTGGCAGGAGCCCAGAGCAGCAGCTTGGAGAGCAAGACTTTCATGGACCGCAGTCTGTGTCACACAGGTGGTCCAGACTCATGCTCTCAGCATTGAGGTCCTTTTTTCCTTACAAAAAAAAGGCTTATTTTTGCCTCTTACTTTCACTAGCTATCCAAAATTTGTATTATTTCAGTTAGAAGAAGGTCAGGTATCCTTGGTGGCTGTTCATAAAAGTTGTGTGAGATTTTGCTTCCCTGAACTGTGACTGATTCAAACAAACAGAAATTGCTCTTTGCTCGGAGCCGCCAGCCTCTCTTTTCCTACTCCCTTACTCTAAATCCCTTTCCTCTAAGGGTTGTGATAATGTGCTTGCTGAGGATGGGTTGGATCCCAGCTGTGCTCCTTTTCTCCTTTAAGTCGGAGCTGCCAATTCCTTGCATAACCATTTCCCAAAGCAGGGCTCGATAAGCCTCCTTTATAAATCACCAGTGTTCTGCATACCTTTGTACTCACCTTTGTTTTGAGATTTTGACATCTGCGTGCCCATCTCTCTCACCTCTCTCCAGGGATGGCTGGCAATTGGGCTTGCTGCTCTGCATTAGTAGGTTTATCGAAATAACAAAAGGCTATGAGAATCGTGAAGAAGCAAAGGATGATAAGGCACAGAAGAAAACAGTAGGAAAGAGCAACTATTCTTGAGGGAAGGTTAATTTCTTTACCGTGGTTTCATATTTTCTTTGGATTATATTTACTTATAGAGTCATACGGGAGACGGGAATACAAAATGAACTATAGTCCCAGGAGGGCAAATTTGAAAAGAGAAAGCATTCAGATATAGCAAAAGTGAACTGAAACCACATATTGTAAAGAGAGAGGCTAATATATAAACTAAGATTAATAAGAAATATTTATTTTCAAGGATAGACCACTTCTGAGGACTTCCCTACCTCCCACTCCTGTTGCTCTAGCCCTAAAGAATTGCTATTGAAAACCTGGTAACAGTTTTATCAATAGAGGCTGGATTTCCTCCAGGACTATGTCTATTCCCTTGCCACTATGCAAATGATGCCTTAATGAGGGAGCTTACATTCTCTTCTGGAAGATCCTCATTTTTCCAAAGAGAGGACATAATTTTTGACTGTAAGCATTTTACATTTTGAATTGTGTTAATTTTAATACTGCATTACTTAATACTACTGGGGTTTTGCCTGCCCCATAGATAATTTCTAGACCTGCCACACCTCTTTCAAAGGTATAGCTTTTCTGTAGCATGCAGATTGTTTTTCATATTAATCACTACAATAGAATAAAGATTTGCTGAGTGAAAACATTTTTAACACAGATGTGAAATTCTGGATTTCCAAATAATATTCCAGTCGAAAAGGGAGAAGCATGTTTATCAGAAGCATGTTATAATCCCCCATAATGCTGGCTCCATGTGATAATGTCTGCACACTTGGAGGTATGTTGTCTTGTTTGGAAAAGCTCACCTACAAGGTCTAGAAAACTGCTTGAGATACTGCTTTTTGTGCTGTAACTCAACGTCCACTGTGATCTGAAATTCAGCTGTCTTGAAAAATTGCTGTCCAGAAGAGTTTAAAATGATACTGGAGTGCGACATATTGCTGCAAAAAAAAAAAAAAAAAAAAAAAAAAAAAAAAACTCA